>CM042156.1:56239340-56244340 GCA_023376005.1 Doryteuthis pealeii
AAACAAATGCAAAATGACAAAAGAGAAAGAAGAGAGAAAAGACGATGAGCTGAAAGAAAGAAAGAAAGAGAAATAGAAATAAGTTTTTGATGCAAAGAATAAATGAAAGAAAATGATAGACTATAAAGAATAGGCAAGAGAGAAAGAAAGAAAGAAAGAAAGAAAGAAAGAAAGAAAGAAAGAAAAAATAGATAGATAAATAGTTACATAGACTATGACATAAAGCAAAGGAAAAAAATAAGAATAAAATAGAGAGATGTGCACTATAATGCATAGGCAAAAAAAAAAAATGAAGAGAGATATGAAAAAAGAAAATGATAGAGAGAGAGGGTGGGAGATATAGATAGATAGATAGATAGATAGATAGATGGATGGATAGAGAGATATATAATTAGAGCGTGAGGGTGGGAGAGAGAGAAAGAGAAATGTTGTTGTTTTTTAAAGAAGAAAAATAAATGACGAAAGATTTAGCGCAGATATATAACCTAACGAGAAAGTAGACATCTAAGAGGAGATAACTCGGGAGAGAAATAAGGGCTTTTTCTTTTCTTTTTTTTCTTTCTTATTTTTCTTTCTTCTTTTCTTTTTTAAACGAAACAGGAAGGAGAAATAGAAGTTATTTCACAGAGGATAGATCGGAACGTGGTCGTTGCAAACCCCCCCCCATTAAATCGGTGGATATTTTTTTAGGGGGTGGAGAGAAAAAAGGGGAAAAGGAAATGATGTTAGACCGAAGACGAAAGAACTAAAATCACTAAAAGACCAAACGAAGATAATTAAATACAAAGAGGTCGAGGTGCAGGCAAAAATAGTAAAAGAAAAAAAAAGAAGAAAATAAAAAGAAATTTAAGAAAAATCAGATGGCCAAACGACATAACAAAGGAAGGAAAAAATAAATAGATAAAAAGGAAAAAAAAAGACAAAAACGTGAAGAAGTAAAGGCTGATGAGCGGGAAATTGGGAAATCCTTTTGACATCAAATTGACGGCATTTGGAATTCTCCAACAAGACACCATCTTAGATCCGACATTTTCACCAGTCTATTAAGGCATGGATAAGCTGCAAAGAACTGTAAGATACCGGGAAAAGATCGGATATATACGCGTCTAACAATACGATACACACCCTATACATAGATAGATAGATAGATTGAAATGAACAGGTTAACACAAACACACACACACACACGCACACACATACATATATATATATATGTGCGTGTGTGTGTGTATGTGCGTGTATGTGTGTGCGTTTATGTATGTGTGTGTGTGTGTGTGTGTGTGTTGTGTGTGTGTAAAACCCGTCTGATGAGGCTACACTCATTTTTTTAGTTTCTGGTCGAAATAAAAATATAAGGGGATGACGATTTGTTAAGTTTTTTTTTCTTTGAATGTCAAATATTGGTTTGTATATAATTCAATTTATTGTTTATTATACATTGAGCTATTTCTAGGGATTTATAAAATCCTTGTATGAGTATATATGTTTGCACCTACGAGAGCATACAGTATGGTTTTACGGTGAGATTTCGATGATCCCAAATAGAATCATCCCTTACTTACCAATCATTTGGATTACATTACACACACACACACACACATACATATATATATATATATATATATATATATATTAATTCATCTCAAACTGTTCGTCTCTCTCTCTCTCTCTCTCTTCTCTCTCTCTCTCTCTCCCTCCCCCTCTCTCTCTCTCTCTCTCGCTTTATATATATATATATATATATCATGCTATATTTATAGGTAAATAGTGCATAATATCGCGGATAAAACATTCATATCAAATTATGGTTGCGTGGACATGAAGTCAACGGCGCTTTGTTAGTGATACCTTCTCACCTATGCGATATATATATATATATATATATATATATATATATATATATATATATATATATATAAAGATCTGTGAAAATACATAAAATGTTAACATGATTTGGTTTTAAATAGTATTTGATATTGTCGGGAAATGACAAGAAGGAAGGAAAGAAACATGAAAATGCGTGGAAAAAAGAAAAAGAAGATTTCTAAAAAAAGAAAGAAAGTAAGAAAGAAAAGAGAAGTGAAATATAGAAGGAAGAAAAGAACGAATAGAACATAAGGAGAAGAAAAGGAAAAATAAAAAATAGTAGAGAAAGAAGGAAGACAGAAAGACACAATGAAAGGAAAGAAAAGAAAGAACTAAAGAATGAAGAAAAAGATAAAGAGTTCAAAATTTAGAACAAAAGGAACTAATAGAAGATAGAAATAAAATCAAAGAAGAAAAAATGAAAATAATTAGTGAAAGAAGAAAGAAAATATGAACGAAACAAGAATATCAAAATTGTTAAAGGAAGCAAAATCAGGAAAATGAAAAAAAGTACAGAAAGAAAGAAAGAAAGAAAGAAATATAAAGATTGTGAAATATAGAAGGAAGAAAAAGAAGATAGAAATAAAAGAATAAGAAAAAAAGTAAAAATAAGTAGAGAAAGAAGGATGACAGAAAGACAAAAACAGAAAGAAAGAAAGAAAGAAAGAAAGAAAGAAAGAAAGAAAATACCTTGCTTATCCTTATCGATTAGTCGCGAATATCGACGATAATCCGCTAATGGCGAAAACAAATCGAAATCATCACGAACATTTTATTCTTTAGATTGTAATCTTGTAGTTACAATGGCGGCATTCTTATTTGGTTGATGCAAAAGTTTCCGACATTTTAATACAAATGATTCATCATCTAAATTCATGGCATCGTTATCTATTTATTCAAAGTAGGAGGATGTCATATAGTACCTAAATAACGAGAAAGAAATCGTCCGTTTATCCTATAAATAATGTCTGATAAAACCTCAGAAGAGAGAACAACGAGATCTCACGAGACTTGTTTATCCAACCTAGCCATTACTTGGATTACCTAGTATCTTTGCTTAGTAAAACTTTTCCCCCTATACTTGATATTCGTTGTGATTTTTTCCTAATATTTCTCTGTTAACTCTGATACTCAACTACAACAGAGGGTTATTCAATAATAAGGTGAAATATTGCCGAATGAGTTGGCAATAGAAAGCACTGTTTAGAGTTGAACCATTTTCCAGAAAATAAATAGTGATGCACTTTTTTCCATTACTCCCAGGTCCACCCTGACCCGGAGTGGTAGTGCCTGTTAGAGTCTCATCTATGGATTAGATAGATACACAAACGAGTATAAAATACGTTTAAAAAAATGAGTTTTAAAAAGAAATTGAATACCCAGCAAGAATGGAAGTGGTTGTACTTGTAAAAAAACATTAAGTATCCATTAAGAATTAATTATTTAAAAACTTGGAACCATATTACCTTTAGGCACCCCTTTTGAGATCTTGATTCATAAGGACATGTTTTTCATTTACACGGTCAAAATCGGTTGTTTTTAGGGTTAGGGTTAGGGGTTATGGTTAGGGTTAGGAGTTAGGGTTAGGGGTTAGTTTTATAATTTTTAAAAACTCTAAAAATCGTCTGTTAACAAACAACCGTATTTTGACGGTGTAAATGAAAAACATGTCCTTATGAATCGAGATCGCAAAAGGGTGTCAAAAGATCATATGGTTCAAAAACTTTATAGGCATTAAATGACCCACTGAGGTTGATATGCTGTAAAACAAACCAAACCAAACCAAACCAAACCCAAACCGAAAAAAAAAAAAATGTTTTGGCATAAAATAATCCAACAAGGTTGACGTTCCGTAAAACCCAGCCAACCGATTCATTTATACCTTGGTAAATACGGATTGAGTGTCGATATTTCTAAGACACACCTCGAAATTTGGACTAGAGTTTCACAACGCAACTCACTTAGAATTCATTTAAAATCATTTGTCAGATGAAATGCAATGATCGAAATGAATTAAAAAAAAAAAATATTAGGTCAATACTCCATTAAATTGTTTTGTTTGCAACTTGACATTTTTACTGACAATAGTCAAAATAAAATTTTTTTTTTTTTAATTGAAGCGAAGATGAAAGAACCCCCCCCCCAAAAAAAAAAAAAAAAAAATTAAACAAGCCGGTTCGGAAATTAAGAAACAATCCAGGAATATTTTAAGAAGCAGAAAATTCTGAAACTTACAATCCTGTCGTACCATGTCAACTAAATAAAATTCTTATTATTATTATTATTATTATTATTATTATTATTAGTATTATTATTATTATTATTATTAGTATTAGTATTATTATTTATTATTATTATTATTTATTTATTGTTGTTGTTGTTGTTGCTCTTTTTCTTCTTCCTCGTCTTTTTTCTTTTTTCTTTCTTCTTTATCATATTTTTCTTTAACATCTTGGATTCTTCTTCTTCTTCTTCTTCTTCTTCTTCTTCTTCTTCTTCTTCTTCTTCTTCTTCTTCTTCTTCTTCATTTTGACCATTCTTTCTCATCTTTCTTCTTGTTTTCACACCTCCTCCTTTCTTTTTCTTCCTCTTTCTCTCCTCCCGATTCTTCTGTTTGTTCTTTAGCAACCTCATCATCTTCTTTGTTTTCTTCCTCCTCTTCCTCCTTAAAATATTTCTTCTTTTTTCGAATCCTCTCTCTCCGCTATTGCTACATTTTTCTACTAGCTTTTCTTATTTTCATTCTTCTTTTTTTTCACTTCATCATCTTCCTCTTCCTCAACATCTTCTTTTTTAGATTCATGCTCTTCCTCTTCCTCCGCCTATTACTGCTACTACTACTACTACTATCATCATTATTATTATTATTATTCATATTCTTATTCGTATTATTCTTATTCTTCCACTTCAACTTATTCCTTCTTTTTTTTCTCCCCCTCTTTAACATCTTTTTCCCCTCCTCCTCCTTCTTCTTCTTCTTCTTCTTCTTCTTCACAACTGCTCTTACTTTTTTCTTTATTTCCTTATTTGTTTTCTTTCTTTCTTTTCTTTGTTTCCTTCTTTTCTTATTACCTCTACATCATCCTCCTCCTAATTTTCTTTTTTTCTCATCTTCCTTGTTTTTCTTCTTCCTC
>CM042156.1:56249340-56284340 GCA_023376005.1 Doryteuthis pealeii
AAAACAACCCCCCAACCCAGCCAACCTCCCCCTTATTTTAATAAACCTCTCCGCACCCGACGAGGCGGTTTTATTCGAATGTTCTTTCACGACGTTCCCCAAGCAAAGGTCAGATGGTGTATGGGTCTTCTCTTCTTCTTCTTCTTCTTCTTCTTCTTCTTCTTCTTCTTCTTACGGGAATAGAGAGAGAGAGAGAGAGAGAGAGAGAGAGAGAGAGAGAGAGAGAGAGAGAGAGAGAGAGAGAGAGAGAAATAATTGATTAAGATGTAGAAAGATAAAGTTGCAGGAAAAGTTTGTAGCACGCTTCAGATGGAATGGATGAGATGTTGTGAAACACAAAGAAAATGAAAGCACTATATATATATATATATATATATATATATATATATATATATGTTAAGAGTTCGAATAAAGAAGTGATCTGACGAAACTCGGTGGGCTTCAGATACCCACGAGTGGAAATGGTCCATAATTACGATACCCCTGGTATCTAAGGCCTTTTTTATTCACAAATTAATTTGCTTTGTTTATTAAAATTAAACATTGAGCTCTCATAAGTGACCTGAACTCTGCAGCAACATACCGTTAGAGAAAAGGACCAGCTTAGAATCATCCTTATACCAAGAGACTTTGTAGCCACGAAAGAATATATATATATATATATATATATACACACTAGCTAAAGTACCCGGTCCATGACCGGACTAAAATGAAATTTGGAACACCAGGGAGTGAGAGAGAAAGCGGAAGACAGTAGTTAGAGAGGGGGTAAGAGGAAAATAATTCTTGAAACTAAAATCATTGAGAATTTGTATATTTCAGGATTTGTATTTTCTGTTTTATAGTTTAAAATTATTACATATTACTATACAACAAATTGAAAGTATTCGTTTGTATATTTGTTTTTTTTTTTTTTGTTTTTTTTTTTGTAAATTTTGTAACATCACATGTACCTAATAGAACAGAAAAGCTTTACAATGTAATATATATTTAAATTACAACCGAATTAGACACATGTAAGGAAAGGAAAATAAGATAAACAAAAATATTGTTACTTAATGTAATACACGTTCTTCTAAGTATACCCAATTTGTTGAAAAATCCTTGTTTTCACAAAAAAATTGCCAAAAACCTGCTCCGACCAATCTATGAATAGATATTTATCAATTTTATTTTATTTTTACTTTTAGCCCTTAAAAAACTCTAATAATAACAGAAAATTGTGTTCATATTAGTAGTTGAAAGATTTCGCTATTTTATTTAAATGAAAAAGTAACCATAAACTTGTTTTGAAACAATTTTAATTTTTCCACAATTTTTTGTACATGGCAACAATTCACATCTAGATCTTAATTGCATGTTGAGTTTAAAAAGAAGCTGAGAATCGAAAATTTAAATTCTTCGTATTGCAATATCTATTTTTGCTTAAACTTAAGATAGTATTTTAAAAACACATTGTTTAAAAACGTTTTGGTGGACCTGATCATCTGGAACTGAGCACCCGTGAAAACTCAAAAATTAAAGAACTTTTAAGAATTTTTTTTTTTTACGATCTGATAGATTGGTGTGTAATCGATAATAATGAAGGAAAAAAAATTAGAGATGGTCAGGTCCGCCAACGTTTTCAGTAGTTCTCTAAAAAATTAAGACTTTTTTTAGCATTAGTATTATATACAAAACCACAATTTTCATAAAAGTTCAAATGTCACCTATGAAATATATGATATTTAAACATGCTAATTTTTAAGAACTTATAAATAGAAAACATTGTTCGATGATTATTGTCACAATAAAGAGTAAAATCATAAAACTTAAAATTTAATTTGTAAGACAAATTCTGAGGAATATTTTAAATTGTATTTTAAATAATAATTTAAATGTTGGTTGTTAGTTGTTTTGTTTTGTGGGATATCAACTTTTCTGGTCATTTACTACCGAATCATGTCATTTTGATAAACAAAGCACTCGGGGTGTTTACAATTTTTCGTACTTGCATATCAAAAATTCTTGAAATGTTCCAATAACTGGATATTGTCGGAAATACTTGAAATAAATTTCGTCTCACAACTAATTGTTGAGAAAACATACTACTTAAATCCAGTCAGGCCTTTGACTAAAGATTAAAACACCGGATTTTGTCCGTATTAGTCACCGTTGATTTTTTTTATCGTGGTTTTAGAAAATAATTAGTTAACGAACCCCTCGCCTCTCCCAAAAAGAAAAACAGTTTCTAAGGACATTCGTCAATTTTATTGTTATTTCTAACCTTTAAAACTCTAACAATAAAAATTAATAAATAAATTAAAGAATAAAGAATCATTTTATTCGAATGAAAATGTTAGTTTAATTTATACAAATATATAACCGTAAACTAATTTTCACGATATTTTTATTTACAATTAAAATATTTTTTTATAATATAACCACAAAGCGTAAATTTTGATTTTCTACAATTTTTTTATGCTTTACAAAAATTAAAATTAATATGAGTGTACAATTTAAGAATATGGACAAATTAAGTCTGGGAAAAAAACCTTATTCGTATTATCGGCTATTTATCGGCTATACGTTGCAGTTTTTTTTAACTCGATGTAAAAAAAATAATTTAATCCATAAAAACACATACAAATTACATATTCAGAAAGACTATTTCATCTTATTTCTAAAGATATAAATATTTTAAAGATTGGACGATAAATAGGCGAGAGATTCCGAGCTGACTGGCATAGACTGCACTGCTTGTATCGCGATAATAAAAGGCAGCGTGGCTATCCTGAAGCCAATCTTTTTATTTTTTAACTCGCTGTAAAAAATGATTCAATTGATAAAAACTGATACAAATTACATATTTAGAAAGATGAATTTTTTTTCTTTCTAACGATATAAAAATTGTTAAAGATTGGACCATATATAGGCGATACATTCACTAAAATCAAACTACGCTGCTGATATTGTTGTAACAAAAAGCAGGCACAGACAATATTTTATTTTCAGCAAGGGCTGGTATACGGCCAGTTCCGCAAATTGAGCTATGTTGGCTTAATTAATTAATTACACCTCTTAATCAGTAAAAATCAATAATCACATTTGGCATGTTTCTTAGTTAGAAGAATATTAATGTGTATGCAAGATTTAAAATTTGAGTGACCTCCCGTTTTGGAGTTATACGTCGACACGTACATACCAAAATCTCTCCTTTATATATATATATATATATATATATATATATATATAAGAGATAGAGAGAGAAAGAGAGGGTGGGTAAAAACCTTAAATACCTTTGAGTAGAATACATGAAACTCCTCATTTTTGTTTTATACAGCCGTGGGGGAAATTTGGTTGGCAAAGAGTTAATACTTTGAGTCTTAAAACGTCGATATTGCAACTAATATTGATATTGATATGCTTATGTTAATAAGTTCACAACAAACATGTAAGTTTCTAAATTTATAACGCCAAAGAAAAATATCTATGTATCAATATGCTTGTTCCTTAATCTTCAGACCGTTATTATCTTGCAACACCCTCTGGTGAAAAATGAGATCGTCCAAATTGTCCAAGATGAAATGCAAAAAATGGAAGTACTGATTATATGTTATTGCTTATCCGCCGAATTCTTATTTTTTGTGTGTGTCGTTATGGACCATTCCGTTTTTATTATAAAGAAAGAAAGGAAAGAAATGCTACACAGAAAAATATAAGAAGAAAGAAAGAAAGCAAGAAAAAAAGAAAGAAAGAAAGAAAGAAACAAGAAAGAAAGAAAGAAAGAAAGAAACAAGAAAGAAAGAAAGAAAGATAGAAAGAAAGAAAGAAACAAGAAAGAAAGAAAGAAAGTGAGTAGGGGTAAGATATTGAATGGAGGTAAACACACGAAAGCAATAATGCTAATCTGTTTCAATCGAAAATAATTAAAAAATGGATAGAAAGAATAAAATAAAGAGTTTGAGAGAAAGAGAGAGAGAGAGAGAGAGAGAGAGAGAAGAGAGAGAGAGAGGGGGAGGGAGAGAGAGTTAAATCAAGATTATTATACTTTTTACATATTAAACTATTTAGCAATAGCTTTTAAATAAGCATATCAAACGTTGTAATAATTATATTATCATACTGTGGGATATCCACAGGTCCTGCTAGTTATTTATGATAATATAAACATCAAAACATATTACAGCACATTATATTCTATAATATTTTATACACTACAGTGCTATTTTACTTACTAAAAAGAAGTAACAAAAAATTTGGTTGTTTGGGGGGCAGGGGCTGGAAGGAATTAATGGCATTTCAGTTTATTTCAATGGGCAAAATTGATTTGATATACGAGTAAATGAGTTGCGAGCGGAACGAATTAAGTTCGTAAGTCAAGGTACCACTGGGGACTTCCGGAACGGATTAATGGCATTTGAGTTTATTTCAATAGATAAAATTGCTTTCATATACGAGAAAATTGAGTTGCGAGCGGAACGAATTAAATTCGCATGTTAAGGTACCACTGGGGGTTCCGAAACGGATTAATAGCATTTATTCAGTTTATTTCAATGGGCAAAATTGATTTGACATACGAGTAAATCGAGTTATGAACGGAACGAATCAAACTCGTAAGTCAAGGTAGCAATGTACTTATTTACTGGACTGTCGCAAGGCTTTCTGGGAAACCTGAGCGATGTTTGATTGATGAGGACCCCCCACCCCTATCCCCGCACAATATATGGATTATTATGAATATAAGATTGTTCACAATCCTGTACGAAAAAACAAAAAAAAACACACGTCTTTATTGTATATTAGCTGACATAAGTCTCCCCAAATCCCCACGAATCCCCCTAAATCCCGCTAAATCCCTAAAAAACAATGCCCAACCCCTGGTGGCCACGGGACCATAAGCACTGGGATATATCCCTATTAAAATACCATCAGCCTACAAATAAATAAAAGAAAGTTCCTTTTCATAAAAGTCACTTAACGACCACCAACAGCAGCCCTTAAACGCAATTTGAAGTCCCTTCTTATTTGCAAAATCTACTAGACGACCCATAGAGATGTTGATGGATTTTAGTTGTTTATTGTTAACTTCATTATTTCGAATTGGATTATTAAAAACTGACGCTCAGTGCGAATGCAGACACCCAAATATTATCATTCAGTTGAAAATTGTACCGCTGTGTATGCCAATATTGCATTGAAATGGAAATAGGTTTATTCTTTCAATTGTAGTATTTTAAGCGCATTGCTCTAATAAAAATGTTATGATATGTCGATTTTGTCGGGTTTAGTTTACGTAATAGACATATATGTACAGGCATAATAAGAATTTTAGCAATAGTTATATATATAGCTCTGATAGATTTGTATAGAGATAGATAGATAGATAGATATACACTCCAACGTAGACCCATGCAAGAGTCTTAGTTATTCATAAATTAGAATTATATATATATATATATATATATATATATAGAATATATATATATATATATATAATATATATATATATATATATATTATATATATATATATATATATATAATATAAGGATTGAACTCAAAAATACGTGGAAAATAACGTAAAGTGGGGAAAATATGTATATACGAGAGAAATGTGCACAGACATTTTTTATATATGTGATTTTTTGTTTATATTATTTTCAGAAAAAAATCAGGGTTTTTGTGAACAATCAAAGGGAGAGAACTTTGTGGGCCTTAATTTTGAATTTGACAGCGTCTATTTTAGCCGTAACGTGTTTGTTTACAAACATATCAGAGGGATGAAATAGTATCCTGAAGAAGGCAAAAGCCAGAAACCTTAGGTAGATGCTCACTAAAACCTCTGTATAAACAGTTATATTTAATATATATATATATATATATATATATATATATATATATATATATATATATATATATATATCACTTGTCATTATTATCTTCTATAATTATCGAATTTTTTGCGATATGCTAATTGTAATTGCCTTCAAGCAAAAATATAAATATTAATATATACTTTATTCAACAATGCTTCTAAAATAAACAAACATCCAAAAATCTTATTTCCTTCGCCGAAGAGCTTAAAGCCCGAGTTTGTTATTGTTCACTCAGCGCCCCTTGCCTCATATGGTAGAGACCTCTCAGTATCATTGACAGGTTAATTTCGCAGGAATTTCTCCGTGCTGTATCATGGCCGAAGCAGTGTAGTTTCTGACTATCCTGCTGAAGTCCCCGTTTCGATTTCTGTCGGAGGGAAATCGTTAGTATATATCGCTGACGAGACTTAATAAAGTTGAAACAGTCTGTACGATATTCTACACACCGAGTAATTCTTTGCGAAATTCACTTGTCATTATTATCTTCTATAATTATCGAATTTTATGCGATATGCGCATTGTAATTGCCTTCAAGCAAAAATATAAATATTAATATATACTTTATTCAACAATGCTTCTAAAATAAACAAACATCCAAAAATCTTATATATATATATATATTATATATATATATATATTGCACTTACACTTTTAATTATATTTTAATTGGTTTCCATATAATTCATTCATAGGATTGATTTTAATATGTTGGAGAATAAAACAATAATATCAGAGATCAATAACACGTAACAATTAATTATTTATTGAACCCATTTTTGTTTAAACCAGAATGCAAATTAACCCCACCATTTATTATGTAGACCTTTATTTCTTAGTGATTTATAAGAAAAATTGCAGGATTTTAAACGCACTAATAACAAGGGCTTTTTTGAGGCAAATCTAACTCAGATTTTCACACAAACATCATTAATAAATAATATTTATTGAAAGTTTTAAAGATTTTGACTAAATTGAAAATTCATTGATAAATTTACTCAATTCCTTAGCGTATTGTGACGTAAACAGTGACATAGATTCGATTACAGACAGACAGACACCGAATCTCCATTATAATCTATATATTAAAACTCTTGTTCCTTAATCTGCCGACTGTTATCATCTCTTAAACACCCTCTGATTAAAAATTAGACAATCCAAATCGTCCCCCAAGATGAAATACGAAAATGTAAATCCTGATTATCTGGTGTGGCTTATCCGCAGAATCCTTATTTCCTGTGAGTATCGTCACTTCAGCTAAATAATGAACCATTCTGGGTTTTTTTTATAAAGAAAGAAAGAGAAGGAAAATGACATGCTAGATAGAAAAGTAAAGAAAGAAAGAAAGAAAGAAAGAGGGTAGGGGAAAGATAGAGAGGGAGGGTAGGCGCGCGGAAGCGATAATGCTGATCTGTTTCAATCGAAAAGATGGAAAGAAAGAGAAAAAAAAGAGTGAGAGATTTAAGTCAAGATTATACTTTTTACGTATTGAACTGTTTTGCAATAGCTCTTAAGTAAACATATCAAAGGTTGTAATAATTAAATTATCATACTGTGTCCAGAAACAACAGCACAAAAATGTACGTATAAACGTATATTGTACGCAATTCCCTAACCTGTAGACATAAAATAACCCCAGAGGGGTTGACATTCCGTTATAATCAATTAATTAATCAATCAGATCCGTCTATTTACAGTTTATATTCTAGTAGGTTAATTAGTTTTCATTTTTTATCTGTGCATGTGTGTCTTTGCATCTTACTGTGCACCTTACTGTGCATCTGCATCCGTTGATTTGTTTTTTTGCATCATTTATTTATTTTAGTATTATCAGCGTTATTCGGACCATTGTCCTCATCTTCATAATTATCTGTACAAGGTTTCGGCCGATGTGACCTCCGGCCTTCTTCGGGTATTTCTTGTCGGACTCGGGAATGAAGATTGTTCTTAACATTTAACAATAAAGATGAGGACAATAGTCCGAATAACGCAGATAATACTAATCATCAAGCCTCATCTCAAACATTCAGAGAATTATTTATTTATTTTATTCATTTATTTATTTATTTACTTATTTTGTTTTTTGGTTATTTGTTTTTATTTTTGTTTTTTTGTTGTTTTTTTTTGTTTGTTTTTTTTGTAGGGGGTGCAACTTACAGCGCAGATAAAAATGTCTGCTACCTTTTTGCGAACCATGACAAATTATCATGATTTTTCTGCTCAGCCATTGTGTCTACGTGTTCATTAGCATTCCGTCCCGCAGCTGAGAAGTCACTCACGCACGCTTGCAATAAACAAATAAATAAATAAAATAGAAAAATAAAAAATAAGAGGTGTGGCGTAGAACTGCTGTCACTGGGGGCGGTGACGGCGTAGGTGTTTGAATTTGACAGTCATACCTTCAAGCCAAGTCGTGTACATAAGAGAGAGAGAGAGAGAGAGAGAGAGAGAGAGAGAGAGAGAGAGGTACTGTCAGGAGAGCGCCGACAGGTAAGTAAGTAAATTATATCGTGCACTTGCATATATATCAGTCGACAGCATTAGTGCATGACGTCATCATAGTATGACGTCATCATAGTATGACTTCATTTGTTCATAATGTATTCTTTTTGTGTGTGTCCCTCTGTCTTTTCCATGTTGTTCTGGAACTGATACACGTTTCATTCGTACGTCGATGTCTGTACAATCTAAGTTTAGTATTGTTGGACTATTTTGTATATATATATGCCCCCCATCTCACAAACCATCCAGATGAGACGGACTAGGCATGCAGGACACTGCTGGAAGAGCGGGACGAGCTCAGAAGCGATGTTCTCCTGTGGAAGCCAACACATGGACATGCTCACGTATGACACCCATTAAGGACCTACATTGACCAACTATGCGAGGATTCAGGATGCTGCGCAGAGTACCTCCCAGGGGCAATGAGCGATAGGGAAGGTTGGCGAGAGATTGTCATGGATATCCGTGCTGCGTGCGTGACATGATGATGATGATGATGATGATATATATATATATATATATATATATATATATATATATATATATATATATAGGTTCTTCACGGAACAAATGGACATGCTACTATTAAACACACTCGCCTACCGGATTTTAGCAGCATGTTAAACCACAAAACACTTGAACTTTTATAATTCTTCTATAATGCTCCCTTTCTAATAATCTATCAACAATTTCTTCAAAAAGAAATTTTCTCCTGTCAAACTAGTTGAGATAAATAATATTATTATATATATATATTATAATTATATTATATATATATATATATTATATATATATATATATATATGCTTTCTATTATATTAGTTTATAAGCATTGAAATCGAAAAAATACCAAGAATCAGGGAATTAACCTAATCTAATGATTTTCAGAGTTGACATATAAATGAATAAAAGATATAATGCACAGGTAATTTTGTTTTAAGACTTTTACATTTTTTCAGGTCAGTTAACTTTGAACCACGTATCTTTGAGGCGTAACGCATATCTCAGAGATATGAAGTTGAAAGAACTGACCTGAAAAAATTCAAATGCTTCTAAATAAAATAACTGGTGCATTATATTTTTTTATTCATTAATATATCAAGACTGAAAATTTCATTAAATTCGGTTAATTCCCTGATTTTTGGTATTTTTTCTTTCTTTCGGCGGGGTGACATACGATGGTGGAATTTAGGTCTGTTAAGTTTGATTTAACCGATATAATTTAGTCATAGTCTTTAGACGTGTACATGTAATACACTTTGGAATAAAGATCCGTATGGGAAAAAAGATATTACTTTTGCCTGGTTGGATTTTACGGCATATCAACAATTGTTGGGTTATTTTATACCGAAGACGTTTTGTTTTATTCATTCTTGATGGATATTCAAACATTTTTAAAGTCAACTCTTTTTACACGGTTTTCTATTTAACCCATAGATGGGACCCTAACAGATACTACCACTCCTTTTCATTGTGGACCTGGGAGTAATGTCGACGGAACTTCAAATTGGAACATCACCATTAGATGCAGTTTAACGTCATACCGAGGATATTAAGACCCTCAGTGACTGCCTTCTAGCACATTTAAGTGTTACCATTCTGGTCGCTATTTTAGGCGTTCAGTTCTATTAGTAGATGAAATGGTAGAAAAGGTGTAGTCTCAGTAGTAGAAACTCTATTGTATTTCTTGGAATACTTGGTAGAACAAAGTGTACTCCTGCAGAGAATCACCTAAATAGAACAAAATAGTAGTAAAGTAAGAATTGTAGTCAACTTGTAGTCCTTGAAATCCTAAATAGAACAAAATTGTACTCCTCGTAGCAGAGAATCAACTTGTAGTCTTGAAATCCTAAATAGAACAAAATCAACTCCTCCTTAGCCTTGAAATCCTAAATAGAACAAAAGTGTACTCCTCGTAGCAGAGAATCAGTCCTTGAACTCCTTGTAGCAGCTTCTTGAAATCCTAGTAAACGAGAATCAACTTGTAGTCCTTGAGAACAAAATGTACTCCTAGTTGTAGTCCTTTTTATGTTAAATCCAGTTGGCAACTGATTTCAGGATAATTATCAACGACCTTAAATGCATTCTATGTCGTTTTTCATTGGTCAATACATGCTGCTGATTTTGGTAAAGTCCATAAATATAAGTGGTGATTTCTTGTACATCTTATACATTAAGTCCAACAATATGACAAAAAGGGTTGAGGGTTGCTATAAGGGCTATAGGAGGATATTACTTTAGATAGACGCTGATACTACGCGTCATTTTTTGGCGGGTGTGTTCAACTGTTTGTTTTAGAACTCACTTGCTTTCATTCTTCATCCTGTTGATACTTGCTTCCCAGCGAAAAAAAACATTGGAAAAATAAATAAATAAACAAATACACATAAAAATAAACAATAAATAAAACAACAAACCGGATCAATAGAGAATAGATATTCAAAGCCGAGTGAATGCCGGGCATAATGCTTAATTCTCTCCCCTTTTCCGATAACTCATGACGTCACTCCCCAACCCCGTCTTTTTCGATCACCTCTTTTTTGCCAAATCCCGCGATAGATTAAAAGTTATCGGGTGCGCCAGGTCTTATCGACCTGCATTTAAAATCCTTTCTATCAATCCCTATTCATTCTCTGATATCCCAAAATGAGGAATCGAGCAAAGAGGCGTTGTTATGGCTGTCTGATTCAGGCAAGTCTTTATTTATATATTCTTTCAACTCGATTGGATTCACAAGTGAAGTATATTGGATTCTAAAAATCGTTCTTGGAATTTGTTCTCAATACGTTTTAATGAATTTCGTTAAAAACCCTGTCCAAAATAAAATGACATCATTTCTTTATCCTCACTCAAATGACCTCAAATTTTGACAAAAAAAATCATAAAACTAAATTTAAATCCTAATCTAAAAAAATAAAAAAACGAAAAAGAAACGATTCTATTCTCATTATTTAGGTACTCTATGACATGATCTAAATATATTAGTTGTTTATAATGGCTTGAACAAAACATTATTATATTTCTATATGATAATAATCGTGTTCCTTAAAAGTACGACCGTTATCATCTTGCAATACCCTCAGGTTAAAAATGAGACCGTTCAAATCGACCAAGATTGCAAATGCAAAAATTTAAATCCTGATTATCTAGTGTTGCTTATCCACCGAATTCTTATTTCTTATGAGTGTCGTCCTCTCTGCTAAATAATGGCCCATTCCGTTTTTATCAGAAAGAAAGAAAGGGAAGAAAAAGGACATGTTACATAGAACAAATATAAGAAAGAAGGAAAGAAAGAAAGAAAAAAGACTATGAAAGATAGAGAGTAGGTGGAAGATAGCGAGAGAGGGGTGGATAGGCGCGCGGAAGCGATAACGCTAATCTGTTTCAATCGAACATAATGAAAAGATGAAAAGAAGGAAAGAAAGACAAAAAACAGTGAGAGAGAGTTGAATCAAGATTGTTATACTGTTGACATATTGAACTATGTAACAACAGCTCTTAAGTAAAGATATACACAGAGCTCCAGAAATGTGTCATGCCCAGGATACTAAGACACTCAGCCAACGCCATCTTGCACAAATATGATTAGAAATGTTCGGAGGTTTGCCATAAGAGTAATTGGTTGGGATAATCATATAGGTGTTCGGACTTGACGTGACAAGACGATCGATCGGAGGGAGCCTCTCCAACCGCCTGTCTATCCCAAGTAATGGCCAATATCGCATGTCAGATACTGCTCAGCCACCAGGATTCAGTTCTTAAGCATCACGGGTCGCCAACCACGACCAAAAAGGTGGCGGCGGGGTCTTACCTCTCTGCAGAGGTGCATTCGGTATTCTATTGCCCCAGTCGACAGGGCTGTTGGTTTTCTTGCAAGGAGTAGTTACATCTTATTATAATCGAGATTCGGTGTCTTTCCTTAACCGAAACTATGTTACTGATTACGTCGCAATACCCTCAGGAATTGCGTAAGTTTATTAATGAGTATTTAATTTATAGTCAAAATCATTCATACATAGAATAAATCTTATTTATTAACGATGCCTCTATGAAAATCTAAGTTAGATTTGCCTCAAAATAACCCATGTTATTAGTAGGTTTAAAATCCAGCAATGTGTCTTATATATCACTAAGAAACAAAGGTTTACATAATATATGGTGTGGTTAATTTGCATACTGGCTTTAACAAAACCGGGTTTGATAGATAATTACTTGGTGTTATTGATCTCTATTATTGTTTTATTCTCCAATGTATTAAAATCAATCCTAAAACTTATTTTATACAGAAAAGAATTAAAATATAATTAAAATAAGTGTAATCTTGTTATATACGTTCTTGTTTAATTTCACTAATCTTTCTAATTTGATATATTTAATTTCCTTAAAACTTAAATACTTACGCCCGGAGTGCGCATATTCTTGCTAGTTCTTGTAAATTCCATTAACTTAATAGCAGTAATTCTATTCTCCAACTTATTAAAATCAATCCTATGAATGATTTTATATAGAAATCAATTAAAATATAATCAAAATAAGTGTAATCTTTTTGTATGCGTTCTTATTTAATTTCGTTACTCTTTATATTCTAATATATTTCATTAAATATTTACGCCCGTCGGGTGCATATTCTTGCTAATTCTTGTAAAATCCATAAACTTTAATAAAAGTAATTTCTTTCTTTTTTTTCTGTCTTTTTCTCTGGAGCTGAAGGTACCAGTGTTAGGAATGCAGGCATATTTTTTCCGGCCTTGTTGTTTCAGACAAGAAATCGAATCGCCTTTGTGTTGACAAGAGGGATGGGTTGGGTCGATCGTATTCTGTAAACAGTGGACGATGTCGACGATTTGATAGAGTGTGGGTTAAACAAGTTCCTCTGTCAAGACAAGTGGTTGCATTATGGCCGAACGGGGCACAGGGTTGATAAGAGACTGGGAGTGGGGACGGGCGAAAGAAGGTCCGCCATTGCGAGTGAAGGGAGAAGCAGTGGTAAAATTACACCAGATAATGGGAGTTAGGGGTGAGGTGTACGTAAAGGAGTGACATGGAACACAACCTGGAACGGGATACCGTCAACGTCGGGTTGACAGTGTAAACATAGCGGAGTTGGAACCCTTCAAAGGAAAATGAGCTTGCTGAGTGATGGCTGACCCACCCCGATCTCGTCGGGCGCACCTGGTCCTGAATGAATTGGAAACTTGGGGGTAAAGGTTAAATGAACGATCAAGTGCTTCAACCCCCACCCCTTCTCTCCAAAATTGAAACTTTTTTTACTTTTCTATGATTGACGTTTTTTTTTGGGGGGGGGGCAGATAGGGGTTACATTTCGATAGTACTGTTATTCTTGGGAAACAGATTCGATGTTAGGATGGGGCAAAGGGGACCTAGTGGAAACATGGTTAGAATTCATTTCGTTATCAGAACGTTAATATTAACCCTACTCTCTTAGCCTGATGTTCACTCTCTGTGGATCAAAGCGTGGATAAATATCTCGCTTATCAGCTTACATAGACACAATATATCATTATACACCTGGAATTCTGCTGTAGGATTGCTTTTCTCTTGCTTTTTGATTAAAGGGAATATGGGATCTTCCAATAATAATTTGCAATTGTTATTTGTTGGGACTAATGTACTGTATATTTAATGTTATCATTCATTGACCTACAAAATAGTATTTTTTGTACTTTTTGACACACCTTGTATTTTGAAAAAAAAATAACGTTCCATTCATTCTTCATTTCTATTCTGGTAAATACAACTTTAAACTTGGTACTATTTTGACACACCTTGTATTCTGAAAAAACGAATGTTCCATTCATTCTTCATTTCTATCCTAGTAAATACAGCTTCAAGGTATTTGCCTCTCACCCCACTTATGAGGGCGTGACACAAGGATATTTTCATGTGGGCCCACCCACAAGCTAAAGTTCATGGGTGGTAGGCACAAAAATGCGTTGATCCCGTCGGCATTTCCCCTCAAGAGGCGCCTCAGACACCGAGCAATAAACCCAACCCTGTCCCTTTAAATCAAGGGAGCAGGTACTACCTGTGGGTACAGCCCCCTGGAATCAACGCTGTTAATTTTACTTTGCCGCTCCAGAGGTCGAAGCGCTATGAAGCAGGCTAAATACAGCTTCAATCTCGATACTTTTGACACATCTTGTATATATTTTCTTTTGGCAACAATTAACTATTGTAAATTCAATTATAGAAAACATTAACGATATCTTTAAATAGACACCTCATTTTATTTATACTTTTGACTTGTATAGAATCCAACATTTCATTGAGTAAGTCTATCTTGCCATTTTATGATTCGCAATATTCTTGCTAATTACTTTTACTTGCCAGAAACTAAATAAGAATGCAGATAAAAAGATTTGAAACAGAGGGGGATATAATCGAAAAATAGAACAACTTTGAAACTAATTCTTCTAGCAGTTTCCATCACTCCCGTCTTTAATGGCTAAATTTTCACAATCTAACTATTTAGTTAAAATAGGAAGTAAAGAATAAAATTACACGTGCACTTACATATGCACATATAAAACACACACACACACACACATGTACACACTCAAAAAATTCAAAGGAAGATATCACCAGACATTAAACAGTATGGAGAGATCCTAGCCAAAAGGTAACAGCTTCAGACCTAAGCTGTCGGAGATCTTCTGGTGAAGGGATCTTTGTGCTGAAATATTGAGAAAATAAATCAAAGGTAGACGAACAACATCATAGTTACCTCATTTTTCTTTACACTTGCATTGTAATAGCCTTTAAAACCAACCACCAAACTAAAATTAATTTGTTGAAGTATGAATAGAACAGAGCGTCTCCAGCATGAAATAACCCAACAGAGTTGACATGACGTAAAATCCAACCAACCAACAATTTAGTGTTACGGTTCTTTGCAATAAAACGAGAAGGCTTTGCCAATTCTCTTTTGCTCTGGCAACGTGTCAAAACTAGATTCTTCGATTTACTTCTTGTTCCTCCAGTGAATAACAAGGTGTTAGCTGACCACACACAGCTATCTGGCCAGTAGAGACGGGTTCCGCCATTGTTTAGGTCATTTCATAATGAGACCTGCTTGTTGGGTTTGACCAAGTGGTCAGTGATTAGTGTCATTGAATGGCATTAATCTTTCATTTTTGGATAGATAATCACTTCTTATGGCTTCGGCTTTTAGACTTCACGCTTCGATTGGCGCCAACAATGCGGGTCAATTGAACCATTGCCGCAGTCCGACATTGGACAGATGATCTATGCTAAAGTCTTTAAGAAAACATCTTATAATTGGTGCACTTCTTCCGCATATATATATATATATATATATATATATATATATATATATATATATATATAATATATATATATATATATATATATATATATATATATATATATATATCAATGTGTAATGTTGGCACTATTACACTTGAAGAGGCAGTAGTTAGCCAACTTACAGTTTTATTAGAAGAGTGCTCAATATCTGTGATAGAGCGTTAATAGATAAATGAATAAATAAATATATTAGTATATATTTATTTACATGGAAACAAGTCTGCTTCCATTAGTTTTATGCTATGTAGGCTTAACCTTCTTTTCGAACTCGGGAACCTTCTTATCGTAATCGGAAGCCATCACGGAACTTTGAATCCAACCCTTTATTCAATCCACGGGGGTATCCTGTTCTCATTCTGCTAACCATAGCTGGGGTACAGGTGTTAAGCTGTGTTAATTATTATTCTATGTTACTGTTGACCTTGAACCTGCAGCCTAGAGATAACTGACACTTAGAACTGTCTCAAACCAACGCCTTTATCCTCTACGCTATGTGTACGATTTGAACTCTGGTCGACGAGTCCATTACTTACGACTGTATTACACAAAATATCTGTTGTGCGAACCATTACGCCGCGCGCCTCCGCGTAGCAAATGATATATTAAATAAGTTTGCGTTAGCAGGGACAGATAATCGTTGCAATCTTTTATGTTTTAAATTAATTACCTCCCTTGATGAGATTCTTTTCGACAGCGGGAGATTATAACGTATGCTGTTTTCTTTTTTGTTTTCTTTTTTCTTTCTTTTTTTTTTCTTGTTTTCTGTTATCCTGGGAAAATGGCTGTATTGATCACGCGAGATTCTCGCCCTATTAATCGTAGTAAACATGGAGATAAATCATTTTGTCCGTTGTTAATTGTGTTAGAGCGAATCGAATTAGTCTTAATCATCTGTGAGAGATCATCATTTTGAGGAGAGTTAAGACAACTTGTACAATCGGGCTTCATTTTTCTTTGAACTTTTGATAAGCTTCAGAGGAATATGACCATATATGGTCATTGGAATTATATGAAAATGGCGTACTTGCGAAAGAGAATGGCAAGGAAGCCACTGCAGCCAGAAAAAAAATCGTCTACAACTGATAAAAAAATGTAACGAGAAACAATAACTTTGGGGATATCTAGAATTTCTCTCTCTCTCTCTCTCTCTCTCTCTCTCTCTCTCTCTCTCTCTCTCTCTCTCTCTCTCTCTCTCACACACACACACACACACACACTGTCTATATCTTTGTCTCTGTCTGTCTGTCTGTCTGTGTCTCTCTCTCTCTCTCTCTCTCTCTCTCTCTCTCTCTCTCTCTCTCTCTCTCCCTCATATATATATATAGTATTACAGTGGGTACGGAAATAACCTACTCGAGTTTCACCATAAGGATCTTCAAAGATCTGAAGATCCTTATGGTGCAACTCGAGTAGGTTATTTCCGTAGACAATGTAATACTAAATCCGCTCTACTAACGTATTGAGCACTTTATAACACTGACTTATCCAATTAATACTTGTATCAATCAAGTATTGCGATTAACTCAATATATTTTACCGGTAAGTCATTCCCTTTATTATATATGAAGATATATATAAATATCAATGCTCGTGTTCCTTAATTGTACGACAGTTATCATCTTGCAAACACCCACTGATTAAAAAGGAGATCATCCTAATTGTCCAATACGAAATGCAAAAATGTACATTCTGATTATCCACCGAATTCTTATTTCTTATGAGTGCCGTCACTGCAGCTAAATAATAGACCATTCCGTTTTTTATTAGGAAAAAAGAAAGGGAAGAAAAAAGGACATGTTTCACAATAAAATATAAGAAAGAAAAGAAGAGAATAGGGGAAAGACAAAGAAAGGGGTGAGCGTGCGGAAGGAATAAAGCTAATTTGTTTCAATCGAACTTAATGAAAAGAGGAAAAGAAAAAAGAAAGGAAAGGGTGTGAGAGAGAGCGTTAAATGAAAATTATTATACTTTTTACATATCAAGTAAACATATCAGACGTTGTTATAATTAAATTAATATACTGCAGTATATCCAGAGGTCCTGCTAGTATATATATATATATATATATATATATATATATATATATATATGTGTGTGTGTGTGTGTGTGTGTGTGTGTGTGTGTTTGTGTGTGTGTGTTTTGTGTACATATTTATTTACATATATATATATGGGGCACCTCACGTGCTCTAATGGTTAGCAGGCTAGATTCGCAAACCATTATTAGTGAGTTCGATTCCCACTGGACACCCAATACTTCTGTCCTTCTGTCACATCTATGCTAAGCTTAGTAAATAACTATATATATGATCTATATATATATATATATATATATATATATTATATATATATATATATATATATATGGAGGATATGTGCTTAATTGAAGTCATACCTAAGCACATATCCTCCAAAAATTGTCAGCTAAAAAGCCATATCAAATAAACACATTGTTTGTTTACTTACTCTCATATATATATATATATATATATATATATATATATATATATATATATACATGTACATTTTTTGAGGATATGTGCTTAATTGAAGTCATACCTAATTTTTGAAAATTAATTAGTTAATAATTAATGAATTTAGGCGGCCATATATGTTCAAATGTAAGGCTAAACAAATAGAGAAAATGTCAATCCCTGAATGTACATTTCGACCTATTAGGTCTCATCAGCAAGGTTATATACATGGGAGATTGCTCCGTGTGTGACTCGAAACCTCGACTGCCATGCTGACTGGCGGGGATTCTAACCACTACACCAGCTGGCCATTTCCAGATTCTTCGTTTGTTTTGAACTTCTTTATATTCCACTTTGTATTGACTTGCTACACGACAGTATGAGAGTAAGTAAATAAACAATGTGTTTATTTGATATGGCTTTTAGCTTTATATATATATGGACGTTGGCTTTTTATATATATATGGACTCGTCGCCAAGAGTTCAAATCCTGGATGTGGTAATTGCATTTGGCTTAGCGCTAATGCCCTTGGGAAAGGTATGAATGCTACTCTCTCTCCAGCTATGGATAAATAGTAGGGCAGACGGGGCTCTTTATCCTTGGTTAGGCAACCGGTCTAGGAGAAAGAAAACTCTTAATTCAAACCTGTTGAACTCCGCTTAAGAAATTGACCTTGTATCACATCCTGCTCGTGCTGAGATAATGGTTAATATATATATATATATATATATATATATATATATATATATATATATATATATATATTGATTTATTTATTTTGGCGAGAAACTCTCAGTTACCAAGCACCGTTGACTTTATACGTTCGCTACCTGAACCACGATATACATGCTCTATCAATGATGATTACTTATAAACATAAGAAATCATATTATCAATATTGATATTTATAAATCTATATTTATGTACGCGCGCGCGTGTGTTGTGTGTGCGTGTGTATGTGTGTGTGCATAAGAGGAGATTGATCCTTTTGTGGCCTTGCGTACAAGGATATTAGTTACACAATCCCAACTAAATACATGAAATTTACACCGAATATTTATATTTATTTTGTAAGCTAAGTTTGGTATAAGGCCAGGATAGTGGAGCATCCATTTAGAATTAAAAAAATAATTAAAAACAGTCTGCTAACCTAGTCATACAACTATACCATATACTATTCATTGCCTCCCTTATCTCCGCTTAAGTAATAACTTATTCTTCAGTTCCAGAAAATTGCAACCTTAGAGACACCAGTTCTTGAGAAAAGGGTCATTAACTGCTGCAAAATTTTCGAGGAGAAAGGTCCATCCATCATTCCGTTGTGTTATATGTTGGCTGGCTAGTTAGCAAGCTAGTCTCACCGATCCATTACTGCTGAAAAGTGAGTTCAATCCTCGCTGGATACCCTTTACTAGTGACCTTATGTCGAATCCTGTCCGTGGTGAACGGGCAGGGTAAATATTTTTTAACACCCAGGAGGTCCATGGTGGTAAAAAAGGATGTATCTTCCTTCATACAAAGTATTCTTTTCGCTTGTCCTTTTTTTCAGTGTACATTTGAATGAATTGTCAATTTTCTCAACAATTGATTTCTTCTTCAATTGAAATTTTAGACCATATGACCTTTAGGCACCCCTTTTGCGATCTCGATTCATAAGGACATTTTTTTCATTCACACCATCAAAATCCGGTTGTTTGTTAGGGTTAGGGTTAGGTTTAGGGGTTAGGGTTAGGTTTAGGGTGAGGGGTTAGTTTTATAATTTTAAAAAACCCTCTAAAATCGTTGTTAGGATTTTGACGGTGTAAATAAAAAAATGTCATTATGAATCGAGATCTCAAAAGGGGTGCCTAAAGGACATATGGTCCGAAAAAATTTTTTTCAACAAAAAAAAAAACATTCCAAATTTTCTACTAATGTAATTGTAACTGTAATTCTTTGTTTTGGTATTTCAAGGTCATGACATGTCAATCACACCCCATTTTATTGAGTAATCTATCTATCTATCTATCTATCTCCGTATGTGGATTATCTATCTATCTATCTATCTATCATCTATTTCATTCATTCCATAGTATTTATCTATCTATCTATCTATCTCAGTCTGGGTATTTATTATCCATCTCAATCTGTTCATATTTATCTATCTATCTATCTCTTTCATTCTCTCCACTATCTATCTATCTATCTATCTATCTATTTCAGTCTATGTAGAGTTTATCTATTTGTCTATCTATTTAAGTCTATCTACCATATCTATCTCCCTAAGTCTCTCCTCTCCATCAAGCTACGTAGCTCAGTGTGTATTATCTATCTATCTACTGAGCTTGCTAGCTAACTCGCTTGGTCAGTATGTTCCTTATATATATATATATATATATATATATATATATATATATATATATATATATATATGTGTGTGTGTGTGTGTGTTGTGTGTATGTGTGTATTTTCATTCTTTCCACAGTATCTATCTGTCTATTTATCTATCTATTTATTTCACTCCATGATACGTATCTATCAATATATCTATTTCTGTCTATCTTTCGATATATCTATCGATCTATCTATCTCCTTCATCTGTCTAGGGTGCTCAGTCTGTGTATTATCTATCTATATCTATCTATGTCCCTTCATATAGCAATGTAAAAGAAATTTGGTATCTGAAAGCATTTTGCATTAAACCAGAATGAATTCTGTCACTCTTTCAAAGTAATTTCAGGAAATCGCCACCGACTTGAGAATCCATCTACGTTTTACAAGACAAGAACGTCTTGAATGTTATTAAAAACTATGACAACACAAGACAAAATATCCCCAAGAGATTCCCAAGTTGTTCCGGACTCAAACAGCGAAAATGCCATCCAGCATCAACATATCCACCAACGGACACAGACAGACCCAACCATATCCATCCAAGAGAATACTTGAGCAGTAAGAAGATAAGAATATAATTATCCGAAAAGCAATTGGAGCGTGTTCGTGCTCCTTTCTTACGCAGACTGTAGAAATCGACAAGGACCACAGAAACATATTTCCCACCAGACTCGAGAGTTTTGAAAAAAAATTCCTTACTACCTCCAGTGATTGCAAAGTCTGGCTGACCTCTAGTTATAAAATAACCTTATACGGTTTGACATGTCGTTAAAATCAATCGATAACTCAATCAATCAATCCACGAAGTTTAATATGCCATCAAGCAAAGAGACTGAAACCAACACGACACAAAATTAAATCGGCGGCTTGAGTTCGAATCCTAAGCGAAGCTGTTTGCATTTCCCTTCCGTATGAATCCATCTGTTCTTTCCCCATTGTACGATGATGAGATGGAAAACTCAAAAATTGTAGAAATTCTAGAAGAGTGGAATTTGATAATTTTTAGATTGACGTATGAGATGCTACCTGTCGATTTCTGATTCGTCAGCATAAGGTGAGTGAGATAAAGAGAAAGTGATGAGTTGTCAGTCTGGGTTGAGTGTCTAAAGAGGATAGACGCAAGATGAGTGTTTGTTCACCAAGGCACTTTTATTTGAACGTAAAATAAAAATAGCTTGAAAAAAAAACGTCTTGAATGTTATTAAAAACTATGAAAGACACAAGACAAAATATCCCCAAGAGATCCCGAAGTTGTTCCAGACTCAAACAGCAAAAATGCCATCCAGCGCAACAACATATCCACTAACCGACACAGACAGACCCAACCGGATCCAATCAAGAGAACAATTGAGCAGTAAGAAGATCAGTATAGAATTATCACTATTACAATAAAAACTCCTTTCAATCGAGCGCCGCAATGCTACATCCACCTGCTACGGGTAAATAGTAGGACAGACTTATTCCTTTAGCTCTGTTTAGACAACCAGTCTAGGGTAATGACAATTCTTAAATCACGCTGTAAACACGCTGTAGCCCTCTGAAAAATTGACCTTGTGTCATATGCTACACGCGGCGAAGAGGTTGGGTAAAATCGTCGGGGTGGCCTAAAGTCGGTATCAGCCAACCAGCGAGGGAGTCTATCCCCTTTTCACTAGCGCTAGATCAAGGATATTGTTTTTGCGTCTGGGGTGGAACGCCACACCTACCATAAGCTCCTTACTTTAGCGCACAGATCCGTGCTACACATAGGCTGAGTTTGCGAGGGCCGGTGGGTAGATACTATCTTGGAATCATGTTTACGATTTTTTTCACTTGCTTCCGAAATGAAAAATTTGTTGGGGGATCTAATATGTCCTCTTCGGAATATCACAGGTTGCATAAATGACAGAGCGAGGGGGGGGGTCGTGGGTCAATGTAGAATTTGAAAATGGATCCATTTAATTTACTCATCTATCTTGTTGGATTAAAAGGAAATCCATCACGGATTAATGATCGTCACCGGTCAGAAAAAAAGATCCACCAACGGTTGTTGTTTTTTAGAGGGGATTATGTAGGAACATTCTGGTTGCAAAATGGGAATACCCCCCTCTCTCTCTCTCTCTCTCTCTATCTATCTATCTATCTATCTATCTATCACTATCTCTCTCTATCCCTCTTTCTCTCTCTCCGACTTTCCTTTCTTAAAATAAACATCCGTGATTGGTAGCTTTTTTACATGATGAGAATTACAACAGCGGCAGAAATCCTGAAGTGGTTTTACCTTCTTCTTTTTCTTCTTCTTTAGAAAGAAAGAAAGAAAGAAAGAAAGAAAGAAAGAAAGAAAAAGAAAGAAGGGAAATGAGGAAAATACAGGGAGGGGTTGTAATAGAACAGCAAAAAATTTAAAAAATAGAAAATTAAAAAAGAAAGAAAGGAGGAAGGAAGAAAGAAAGAGAAAAGAGAGAAAAAAGAGAGAGAGAGAGAGAGAGAGAGAAGAGAGAGAGGAGAGAGAGAGAGAGAGCTGAAAGAAAGTAGGACTATAAAAAAGAAGAAAAAACAAAAGAACAAAAATAGAAGTTAAATTGAAACAACAGTGAAAATAAATGGGCTAAGAAAAACAAAAGAAAAGAAAGAAAAAATATTAATTTTAAAAAGTGAATAAAAGATGATATATCGAAATCACAAAATGAAGGGGGGAGATGAATGAAAAGAAGGAAAAGAAATGAAAGAAAATATCCTACTATTCTCAAAGTCCATCAATCTCTCCTACTACTACTCCAGTATCTTCTTCTTCTTCTTCTTCTTCTTCTTCTTCTTCTTCTTCTTCTTCTTTCTACTCAATGTTGTTGATGTTGTTATTGTTGTTGTTGTTGTTCTTCTTCTCCTCCTCCTCCTTCTTCTGTTCCTTCTCCTCCTCTTCCTTCTTCTTCTTCGCCTTGGTCTTCTTGTTTCTTCTCATTGTTGTTGTTGTTGTTATTATTATTATTATTTTTTATATTCCCTCCTCCTCCTCCTCCCCCTTCTTCACTCCTTTCACCTTGGTCTTCTTGTTCTTGTCCTTCTTCTTCTTCCTTTGTCTCGGTCTTGTCCTCTCCTCCCCCTTTCTTTGCCCCTCCCCCAAATAATAGATAAATCCTCTCTAAAAACCGACCGTGTTTATCACTTGAGATTAAGAAGACACTCGCAGTCGGACAAAGGCAGTTAATCAAGACTGTCTTAAGCAAGCATCCATCCTAAACTGGATTCCCAATCATACGATGGGCACCCGGCTGACGGACCCCCATTAAAAACCAGACCCCTTCAATCTTTTATCCCTTTTCAAATAGCCATAAAAACTTTTTTTTTTATCTCCCAATTTCTTTTTCCTTCTTCGTGGGTGAAATCCTGTGTGGACACGACAAGAGGTGGGAAAAGCCGCTGGAGAGAGAGAGTGAGAGTGAGAGTGAGAGAGCGTCCACCCCTGGAGTTAATCAGGTCCGATCAGTTTAACTCGAGGTTACCGGTCGCTTGAGGGGGGCGGGGTGGGGTGAGGGTGTCAGGATGTGTGGTGGGGTGAATGTGTGGCGAGCAACTGTCAGCAATTCATTAAAGTCATTTGTCTTTTCTCTTTCAAAAATGATCGCCTTTCTTTCGCTCTTTGAAAACTTTTCCACTAATTCTGTCTCCCCACCACATCATCATCATCTCTCTCTCTCTCTCTCTCTCTCTCTCTCTCTCTCTCTCTCTCTCTCTCTCTTAACTCAACTATCTTTCTGTCTCTCTCTTCTCAAATCTCTCTAAATATATATCTCTTCGTCTCTCTGTCTCTCTCACTCTCTGTCTCCGTCAACGTCTCTCTCTCTCTCTCTCTCTCTCTCTCTCTCTCTCTCTCTCTCTCTCTCTCTCTCTCTGTCTTTCTCAACGCTCTCTTTCTCTCTATATATATTCTCTTTCTGTCTCTCACTCTCTCTCTCTCTCTCTCTCTCTCTCTCTCTCTCTCCTCTCTTCTCTTAATTCAATTCTCTCTATTTCTTAAATATATTTCTCTCTCTCTCTCTCTCTCTCTCTCTCTCTCTCTCTCTCTCTCTCTCTCTCTCTCTCTCTCTATTCGGTCTTGTTAAGTAGTTGAATTTCCCCTTCTTAATGATCAACAACAGGGATTAACACGTGGACGGGTCTTATTCGAGTTTGTCACGAATTTTGATCGCTTCTAAATGTATTAACAACTGCTTTCCTGTGAGTCGATTAAACACAGACACACATAAACAGTGTTTATGTGTGTCTGTGTTTAATCAACTCACAGGAAACCAGTTATTACACCCAACACCACCCCACGCCAAACCACCACACACGACGAGGTGTGTATTTACCCAACCCCTCTGACATGGCCAGGATGGGACACAAGTTCAACTCATATACGAGTTGTATTTTAATTGTATTTTTGACTTTAAAACAGAAATGAACAATGAATGGATTTTAAAAACAGAAATGAACAATGAATGGATTTTAAAAACAGAAATGAACAATGAATGGGTTTTAAAACCACAAATGAACAATGAATGAATTTTAAACAGAATGAACAATGAATGAATTCTAAAACAGAAAATGAACAATGAATGAATTTAAAAAGAAATGAACAATGAATGAAAAAAACAGAAATGAACAATGAATGAATTTTAAAAAACAGAAATGAACAATGAATGGTTTTAAAACAGAAATGAACATGAATAATTTTAAAAACAGAATGAACAATGAATGAATTTAAAACAGAAATGAAATGAATGAATTTAAAACAGAAATGAACAATGAATGAATTTTAAAAAACAGAAATGAACAATGAATGGATTTAAAACAGAAATGAACAATGAATGGAATTTAAAAACAGAAATGAACCACAAATGAACAATGAATGGATTTTAAAATCAGAAATGAACAATGAATGAATTTTAAAAATAGAAATGAACAAAGAAATAAGTCCTTTTATGACAAAAATTAAATTCAGTTCTACATTGGTTTACACTGAAGAAAATGTATTCGTTTTTAAAAGAAGCTGAGAATGCGTTCACACATATCTTCCATTGGTGCTGCAGTGCTTGTATCCCGTTGGCCTAAAAACGTCATCAACAGATGATATGACGTCATATATGAACTTTTCAGCCTCTGCAGTTTTCAGCCAACCATCGAAGATCTTTTTATTTTGTTGTGTTTTTTTTCCAAATTACAGTTTTAAAATGGTGTTTTAAAAGAAAACAAGCTGCAGACTTTTGAACACACTTTATATATAAATGTACATGCGCCAATCACCTGCGCAATACCAAAAAAAAGGAGGGGGAGAAGTAATTTAAATAGTGTTCATATTCTTTGGCAGGTAACAATTCTACAGCGATAAATATGTTATTTCTTCCATTCTTTTAAAAATCATCTTTTCATAAACATAATCTCGTGTTTTACAGCTATTCTGATTCCCCAAGACATTCTTTCCCGTGTAAATGATGATCCATACAAAAAAAGAGATAATCATAACAAAAAACAAAACAAGAGAAAAAAACAATTACTTTATCTAATTTCAGTTTGTATGGAAGCCGATATCGAACACAAATTATCCGCCTAGCGATGTGTGTCATCGCATAGCAATAACAATCATACTTCTCCATCTTTTACTATACGAATACTTCGCTCTAGCTTCGGGCGTTTTTGTTGGGGTTCTTTTTTCTTTTTCTTTTTTTTTTTTTTTGCTTCCGTAGAATAAACAAAATCAACGATTCCCGAAATAAGGTAAGTTTCTTGAGGGGTGTAGGAGTAAAAAAAAATATGTAAATAAGAACATGCGTTGACTTGGTAACACTAGCATTACCCACCTTCCCTCTACTCTACCTAAATAGGAAAGCAGAGAAGTTGAACGAGTAAAAGAATTACATATATATATATATATATATATATATATATATACACACACACACACACACACACACACACACACACATATATATATATATATATATATATATATATATATATACAAATATGTGTCTGAGCATGTATGTGTATGTGTGTGCATGTGTATGTATTTATATGTATGTATGCATGTATATGTGTGTATATGTATGTGTGTCTATGTATATGTGTGTATATGTAGTTATGTGTATGTGTGTGCATTTGTGTATGTATATTTGTGTATCTGTATGTCTTTATGTTTATGTTTGCGTATTTATGTGCATGTATGTGTGTTCATGTTTATGAATATATGTGTACGTACATGAGAGTGCATATGTGTATATGTGTATATAAGTATACGTGAATATATATATAATATTATATATATATATGTGTGTGTGTGTGTGTGTGTGTGTGGTGTGTGTGTGTGTCGCAGAGTAAGAAAATCAAGGTAACATACCTGGATAACAAAAAAGTATATTAGAGAAACGATTTACATAAGACGGGCTAATATAATAGATAATGATTATAATATATATATATATATATATATATATATATATATATATATAGTAAAGATGAAATGAAACATTTCTATCCCCTTTGAAACAATGCTCGTTATTTACTGCTATCATAAAGATTAAAAGAACTGGATAGAGTTTCTAAAAATTTAACGACCAGTTTTATACACACACACGCCCGCGCGCAGCGCACACACACACATACACATACACACACATCTTTCCTTTCCTTTTAGAAATCAGTCGCAGACGACGATGACGTCACTCCATGACTTCAACAATTGTGGGCCTCCTGGTGGCTAGTTAGTCCAATTCTTGACTTGCAGATGCGGTCACACATATTGCAAGGGAAACTCCCATCTGCATTTGGTGGTTCATGACGACGAACACGTTGCCGCTCTGCAGCCCATTTCATCACGATAATTAGAATGACTAAAGAGTTAAAATGTTGATTCAGTCAGAATTTTTACTGTAAAAAAAAATGGAAAAATCAACTGAATGACTCATAATAACAACTAATATTGAAAATGCTCAGCACGTACGTAGAGCCGGTTGAGAGAACAGAGTCAGTGACAGGCCAAATAAATTTTGGTAATCTGAACATTACATCATGACCAACACATGCACAAACTAACCCATACCCTAAGAAAAAAATTTAAAAACCTACAAGCAGACACTAAAATAAAATTCATCTTCCACAAACCACCTATCAATGCCAAACGACAACCACCAAACTTAGATAATATCTTCACCTCATAACAAAACAACACCTATACAAAACCCAACATATGTAACAAACCCAGATGCCTAGTATGTAAACATCAAGTAGCAGAATCCTCATTCACATTACCAAAAACCAATATCAGGATCTAACCCCCAGCTCAACTTCGACGACGCCAACATTTTCTACTACATCTTTGACACCAAATGTAACGATAGCGGATACATTTGAGATACTCAAACAGCTTTCAGACTTAGATTTAACAATCACAAATCAGCTATTCGACAAGGGTCCCAATAGGTACCTGTAGAGAAGCATTTTTATAACCCGTCGGTCGCTACTGAGCTAAACGGAATTTCCGAAATTGGCCGTCAAGATCGAATTTTCTGAATCAACCATGATTGCAGGGTTTCTATATTTGCTGAAAGTCTACCGAATGCCCACGTTGTGTTCAGATCTCAAACGTCTAGAAATCTGCTATAGAAACTGATTTCCAAGGTTAACGGCGGCCTAGTGGTCACAAAAAAAACAACGACTCTTTTTCTTTTTTTAAAAAAAATCAACAATATTTATATTCAAACAAAAGAATACAAACAATTAATTCCTTTTCAAGGCTGTGGGAGTGATGCACCTCAAATTAATACTTCTGGTCGGAATACAATCAGGGCTCTGCAAGGTATTGTTCAAAACAGTTCGTAAGGTTGACTAAGTTTTTCTATAGTCTTAGCTGAAATCAGTTTCTGTCGGCTCTCGGCATTTGCGTTAATTTCGCTTTACTAGCCCGCTAAGCTCATTTACCCATCAAGCTCTTTTTAGCTCCATCTGCCTATTCGTCAAAAACGTCTCAGCTAAATAATATCTCAACCGGACATTCTGATTTCCGGCTGATGTGGAGATATTAGAAATCATCTCTGTACCTTCCACCCTGGCAGGGTACCGCCCTCTCCTCAATTGTAACTGCCAATAGAATTCCCTTCCGCCAAATCGACAGAGGGACAGTTCTTTTCCTGTATTCTTAAGTGTTTCCCAAACATATGGGTTTAATTCGTTTCTTCCGATCATCTATAAGATTTTCAACAAAGAGTTTATCTTTTTCTTAAGTGGAAAAGGAAAATAATTAAAAACATTTCTTCAATGGCCCAAGATAATCATGGTCAACCGACTTCCTAATTATCTTTTTTTCCGTGCTACTCTGCTCCATCCGTCTGGTCACATCAAAAGGCTGTCTCCACAATTACAGCCGATTCAAGTGGACTCGCTTCTGGAAGGTCTTCTGACCCACTTGAGTTTTTACTTGCGATACGGACATTCAATCACATTGTGTGGCCTTATCATTGCTACCATCTGTTTTGACCTTACTCCGACTCAAGCTTTAAATTTCGTTTTTTTCTTTCTTTCTTTCTTTTTCTAATTTCAAACAATGAATCGGTCACAAAAACCAGGACACACATTAGACAACCTAAAATGCATCCAGCTAGTTCACAACTTTCCATCAACTCAAAAGCGCAAACAAAAAGAAACCAAACTGATAGTTCATTTTAATTCCGACACACAAGGTTTAAACTCAGATCTAGGTAACTTAAACACATACGTATACGTCAAACAATCTATATTACCTGAATCTCAGACAAAAGAAAAACAACCAAAAAATAAACCTCCTTTCCTTACCACTACTCCTTCTACTACCAACAGAGCGTAGAATCAACAGAGGCAAACACAACATCAAAGACAACCAGCCAATTAACGACCGGATAGAACACTACGAGACACCAACAGCATAGACAAGAGAAAGAGTAGTTAGTCGATCTTAAACCTATGAGAAAGAGCGATGACCATCGACTTACTGGTAAACAAAAAATATTTAGAACACAATATTCATCATTTTGTTTCTGATCTTAATTTTTTATGTTCTAAAACAATCCAATTTTTTTCCCTCCGACTAGGAACCACAAGGTTCCTGATACGATACCGGCTCTCGCCAACTCAGTGCATGAGTAGCATATGGATCTGTGCGTAAAGTAAGGAGTTGATGGTAGGTGTGGTGCTCCATCTCAGACGCTAAAAACAATCTTCTTGGTCTAGTGCTAGTGAAAAGGGGATAGACTCACTCGCTGTCTGGCTGATATGGACTTTAGCAGTAAAAATCTAAAACAAAATTTTGTACTTTTCTTTATTATAAACATGTTAAAGTATGTCCACGATTTTAATGCTCACTGACATCTTTTTCCGAGTTATGAGTCGACACTTTCATGCCCAAACAATCGTAACATTTATATATATATATATATATATATATATATATATATATATATATATATATAAATGAGTCACGATTTTTGGCATGAAGTACTATATATATTATAAGATATATATATATATATATATATATATATATATATATATATTAAATTTATATATGAGAAGTAAACAAACAGACGATGTTTGTGATATGGCTATTTTCAGCCGACAATATTTGGGAGATATTGCTTAATTGAAGTCGAACCTAATTTTATGAAAGTTAATTAATTAATTAATTAATTAATTAGGCGGATTACCTATTAAATTTAAGGCTAAACAAATCGAGAATGTACATACAGAGATTGATTTTTCTCGATTTGTTTAGCCTTAATTTAATAGGTAATCCCGCCTAATTAATTAATTAATTATTAATTAATTAACTTTCATAAATTAGGTTCGACTTCAATTAAGCACATATTCTCCCAAATATATATATATATATATATATATATATATATATATATATAATATATATATATATATTCTTATAATTTATTTCTGAACGATTATTTTTATAAAACAGGAATATGTGAAGAATACACATAACATGGATTTGTTGCATAATCTATGTGGTAGCATGGATTATTGACAACACCGTGTAGTGAGAATACAAAGAGCCCAAATGGAAAGTTACTCACCGTTGGGAAACTTTGATCCCAGATGCGGGAAAACCGCAAATCACGTGAGAACTAGTTAGATCCTTGACGTGACCCAGAATAGACATGTCCTGCGTGGCTGGACTCATCCCGCGCGCAAATAAAAGCTTTGAAAAAGCAACAAGCGTTGTTAAATAATTAAGCATGCTTTAGTAGAAAATGAACCAACAAGAAATAGAAAGAAGCAACAGGTGAAGAACCTAGACATAGAATCCAACATGACCGGAAAGAAGACCAGACAAGAAGTGGTATCCAACATGGCGAGAAAGAATAGAAAGAAGACTAGAGATCACAAATGGACAAAGAAAGAAAGTAACACGAAACATGTATCTATGTAAATATATATCTGTCTATCTCTCTTCTCTCTATATACCATAAGAACTCTGGTTATGTACCTGACGAGAAAGGGGTACATAACAGATCTTTATTTAAATTTCTATACAGGTACCAGCATTCACCTTTCGCCTCTCAAGCCGCTCGGGAATTGCATTAACTGATCTTCCCATGAACTCTTCTCTTCGAATTCTGAAAAGGCTAACACATAGACTTAATTGGTATGTATTAAGAAACATACATTAAAGAATTGAGAAAAATATAACAGCATATGAAAAATTATAGTTTAAAATAGGGAGTTACTTTCCAATCCCCCTGTATATTAAGGGACATACATTAAAAAATGAGAAAATTGTAACAGCATATAAAGATTATAGTTTAAATGGGAGTTACTTTTCAATCATTAAGGAACATACATTCAAGAATTGAGAAAAATGTAACTGCATATAAAGAATATAGTCTAAAATAGGAGTTACTTTTGAATCCCCTGTATATTATGGGACATACATTAAAAATTGAGAAAATTGTAACAGCATATAAAAAATATAGATTAGAATAGGGAGTTACTTTTCAATGATCTGGTATATATATATATATATATATATATATATATATATATATATATTATATATATATATATATATGGAGGGAGAGAGAGTGAGAGACAGAGAGTGGGAGAGAGAGAGAGAGAGAGATGCTATTGCCAGAATAACAACAGCTGTGCAACCAACAAAGTCTTAATCAGATGGTGATTCTGGGTCAGGCAAGGTTTCTGGGCCAAATCATCGTTACCACTAACCCAGAGCGCCCCAACAGTGTCATCAGATTTAGTTGGTGGTTTTTTTTTGTTTTTTTTTTCTTTTTTTTTTTTTCTTTTCATCTCAGCGTGGGAATGGCAAATCAAGATGCAGTCTCTTCGTATCTTCCTTTGTTGTTTTCATTACTTTCCTGTAAAGAGGCGTTAATGCAATGATGGTAGGATTTGAGAGTAAAAGAGAGAGAGAGAGGTGGGGAGATATATGAACAGAAATAGATATAAACAGAATTATGTTGATGGATAGATAGATTAAAGTTGATAAATAGAAATAAAATAAGAGAGGAGAGAGAAGAGAGAGAGAGAGAGAGAGGTGTGTGTGTGAGAGAGAGAGAGAGAGGGGGGAGATATATGAACAGAAATAGATATAAACAGAATTATGTTGATAGATAGATTAAAGTTGATAAATAAAAAAAATAAGAGAGTGAGTCAGTGTGTGTGTGTGTGAGAGAGAGAGAGAGAGAGAGAGAGAGAGAGAGAGAGAGAGAAGAGAGAGAGAGAGAGAGAGAAATATGAACAGAAATGGATATAAACAGCATATGTTGATAGAAAGTTTTATAGATAGATTTAAGTTGATGAATACAAATAAAGTAAGAGAAAGGGTGTGTATGTGAGAGAGAGAAAGAGAGAGATTGAGAAAGAGAGAGATTGAGAAAGAGAGAGAGAGATAGAAATATAAACAAAGATAGATATGAACGTAATTATATTTATAGATAGATAGATAGATAGATAGATAGATAGATCAAAGTTGATGAATAGGAATGCAGTAAGAAAAGGAGACAGAGAGACAGAGAGGGGGTGAAATATAGAAACAGAGAAAGATATGAACAGAATTATGTTGATAAAATAAAGATAGATTGATAGATAGGTTGATAAATAGGAATAAAGTAAGATAGAAAGAGAGAAAAGGAGAGAGAAAGAAAACACGAGAGACTTAGGAAAAGGGAGAATATATGTATGTGTGTGTGTGTGAGAGAGAGAGAGAGAGATAGAGATAGAGAGAGAGAGCGAGAAAGAGGGGGAGAGAGGAAAATAGAGGGTGATATAACGTGAGATAGATAGATAATAGATAGATAGATATAATGCATTTTTTTTATTCTTCCCATTTCTTGTGGTTATCAAATCTTTCATCTTCCTCTCCAAATTATTATTATTATTATTATTATTATTATTATTATTATTATTATTATTCTCGACAGACCTACTTTTCTTTTCCTTTTTCTTTCTTTGCTTTCAACTCGGAACTACGTCGGAATTGTGCGACAATATTTTTTTTATTCTTTTCTTACCTGCTCGAAAATCGAATTATTCATTGCAAGCCACTCACCGTTGATCAGATTTTTCGAACGGGGAAAATATTCTCATGTCTCTTGCAATTTATTCTTCGCCAATAACTGGAGCGAGAAAAAAAAACATACACAAAAAAATCAACGACAACAACATTGTAAAGGTATCTTCCTTCCTTTTTATTCTTGTTTTTTTTTTTGTTTTTTTTTTTTGCTCTTTTCTGTTTTTGTTTTTTTGTGTCGCATATCTTTTTAAGAAAAAGGCTCTTCATACCAGTAACCATTATGTCTTTCTCTTGCAAGCAGCACAAAAAATAACATACTTGACAATTTCACAATTGCTTGTCGACGAGACAGTGCAGACTAGAATTTCTATTCATCTATTCTTATTTCCCTATTTATTTATCTTATTACTAGAAGCAGCTACTCGGCATTGCCTGGGTAGAGTAGAGTGGGGGATAAAAAAAGGTTAGTCATGCAGATCCCTTGATTGTTTTTATCTTCTGTTTATGTTTTAATCACGAACGCCGCCAATGACTTTCCCTTCTCTTAAAATTCAATTTTTAATTTCTAAATATCTTCATGAATATAAAAGAAATCTTCATTTTTTCACAAAAAAAACAGGCTCAGGTGATAGTGAATGTGTATATATATTTACTTTGTTATTATTATTTTTTTATTTTAGTAGTTTCCCCCGGACATGCATACACACCAACTGTCCTTTATATATGTATAGATAAGTAGCAAGAATATGCACCTCCTGGTGGAAATATTTAAGTTTTTATATAATAGAATATACCGGCGAGGCCTGTAGAGATAACGCAGTATGATAATTTGATTATCACATCGTTTGATATCTTTACTTAAGAGCTATTGCAAATAGTTCAATATGTAAAAAGATTTAACTTTCTATCTTTTTTTTTCTTTCTTTCCTTCTTTTTATTTTTTCATCATGTTCGATTGAAACAAATTAGCGTTATCGTTTCCACGCACTCATCCTCTCTCGAACTTTCCCCGCTCTCTATCTTTCTCTTAAACTCTTTCTTTCTTTCTTTCTATCTTTCTTTTTTTATTATATTTTTCTGAGTAGCATGTAATTTTTTTACCTTTCTTTCTTTATAATAAAAATGGACTGGTTTATTATTACCTGAGGTGACAACACTCATAAGAAATAAGAAATTCGACGATTAAGCGACACTAGTGTATTTCATCTTGGACAATTTTTTAACCAGAGGGTATTGCAGAATGATAACGGTCAGAAGATTAAGGAACAAGCGTATTAATATAAGAATTAGATAAGAACACATATAAAAAGATTACACGCATTATTTTATTAAGCTTCTATATAAAATCATTCATAGGATTGACTTTAATACATCAGAGAATAAAATAATTTTAGAGATCAATAACACCAAGTAATTATTTATTAAACCCAGTTTTGTTAAAACCAGTACGCAAATTAAACACACCATATAATATATAAACCTTTACAATATGTCATATATAAGATATATTGCAGGATTTTAAACGCACTAATAACATGGGCTATTTTGAGGTAAAACTCGGATGCTCTACCGCCTGAGCTAAACTGGCCTTAACCATAGATGGAAGAGAACGGATGCATTAGTAAAAGTGCAGGATTGAACCCGAATCGCCTATTCCGTTACCTATGACGATAACCGCACCCTTAAGTTCACCCAAACTTTATTTGTCTGAATTTTATATATTAGTCTTGATGATTTGTATTATTTGGATTTGTCGGACTATAGTCCTCTTCTTTATTATTATATACAGAACGTTTCGGCCGATGTTCCCGTCGGCATTCTTCATATGTTTCTTGTCGAACTCGGGAACCTTCTCAAACTCAGGAGCCTTCATGTAATCGGGAGCCTTCACGCAACTTCGAACCGAACCCCTAATTCAATCCGT
>CM042156.1:56294340-56306840 GCA_023376005.1 Doryteuthis pealeii
GAATTCTGGTGGATGAGCAAGGCTACATCGGCTGGTCACGTCAAGCACCTATAGGATTGTCCCAATCCTGTTGCCCTTATGCCAATCACCAACCCTTTTATCATTTATGTTCTAGAAGGCGGTATGACGTGAAACTCTAACTGATGTTGAGGTTCCATTTCTATGGGGAATGTGGGGCACCCCTTCATCACCATTGATTCCAGGTCCACTCTCACCCGAGGTGGTAGTACCTGTTAGTGTCCAATCTATGGGTTAATTAGAAAATTTCTTTGCAAAAGAAAGTCAGTTTAATTTTTTTTTCTTCCAAACTATGGCTACGAATCTTTCGAGACTTTGTCGGCATTAAATGAAGCTGGAGTAAAAAATAGTTAAATGCATATCTTTTCAAATTGTATTAGCGCTGTGTTGAGTGCTAATAGCTTCGTCCAGGATAGGAAATCGCATCGACAAGTCGATTTTCTACGACTCTAACCATTACACCAAGCATAATATGTGCCCATAGATATTAGCTTAACAGGTGCTCCAAGTTAGATTGTACCTGGGCATAGGGCTGTAATATAGTGCCTTTTCTTGACGATACAAATATCTATATGTTATATACTTTCTTACGTCTTACGCTGTCGTCTATTCTTCTGGCCGGATCTGGTATATCTTCTATCTTGGTCTGGTCTTCTTGGGATTCCGGGTCTGGTCTCTGTTGGGGATCATTCCTTATCAGAAGCCCTGTGCCATTGTTAACTTTTAGTAATAACAACAAGACTTCGATTTACGATGATGTTACTTTATTCGTAGACCCCCAGACCAGACAATCACGCAGTGAGGCTCACATCTTGCTAGCTTCGCTTCTAACTCCTAAGTCTAACTGAGTTGCTTACTCCTTAAACCGGAAGGGGGCTTTCTATCGCCTTCCAGTTCACGATCATCCCCAGACCGCAAGGTCAGAGTGAGGTCAAGCGCCGTCACTCACCCTCAAGGCCATCAGTTGCACTAATATGATTTCTACACTATTGTCATAATCATTAGGTATCTAATGATTATGTAACAGGGCAATGAGGAGGTACTACCCACTCCCTAAATCTCCAGAACTAAAGCCTGTCTATCATATCCCGTTTAATGTATTAACCTTTTTGGTGAGCGGGGGTTCTTACCCCACTGCAAGGGATAATCTCAGTGTATTCTAAGCGCCGTCTGTGTGGGATTATTAAGACTAGCACTTAATAGTAACACAGAGGTCACTGTTCAGGTCACGTTGTAGATCAATGAGTAATGCCTCGTAATATTGCTTTCGAAGAGAAAGCTAGAGTCTACAGCAATCCACAGGCTTGCTTGTTCAAAGATAGATTCCCGCAATTCCGAACGGCCAGTTTCACGGGATTTCAAGTTATTGACGCTGAAGTTTACAGCCTTTAGATTATTCCTGATGAGATCTTTGAACGCTTTCTCGGTCTCTGTGGGGAGACGTTTGCCTGTCATTAACTCGCTATAAAACAGCTCCGTTGGGGAGTCGATTGTCCTCCATTCTCCCAGCCAATGGCCTGTCCAATGCACATGACACGTGATTAATTGCTTTTCGATTCTCGAACCCCAGTTCTCATGAGAAACTCCTAATCAGGAATGAATAAGCACCAACTAATTCCTTATTTGAATATATATATATATATATAATATATATATATATATATATATATATATATATATATATATAAGGAATACCATATATATATATATATATATATATATAGTATATGTGTGTCTGTGTATGTGTGTGTTGTGTGTGTGTGTGTTGTGTGTGTGTGTCTGAGTCTGTATATATATATATATATATATAATATATATATGTATACATATATATATATATATATATATGTATATATACACACACACACACATTATATATGTATATATATATATGCCTGTGTGTCTGTATATATGTATATATATATTGTCTGTATATATGCATATATTTATGTATGATATATTTATACATACACATACATATATATGTATATGTTTGTGCGTGTGGTGTGTGTGTGTGTGTGTGTGTGTGTGTGTGTGTGTGTGTGTGTGTGTGTGTGTGTGTGCAGTTATATGTGAGTGTGTGATTACCTAAGCTTAGTTTAAAATAGATTAGGTCCACAACATTACCGCATTCAGTCAGGTTCGAACTCATTACCCTGCAAGATTAGTATGAGTGTCACTTCTTATCAGACGATGATCTTCCTTCCAATTAAGATATCTGTAATTCATGGCCGCTATTTGTGCGCAGATGACTCAACAGGAATCTTTGCCTCTGCATATTCATCTACATAAGTGTTCAATAATTATCATGATTAGAGTTATATAAAAAGGTGCGATTTAAAAGAATGTTTGCAACCCCCCACACACACACATGCACACCTACACACACACACTATATATATATATATATATATATATATATATATATATTATATATATATATATATATATGAATATAGAAAAAGGATATGAAACAACACAATATGCTGTTAAAGTGAAAGAGATTTTATATCATATTCACTTTAAAGCATTTTGTGATATTTTCATACCCTTTTATCTATCCTCATACCGTCGGATTAATTTCCTTTCTCTTAACTTATATATATATATATATATATATATATATATATATATATATATATATATCACCAACACCTATTAAAACAAACACACTGACCACCCAATTTCAAACTAACTCTAAAACCTAATTATAAACTCATTATCCAGGTGTTTCCCCCCACACACGTACATACACACACGAACACACACGCGCGCGCACACATACACACACACACACACACACACACACACACACACATATATATATATATATATATATATATATATATATTATATATATCATTGGCATTTCAGTCTATATAGTTTTGTGCCCCGGAAGTTTCAGCGCCTCAAAATGTTCGAAAACCATTCTCGACCACAGATGTCGCGTGTGAAGGGTGTTACTGATTATGTTCATGCACCAGTTCTTTGTTTCCTCTGCTTTCTTATGGACCTCTAGGTTTCATAGTGTTGTGCCAGGGTGGTTTCAGACATGATTGTATATATATATATATATATATATATATATATATATATATATATATATATATATATATATATATATACTTTCAAAAATTCCTCAGGTATATATAAGAAAATTTAAAACAACTTCAACCAAAAGTTTTCACTGAACAGATGGACTTGGCACTGCTAATATATTTTTTCACTCGAAATTTTGTGGATAGTCAAACACTTTAAAAACTTTTTAAAACTCTTTAAAACTTTGTAAAAACAATTTCTTTCACAAAAAATGTTCTCCTGAAAATGACCTTAGGTCAAAACTCAAAATAAATAACATAAAAGAAATATTCCTGTTTGTCTGATCAATCTATCTCTCTCTCTCTCTCTCTCTCTCTCTCTATATATATATATATATATATATATATATATATATATATATATGTGTATGTGTGTGTGTGTGTGTGTGTGTGTGTGTGTGTGATTTCTCAACGTGGGTGTCTGTGTATAATTTGAGAAAAACAAAGAAAGATAAGTTCATTGAATCATTGAGCAGGTGTGTAACCTAGAAAGAATATCTTGGTAGATTTAGATAAACAATCCTAGCGCACCAATAGTCCTTCCCTCTTTGCCTCGGGATTAACCCAAGCAGCGGCTTCAAAACACACACCGAAAACATCGGCATCTTAGTGTTAAATATTTCTCTATCGGCAGAAAAGGGGCGCACGTGCTGCCAAAAATATATAACGTACTTTTCGTCCGACTTTCGATTCAGTATACCACTGGGCCATTTTGTTTTTTGTTTTCTAAATTTTTTTGTTTTTTTCCCCTTTTTAAGTAAAAAAACTTCGCAAATAGTTATTTTACTTACAAGAGTTTAGCCTGTCGGCTGGGGCCTTAGAATACACCGACTGCACCTCTGCAGACAGGTAATACCCCATAGGGCTACCAGTGTGCCATGAATGGCGAGCAGTGATACTTAATGACGGAATCCTAGTAGCTGAGCAATCCATGCAACAATCCACTTTAGCCCTTACATAGGCTAGACGGGATGTCACATTATGCCCTAGCATCTATATGATTGTCCCAGTCCTATTGTCCTTGTGGCAATCCCAACTTTTTTTAATCATATTTGTGCTAGAAGGCGGTGGCTGAAGGTCTTAATTAATTGACGTGTTGAATAGAAAAAATGAATTTAAAAAACGAGTTTGAAATATGTGTTAAAAAATTGAGTATAAAAACAATTGAGTACCCATCAAGAATGAATAAAACAATGTTTTCGGCACAAAATAACCCAATAAGGGTTGACATGCCAACGAACTTCAAGACAATTATATTTTTTAAAAGTCGTCGGGGTGGCCTAATGTTGATATTGTAGAAGTTATCCTCCAGATATAGAAACAATATGATACTCACTGTCGCAGTGGGGTTCTAACTACGGTCAAGTTAGCAGACGAAAACAACAGGCAAGCTGTAACTTAAATACAGTCCTTGCATGCTGCTGGCATAATGCAAAGTGATGCTGAAGAGTGGGTACTTATCCTGTTCTTACTCACCCTGATATTCCACAGCCAATCAGAACTCAGGAAATGAACTTGCCTGAGTTCATAATGGAACAATCCAAAGCTCCATATAAGCCACCTACCAAACTCTAGTTTTATTTTGGCATTCATCTTGTAACAGAGTTAATACTTTACACAAAATCCAACAGGTATCAGCCAATCAGCGAGGGAGTCTATTCCTTTTTTATTAGCACCAGACCAAGGAGATTGTTTCTGCGTGGAGCGCCACACGTACCATCAGCTTCTTAGAGCGTTTGGCTAGAAGCCACAAGGTTCCTAGTTCGATACTGGCCCTTGCTAACTCAGCGTATGAGTAGCACAGGGATATTGCGGTAAAAGTAAGGAGTTTATATTTACTCAATTATAAATAACTGTTGTTTTTTTTTCTTTTTTTTCTTCTCTTCGTTTTGGGATTTGAATTAGACAAACATGAAAATCATTTTCAAAATCAGACACAAGTCAAAGACAATATTAGTAAGGTAGAAGGTTGATAACACAAAAGTTTGGCCATTTAGAAGATTCATCACACACAAAGTTGGCCACAGAACAACAGAATACCTGGTAAACCAAACTACTATGAAGTATGAAGTACAAATAGCAGCAATCAAAGGTACATCCCCCATCTTGAAATGATCCTTTACTATTTATAAAGGAATCAGGTTAGTCCCAGGCAGGGTCCCATTGGTTTCTAAAAAACTGATAAAATAAAAAGAAGTTTAGGCTTGTGCATATACCATTTAGTTGTATGGTGAAAATTGAATTTCTTACACAATTCCCAGGGGATTACCTTTCCTAGTCTTGTACTCTCTTTGTGCTAGTTTGCCGCATTTACTTATATTATTAATCATTTCGTCTCTGTCTCCACACATTCTGCACTTGCTATTCTGCTGCGTCTTCTCTATTTTTACCTTTATGTACTTTGTTCTCATGGCATTGTCTTCTGTTGGCATTATTATTATTATTATTATTATTATTATTATTATTATTATTATTATTATTATTTACTCCTTTTGAGTTTTCACATCAGCATTAGCTGATGGTCTTTCACTGGAGTCTGAGTGACAGCAAGTCTCCTCAGGTCCCCAGGACTCTTTGAGTATTCTGGCAGATTGCAGCAGTGCAATGTTCTGAATGGCTTCAATCCTTCCTCTGATTTCCAAACTTTCCAAACCCTTTTCCAATCCTTTTGGGATCGTTCCAAGTGCACCGACTACAATTGGTATCACTTTCACTTTCATATTCCATAACTTTTTCAGTTCTCCGGCAAGGTCCAGATATTTGTCCATTTTTTCATTTTCCTTTAGCTTCACCCTGTGATCTGCTGGCACTGCAAAATCCACCAGTTGACAAGTTCTTTCTTTTTTGTTTATCAGCACTAGGCCTGGTCTTCTTGCTGGGATAAGGTGATCTGTTTTTATTTCAAAGTCCCAGAGAATTTTATGGTTCGTTCTCAAGAACAGATTCTGGTTTATGCGTATACCATTTTGTTGTATGGTCAAAATTAAATCTTTTGCATAATTCCCAGTGGATTACCTTCCCAACCCAGTCGTGTCGAGTTTTCAACTCCCGTTGTGCTAGTTTGCTACATTTGCATAGTACATTGTTTACAGTCACATCTCTATTACCGCAAAGTCTACATTTACTATTTTGTTGGGTCTTATCAATTTTCGCTTTGATATAGTTTGTCCTCATGGCATTATTTTGTGCAGCAATTATTAATGATTCAGTTTCTCTTTTGAGGTTTCCCTTTCTTAAGCATGTCCAGTTATTTTCATGTGCAACCTCTTCGATTTGTCGTTTAAAGTGTCCATATAATTGTTTTTCTTCCCACTTTTGTTTTCTAGTCTTTGTTGTTTTTCTGTTTGTCCATCTGTCACTTCTACTATTGTTGGCCGCCATAAGTAATCTGTCTATGCTCTTTCTTGTGTAATCTTCAAGTTGTTGGATTTACGCAGTCCTCTATGTTTGCAAGACCTCTTCCCCCTTTCTTTCGTGACACATATAATCTATCTCTATCGTCTCTAGGGTGGAGAGCCTTGTGCATGGTCATTAACTTTCTCGTCCTTTGGTCAATCTGAGTTCTTCTTTGTCCATTTTAAGAATGGTCCTGAGTATCTTATAATGGGGACAGCCCAGGTATTGATTCCTTTGATTAGATTTCTGCTGTTAAGTTTGGTTTCTAGAAGTTTTCTAGTTCTCCTGAGATATTCTTTTTTAACTTTTCCTTTCATTTCTGCTTGCATGATATTGTCCGCTTCTAAAATTCCTAAGTATTTGTAGCTTTCATTTTCATCAAGTGGTTTTATAGTTTCTTGATTTGGCAGTTGTATTCCATCCATTAATTTTCTTTCACCCGTTTTATTACAAGCATAGAACATTTTTCAATTCCAAATTCCATCCCTATATCTTGGCTATATATTCTAATAGCTTGTACTAGGTTCTCCAATTCTTTTTCATTTTCTGCAAAAACATTTGTCATCCATGTACATAAGGTGGTTTATCTTTTCTTGTGAGTTAGTGAATTTGTATCCCCCTGTACAGTTTTTAAGTATATGATTGAGCGGCATCATTGCTATAATAAATAGTAGTGGTGATAACGAGTCTCCTTGGAAGATACCTCTTTGGATTTTTACTTCTGCCAGGGATTTTTTTCCAGCTTTTAATTGAACTCGCCAGTTTTCCATGGCTTTTTTAATGAAGTTTATGATGTTGTTGGAAATTTTGTACATTTTTAGACATTCTAAAATCCAGGTATGTGGGACCATGTCATAGGCTTTTCTGTAATCGATCCAGGCCATTGCAATATTTTTCCGTCTATTTTTTACTTCTTTAAGAATGTATTGGTATATATACAGTAAATCGTGGGTTCCTCTTTTTCCCTTGCGCATCCTTTCTGTTCTTCTGGAGAATTTCCGCCAATTGAGTGAAAAGTATATTTCTTCTTTTAGAACAGCAGTCAGAATTTTCCATATCATGGGTAGACAAGTTATTGGTCTATAATTGCTGGGACGTTTCCTTTTTGTGGGTCTTTTGGATTAGTGTAGTTATCCCTTTTGTCATCCAATTCGGGTACTTCCGTTTCTTGTAGGCATCTGTTCAGTTGCTGGGCCATTCTTTTGTGGATAGACGTAAATTTTTTGAACCAGAATCCATGTATGCCATCATGGCCTGGTGTTTTCCAATTTGCTACTTTCTTGAGTACTGATTTAAGCGTAATTATATGAACACTTGCTACAGGTCCTTCCTCAATTTCCATCAGTTCATTCTTGATATCACTTATCCATTTTGACTGTTTATTATGTTCTTCCATATATCACTCCAAAAGTTTTCTGCTTCTGTTGCATTTGGGTGTTCACTGATGTGTGTTTTTGATCCATTAATTTGTTCATAAAATGTATTTTCATTGTTTTGGGGGGTCCTATTTTGTTTGTACTGTTTAGTTCTTTTAGTTATTATTATTATTATTATTATTATTATTATTATTATTATTATCAAGAGTTCCGATTACATGTGTTTTTAAATTTAATCACCGAAAACAAACATTTTTTCCAAAATCCTGTGTTAAATTTTATTCTGTACCTGAGAAAGAAATATATTGCTTTCATTGCTAGATTTATCGATTTTAACAGCAAGTCAACACGTCTCAGGTAATTTTATACGTTGTGGTTAGAGAATCGCGTTCATTGTATGTCCATATTTACATTTTTTTGTGTTGTTGTTTAAGTTGTTTTTTGACACATGGTTCAATCAAATACGATTGATTTTTATATATATTTGACCATTATATGGGATTCCACCAAGTACTATCACTCCGGGTCAAAGTCGGCCTGGGAGTAATGGCAACGAAGATATACGTCACACTCTCCAGATCTCCAGAATTGGACTCACGATTGGGTGAGAGAGAGAGAGTGTGTGTGGAATATTCCATTACAAGTGTCATACTCAGTTCATTCTACTTTTGTGTAATTTTACTGCTCAGTAGTGGATAAAGTTGAAGTATTCTAAGCCTCACCGACGTGGTGCGTATCAATTTTAGCTGTACACCCCTGTGATTTATTTGATCATTCAATCAGTCTATCGAAATATCGATCTCACTTTCTTCATACATATTGTATTAGTTTGCTCAGAACAGCATCGTTGGGCGTCGACTTTGCAACGAACATATTATTCTTGTCTCTTCCAAAACTGAATTTAAGAGAAGCTGCTAAGAAGAAAAAAAAAGGTAAAAGTGAAAAATAAAAAGAAAAATTAGAATAATTTTTAAAAAGTACAAAGAAGCAAAAAAGAAAAAAGAAGAAGTAAAGAAAAAAAGAAACACGAAGGAAAAAGAGAGAAAAATATAAAAAGATGAAAAAAGAAGAAAAAGAAAAAAAGGAAAAGAAAAAAAGAAAATGAAGAAAAAAAGAAAAAGAAGAAAAAGAAAAGAAAAAGAAAAAGAAAAAGAAGAAAAAATGATGAAGAAAGAGAAAAGAAGAAAAAAATGAAGAAAGAGAAAAAAAGAAAAAATGAAGATAATAAAATAAAATAAGAAAAATAAAAAAACAAAAGATTTTAAAGAATAAAAAAAAAGAACAAAGAAGGAAAAAAAAGGAAAGAACAGAAAAAATGGAGGAAAAAATGAGAAGAAAAAGATGAAAATAGGAAGAAAAAATTAAGAAAAAAGTAAAAGAAGCGGGATTCGAACCTGATTCTTTTGTATTTACTTTTCGTGCCGCCAACAGCTACTCCAAACAAAAAGAAACAAAAAGACCGATGATGATCATTGAGAAGAAGATGTTGATGAACGGCCATGTTTTTTTTTGTTCCCTGTTGCCGAGAGCGCGCGAACCGTGAGCGTTGTAAAAAAGCGAAACGAAAAGGCGGGCCAATATTGATTTGTTCTCTAATTCAAGAGGATTACGCGTTATTTGACTAGACATAAATCTGTCAAGTGAGCTAAAAGGTTATGGCTTCGTTGTGTTGGTTTAAGTGAGGCTCACAGCTTATTCAGGATGGATGACATGATTACCACTCTACGCATGCGTGAGACTTGTAACTTCATGGCACACGCGTGAGCGCGCATGCACATGTGGCTAAAAATGTATATATATATGTGTGTGTGTGTGTGTGTGTTTATATATATTTGCATATGTATGCACATAAGGAGATATCAGCTTAGACACACACACATGCACACACACACACACACACACACACACACATATATATATATATATATATATATATATATTATATTATATTATATCATATTATATTAATAAATGAAAGGATGAAACTTTAAATTTGATTCATCGTAATAATTTATTTCAACTGCATAAATGCAATATCATTGGACATGAGTAAAAATATGGTTATCATTTGTCTGTCCATTTACTGATACTAAACACATTGGACTCTCACCAGGGAACCTGTATCACAACGGTTAACCTACACTCATTACCATTTCTTCCAGACGTTTCTTCCAGGCTGTGGTTGTGTCGGTACTGCTATATGGCTGTACCACCTGGACCCTAACAAAGCGCCTTGAAAATAAGCTAGATGGGAGCTGCACCAGAATGCTGCGAGCGGTTCTGAATAAGTTGTGGAAGCAGCACCCAACAAAAAGCAACTGTATGGCCACCTGCCCCCCATCTCACAAACCATACGAGTAAGACGGGCTAGGCATGCGGGGCACTGCTGGAGAAGCAAGGACGAGCTCGTAAGCGACGTACTGCTGTGGAAGCCAGCACATGGGCATGCTAATGTGGGCCGCCCAGCCAGGACCTACATTGACCAACTATGTATGGATGCTGGCTGCAGCGCAGAAGGAGCTACCAGAGTCGATGAATGATAGGGAAGGTTGGCGATGGATATCCTTGCAAACTGCGCGACATGATGATGATGATATATATATATATATATATATATATATATATATATATATATTATGGACTCTCTCGTCGATTTTCGACGCATGAGGGTTTATACAATGAACACCCACACAGCGATTTGTTTATAGTGGTGGATGCTTGTGCTGGATCATCCGCATCTTTTGGCACAGTCGACAGGAAAGAATTGGTGCACAAGGAATGCCACAAACCCAATCAATGACTGATCTCAGGAATTTTGAATTCAGAGCGTTCCCTCTCTAGACTGACCTACCTTATTATTTTAGCCATAGCTGGAGGAGAATATATGGATTCATACCTTTCCCAAGGGTATTAGCGCTATGTGAAATGTAAACAGCATTGTCTGGGATATATATATATATATATATATATATATATATATATATATATAAAATCCAACAGTATTAGGTAAGGTAAAAGGAAAAGTGGACAAAAAAGTGATGACTCATATATATATATATATATATATATATATATATATGTCATCTGTACAGTTATATATATATATATATATATATATATACCTATTCTCCAAATCTGGTCCCCTGCGACTACAGGCTGTTAACAGACCTCAAAAGAATGTTCCAGGCAAAGTGATTTGGCCCAATAAAAAAGTGATATCGGAAACTGAGGCCAAAGACAAATCGTTCTACAAAAAGGCATCAAATCGTTAGAGAAACATTGGAATGTGTATCACCTTAGAAGGAGACTATGTTGATGAATAAAGTCGAATTTTGCCTAAAGCTTGTTTTATCAATGTTTACGCACACTGAGTCTCTTGGAATTCTAGGCATAAATTTCAGATTTAAGTCACGTGAGTCGGTAGAACCTATTGTTCGTTATATAAGAAGAGGGTTGATCTATTGAATAACATAAAAACTTGAAGGCGTTCATTGTGTTGTGGATAACATCATAGGAAATGGACTCGGCAATCCGAGTTCAAAGGGAGGAGTGGATGAATCGTTGGCATCCATCAATCTACAATAGACGATGGAACCACATAGCCTGTGCGGGTTGATATGGAGGATGAGCTGATGCCCAAGAAGCAGGTGCCCCTCCACACTTCTGTTGTGGTCCAAAAGAAAGGAAAAAAAACAATACAGTTTGGCAACGATAGTGTCGCAGGAGTTACTAGATAGCGCTGAGGTTCAGAATCATACCACCTTAGGGACTCCAGCTCTGGATGTGATTTCAGTGTTTACTCTCTCGCCTTTCCTTGAAATAGGGTATAGCCGCTAGTCAGTGTAGAGGCTTTATAACAGACTTTTCCTTGTCTAGATGGATTATTGTACAAGGCTAAAGAGCCTCATCTATTTGGATTTATATGTGTAGTAGTAGTAGTACGTAATGTCCAGCCAATCCTATCCCCTTTTCAATAGCGCTAGACCAAGGTTGTTTTTTTAGCATCTGAGGTGTGTGCTGAGTTGGCGTATCGAACTAGGAACCTAGCCGAACGCTCTCTTGTGTAGATGGCCGTTGGTTCCCCTGGTGCTCATCTGCCCGTTGGCAGCTTTTGTTTTTAGTGATGCTGGGTTAATATGTATTGAATAAGCTAAAGTAAAAAAAAAATAGTGTAACGGTTATTATTGTAGGAAATTGATACAGCGACCTTGAGTTTAAATCCTGGACCAGGAGATAGACATATTGAGTTATCTACAGTTAATTATCATGAAGGACCATGCATGGTACTCCATTGAAGGTTGGAGCTCTTCATGTAGGTATAGAAAAAATGTCATACCGAACAGTATTAAAAAACAGTCAAATACTTCAGCTCAGAACACACTGTCGCTGAACGTAAATCCTGCAGATGAGTAAGAACCCCCATCCCCGAAAAAGAGGGTATGACACTAAACCGCATCTGATTGTGAGCTTCCAGTTCTTAAATATGGGAGCGTACAGTACCCCTTCATTGTCATTGCTTCCCATTTCCACTCTGATCGAAAGTGGTGGTACCTGTTAGGGTTTCAATTTGGGCCAAATAGATCTTCGGAAAATTATTCGTATTAGATAGGAA
>CM042156.1:56311840-56341840 GCA_023376005.1 Doryteuthis pealeii
CACACACACACACATATATATATATATATATATATATATATATATATATATATATATATATATATTCGTATAAAATGTGTTTTCTCTCTATCATGATATCGGTGTTTAAGGTACTCCTTCTTCAGGAGAACGGAAAAATAATAGGTAGCTACATTTTATATATACTTGTCTGATTTGGAATTATTTCTATCACCCTTTCTGTCTTTTAATAAGTTTGTATGAATTTTAGTTTCTACTTCTAGAATTTTTTCCTTTAAAATCAAAGATGTTTATTCTAGGAACTGACATGTCTCTTTCATTCAGGCAAAAGTAATTTGTAATTCTATCTGTCATCTATCTTCGAATCCTTCCGTTTTTTTTCCTTTATTCATTTTGTTTATATCATATTTGTATATACTACTGGAGTTAAAGTCTTCTGGTAAATCTATTTAGTTGTAGTTGGTGTTTTTTATATCTTAAGAGAGGGGTTAATCTTAATAATACATTAAAAATTATGAATTTTATGGAGACACTATCCTAGAAATTCATCTTTTTTGTTAAAGAGATTTTTCTTATCCGGGAATTTAATTATCTCTAACTTATCTTGTAAACACAAGAAGCAAGGATCAGTTAAACTACGGCGAATATTAGATTTCTTAAAAATTTCCTACTTAATAATTGGTGTTATGAAACTCACATCTTCTAGATAGCTGAAAAATCCGTAAGTGCGTATCTTGAAGATAAATATGTACGATCAAGTTAAAATGATGCGATTCCGTAACCCCTTAGGAATAAAATAACCCTAGACGAGTTGGCATGCCGTTAAAATGAATCAATCAGATACTTGATTTGATATTCACTGCCTCTTTCGAAGTAGATTTCTTGCAGTGATCACAGAAATGTACTGCTCACAAAAGTAAGTCTAAATATCCATACTACCTTCAGTTTTTTGTCTTTACTTAGTCTAGATGGGCGGTCGAAGAGGCTTCCTCTTATAAATCGGCTGGTCACACCAAGCCCTAGCACATATGATTGTCCCAACCCTATTTCCTATATGACAACCCCAAATCCTTTTTATCATATATGTGCTAGAAGGTGGTGGCTGAAGATCTTAGTATCCTGGATATGGCATTAAACTATATCTAACTGTGAAGTTCAAATTCTGAAACTCTGGGAGTGTGGAGTACCCCTTTTTCGCCATTACTCCCAGGTCTACCCTGACCCGGGGAGGTAGTACTTGTTAGGGTCCCGTCTATGGATTCAATAGATAAAAATTTAGTATTAAAAATGTGTTCGAAAAGAAAAATGAATACCCAACACGAAGGAATAAAACCAAATGTCTTTGGCATAAAATAACCCAACAAGAGTTGGGTAGACTGTGAATTCAGTGACGTAAATCTTTACCATAATCTACCAGATAGATGTTAGTGGAATATGAAATGAAATCCAATGTATATATTTTTAATTTCTAAACTAGGATTAATAATTTTAATAAAAATGAAACTCTAAGGAAAAGATAACTTAATACAATAATTCATTTATATTTTTTAATTAAAAGACAGCATTAATTGATGTTGTATGAATTTAAAGTTGTTGCTGATTCAGTTACACATTCTTTTCGCCTCAAAACTGCAAAAGCGGACTAGTTTTTTTTTAATTGTTAGTCTGAAATAGAAATATCGTTACTAATAAAATTACCAGCTAATAGTAATTTTCAGTTTATTGCCGTATAGGACTTGATAGGTTTACAACTGTCCGGTAGACTATGGTAAAAATTTACGCCCCTGAATTCACAGTCAACCCAAGGTAAAATCCAACCAACCAACCAACTGGTAGCCATTAAAACCGTTCCATCACGTGACTGGATCTGTTTGAGTATTGACTCTCCGCCGGCAAAACTTTTGGAGATAATACAATATTTTGTAATTCACTGTCTCGGCCAAAACGAGGACTTTGTATCGTAAAAATTTACGCCCCTGAATTCACAGTCTACCCAAGGGTTGACATGCCGTAAAAATTCCAACCAACCAACCAACCAATCAACCAATCAACTACTTTCAGTTTACACATGCTATTCACACTTCTTGAAAAATTTTCAGTTGCACGTTTTTCTACAAATATTTGTCTGTGTCCATTAGGAATATTGGAATATAAACAACAAAGGTGACGATATTACTATAAAGACTTTACCGCAGCCGCCATCTTTATAATAAATACGTAAATAACATGAATATAGACATCTAGTTAACTTTTGACCAAATGTATTTTAAATTCATAGGTTCGAGATTTGAGATTTCGGCAAAAAGGAGAAAAAAAGACGGTGATTTTCATTGGCATCTTGTTAATTTTTGTAGACGTCCCAAGTTCTATATTTTATCATTTTTTTTTTTTTTGATAACACGTATTTTCAGTCAGGGTCATGGTAAATAAAACAGAGAGATGGGGGATGGGTAGATAGGAACGGTAGAACTACATGAATGAGGGAAATAAAAATTAATGAAAAGAGAGAGAGAGAGAGAGAGAGAGAGAGAGAGAGAGAGAAGAGAGAGAGAGAGAAGAAGAAGAAGAAGAAGAAGAAGAAGAAGAAGAAGAAGAAAGGTTTTAAAAAGTCAGAAACAATAAAACTACATGTAAGATTGAAACACACACACACACACACACACACACACACACACATATATATATATATATATATATATATATATATATATATAACGAGCTACATAGATAGATTGATTGATACGGAGAGAGATTGAGAGAGGGAATACAGGTGTAAGAAAATGACAGAAATAATAAAATCCCCTGAACGTAGGAAAGAACATAAATAAAGAATAATGAATACATACATATATATATTTATTTATTTATGTGTGTGTGTGTGTGTGAGAGAGAGAGAGAGAGAGAGAGAGGGGGGGAGAGGGACAGACAGACAGACAGACAGAAAGAGACAGAGAGAGAAAGAGAGTTAAAAGTGGCGAAGGAGAGAAAAAATAAATGAAAAGTTGTAAAAATAGACAATGACAGAAACGATAAAACTGTATGAATGAAGAAAATAGAATAAAGAAAGAGTAACGTAGGGGATAAAGAGAAACAGAGTGGGAAAAGAGGATAGAAAGAGAGAGAAAAAGAGAAAGAAGAGAGAAAGAAAGAAAAAGAGAAATTGCTTTAAAAATTTACTTCATTCGGCACATTTTTCTAATCATTTATTCAGTTTTGTATTCCAGATGGACCCGGCATGATGAAAAAATAAATAAATAAATAAAATAAAAATAAAAACAAAACAAAAAAACAAAACAAAAACCCCAACCTTGTTGGATGATGTAGTTGGCAAATTCAGGCCGCTATTCTTCTTCCTTTTCTTGTTAATTTCATTTTTATAACTCATTTATTTTTTCCTGACTGGAAAGAAAAACAAGTTCGTGGGTCGAACAGACAGATTATAGATTTACATATATATCAATTGGCAACCTCGTTTTATCTAATGCTTGGCAATAGACTAGGAAAATATTACCAGTGAGTTCGAATCACACTGGGTGCCACATACATTCAGCTTTGTGTCATATTAGTTGTCCATTTTAAGAATGGTCCAGAGTATCTTACAATGGGAAACCCCGGGTGTTTATACCTTTGTCGAGGTTTCTGTTGGTTTTTAGAATTGTTTTTTTAATCTTCTGAAGCACTCTTTTCTTACTTTTCTTTCATCACTGTTTGTTTGATGACATCTTCTTTCAATGTTACATAATTGATGGGCGTACCATACATTTTGAACAGTTAGAGTAGAAAATAGATCTGCATTCAAATCGAGACAGTTGTAAAATATTATTTGAATTTAGAACTAGCCGTTAGAACAGTTGGAGATTTGACTGACAAGTCGTAACCTTAGTTCTGACCTCCGCCTCTCTTTGCGATTGCAAGAGTGAGAATATAATTTTCAGTCTGGGGCGAGCCATCGACACAGAAAGATGTAATGACGAGCGACTGGCTGGGATGACACATGTGTGCTTATTGGATCCAAATCTTAAGAACTTAAACTTCAGAAATAAATATGTGAATTCACCAAGAAGTGTTTTGTGTTGGTCACTAAAAGCAAACGACAACACAAGACGTCTTAACCAACATCTTAAGATGAAGAAACCGCCGGAACCAGTCATAAGCAGCTAAGAAGACAGAATCGACCATTTGATAGATAAATAGATGGATAGACGAATCAAACCATGAAGAAATTGCTACGCATAAGTAAGAATGGAGCTATTCGGAATCGTAAGAAGAAATGCAGAAGTAGGTACAGACGAAGAAGATTTAGTATGGGAGACATAACCACGGATATCTCTCATACGATAATAGATACCTATATCTAGGACGGATTTCTCTCATAATATATATATCGCTTAAGTAATAAGATTGTATACCACACCAATATTCTTTGGTATTTGTAAATCTCTTTTTTTCCAAGTGTTCTTTATTATTATTATTATTATTATTATTATTATTATTGTTGTTGTTGTTGTTGTTATTATTATTATTATTATTATCAAAAATCAATTAATAATTGATTAATCAATTAATAATTAATTAATCAATACGCTTGTACCTCCGTGTGTCACGCCCTGCCGTAACCTCAGGTAAATAATAAAATCATTCAGTTTTGATTGTGATGAAAGAAAGGGAAAAAAGAACATGCGACATGTCAGAAACAAAAAGAAAGAAAGAAAGAAAGGTTGAAAAGATAAAGAAATATGGGTGAGAGAGAGAGGGGGAGAGTGAGAGATGAGTAAAAGGAAAGGAAAATGAAGAACGCTTTTTTTAAGTCATCGGAGTGGCCTAAAGTCGGTATCAGTCAGACAGCAAGGGACTCTATACCATTTTTACTAGCGCTAGACCAAGGAGACTGTTTTGGCGTCTGAGGTGGAGCGCCACACCTACCATCAGCTACTCACTTTACCGCACAGATGTTTGTGCTACTCATACGCTGAGTTGGCGAGGGCCGGTATCGAACCCGGAACCTTGTGGTTTCTAGTCGTACTCTCTACCGACCGAGCTAAATCAGCTTTTTATAAAAAAGAAGAATTTCCACTAACAATTATCTTCCAAGTGTAGATCTCACTGCCAGGTGTTCATGATTGCAGAGATCATAAAATGGTCAGTTCAAAACATTTGGATAACAAAAAATAAGTTTCATTCAAACAGTTAGAATCATAGCAGGGAGGGGTGAGTGAGGCAATTTTATAATATTAATAACATGCTACATATCAGAAACAAAAAGAAAGAAAACATAAGAAAGAAAGAAAGAAAAGGAGAAAAGATGAGAAATATGAGATAGAGAAATATGAGAGAGAGAGAGAGAGAGAGAGAGAGAGAGAGAGAGAGAGAGAAATGAGTAAAAGAAAAGAAAAATGTAGAATTTCCGCAAACAATTATCTTCCAAGTGTAGATCTCACTGCCAGGTGTTCATGATTGCAGAGATCATAAAATGGTCGATTTAAGACACTTGGATAATAAAAAAATAATGTTCATTCATTCATTCAGTAGTATAGCATAGAGGGTGAGTGAGGCAATTTTATAATATTAATCTCTATATCAATACTTGCCAGAGAACTAAAAAAACTGTGGAACATGAAGGTGAAGATCGTTCCAATTGTAATTCGTGCCATAGGAATGGTTATCAAAGGCAACATTCTCTGGTTAAAAAGGAGCAAGTCCAAATCGTCCACGATGAAATGCAAAAATATAAATCCTGATTATCTGTTGTTGCTTATCCACCGAATTCTGATTTCTTACCAATTTAGTCACCCGAGCTAAATAATGGATCATTCCGGGGTTTTTTCGTTTTTTTTTTTTTGTTTTTTTTGGGGGGTTTTTTTCTTGTTTATTTTTTGTAAAGAAAGTAAGGGAAGAAAAGGGTAACGCTACACAAAAATATAATAAGAAAGAAAGAAAGAAAGAAGGGGAAATGTAGAGACCAGGGTTAGCGCGCGGAAGTGATAACGCTAATCTGTTTCAACCGAACATAATGAAAAGATGAAAAGATGAAAAGAAAGAAAAAAGAATATGAGAGAGTTGAATCAAGATTATCATACTTTTTATATATTGAAGTATTCGCAACAGCTCTTAAGCAAACATATCAAACGTTGTAATAATTATCATACTGCGGTATATCCACATGTCCTGCAAGTTGTTATTATTTTACTCCCTGCGAGTTTGTTTTTTTCTCACTAGCGTTAGCTGATGGTCTTTCACTGTAGTCTGAGTGACAGCAAGTCTTCACACATCTCTAGGACTATTTTGAGTATTCCAGCCGATCTCAACAATGCTGTAATCTGGATGGTCTCAATTCTTCATCTGATTTCCAGTTCATCCAGGCTCTTTTCCTGACCCCTGGGGACCGTTCCTAGGGCACGAATTACAATTGGAACGATCTTCACCTTCATGTTCCACAGTTTTCTTAGTTCTCTTGCAAGGGCCAAGTATTTGTCTGTCTTCGCTTTCTTTCACTTTCACTCGGTGATCGAAAATCCACGAGATGACAAGTTCTTTTCTTCTTGTTGATCAACACCAGGTCTGGTCTCCTGGCTGGGATTAGGTGATCCGTCTGTACCTCAAAGTCCCAGAGAATTTGTGCGTCTAATTCTCCGGGACAGATTCAGGTTTGTGCATATACCATTTAGTTGAATGGTGAAAATTGAATTTCTTGCACAGTTCCCGGTAAATCATCTTTCCCACCTAGTCGTGCTTAGTATTGTACTCTCTTTGTGCTAGTTTACTGCATTCGCTTATCATGTGATTGACCGTTTCGTCTTTTCCCCCACACATTCAGCACTTTCTATTCTGTTGTGTTTCATCTATTTTGCTTTTATATTATTATTTACTCCTTTTGAGTTTTCCCATCAGTGTTAGCTGATGGTCTTTCACTGGAGTCTGAGTGACAGCAACTCTCCTAGGGTCTCCAGGACTCTTCTAAGTATTCTAGCAGATTCCAGTAGTGCAGTGTTCTGGATGGTATCAATTCTTCCTCTGATTTCAAGACTTTCCAAACCCTTTTCCAATCCTTTTGGGACCGTTCTAAGTGCACCAACTACAATTGGTATAACTTTCACTTTCATATTCCATAACTTTTTTAGTTCTCTGGCAAGGTCCAAGTATTTGTCCATTTTTTCATTTTCCTTTAGCTTCACCCTGTGATCTGCTGGAACTGCAAAATGTACCAGTTGACAAGTTCTTTCTTTTTTGTTTATCAACACTAGGTCTGGTCTTCTTGCTGGGATAAGGTGATCCGCTTTTATTTCAAAGTCCCATAAAATTTTATGCGTTTCGTTCTCAAGAACAGATTCTGGTTTATGCATATACCATTTTGTTGTATGGTCAAAATTAAATCTTTTGCATAATTCCCAGTAGATCACCTTCCCAACCCAGTCGTGTCTAGTTTTGTACTCCCGTTGTGCTAGTTTGCTACATTCGCAGAGTACATGGTTTACAGTCTCATCTCTATTACCGCAAAGTCTATTATTATTATTATTATTATTATTATTATTATTATTATTATTATTATTATTAACTCGAGTGATAACAATCTTTCTACGTATTCTTGTTGATTTTTTTTTTAGAAATACTGTCATCTGGCTTCTTTACAATTGTTACTTTACAAGACTGTTGGCAGCTATTATCTTTATTATTATTTATTTTATGAATATTATTCTAAATTCTGATCCTCGGCTACAGTCGGCAAATTAATCCCCTATCCGTCATAAATCCCCTTTAATCGGATCGAAGAGAAATAAAAATCAAACTTTAAATCTCACTCGATTCAAACAAGGATTTTTATTGTTCTTCTTGTTGCTAATTATATTTATTTATTTATCTATTTATCTATGGATTTATTTATTGTTGTCGCTGCCATTTTCTTTATGAGCTTTGGGAATTCGACATCTCCATCATGAATTTTAATTCCTGCCAATGTGAGTGGTTAGTCTCTTTCAACTTTCTAGGGGTCGATCTTTTCAAAGGTGTGGGGGGTCGGGAATTTTATTGTTGTCGTTGTTATTGCTTTGTGTTTTTGTTTTATTTTCGTTTTGGCTTCATCTTTTTGGGCGTTGGTGTTGTTCTTTTATTTGTTTATTCATTTATTTATTTGGTCCGACATTTTATTTTTTTCTGGTGTTTCAGTTTCTAGTCGTTATGTTCATTTATCCTCTTGTCGTTTGGAGTGCGCATGTCCTTTGACAGCCGAGTTGACACAGTACTCAGTGGTAACGTCTTCTTTCTTTTCTTCTTTTTTTTTCTTTCTTTGTCTTCCTTGTTTTAATGTTTCTCTTTCTTTCTTTCTTTCTTTCTTTCTTTCTTCCTTTCTTTCTCATTACTCAGTTTTAACATTTCTCTTTTTTCTTTCTTTCTAATCCTCTTTGTTTTAATATTTCTCTTTCTTTCTTTCTGTCTTTTTTTCTTTTTTCCTTTCTTTCTTTGAGAGCCGAGTTGACACAGTCCTCGGTGTTAACGTCTTCTCTTTTTTTTTCTTTCTTTTTCTTCCCTGGATTTAATATTTCTCTCTCTTTCTTTCTTTCTTTCTTTCTTTTTTTTTCTTTCATATTCTCTTGTTTTAGTAGTATTTGGCTTTCTTTCCTCCTTTCTTTCTTTCTTTCTTTCTTTCTTTCTGTCTTATTCCCTTGTTTAAATATTTATCTTTCTTTCTTTTTTTTCCTTTCTTTCCTAGAAAGCTGACTTGGCACAGTTCTCAGTGTTAACGTCTTCGCCTTCTTTTTTCTCCTTTCTTTCTTTTTTGTTCCTTTGTTTTCATATTCTTCTTTTTTCTGTCTGTCTTTCTGTCTATCTTTCTTTCTTTATTTACTTCCTTATTTTAATATTTCTTTCTTTCAAAATCTTTTCTTTTTTTCTTTCTTTCTTTCTTTCTTTCTTTCTTTCTTAGCTACTTTTTCCTTTCATTCTTTTTTCTATTTTTATTGCATACGTATTCTTTTTTTGTTTTGTTTTTAGTTAGTCTATCTTCTTTTTTTCTTTCATTCTTTTTTTCTTTCTTTCTTTTATCGCCTTACCCTATTCTTTCTTTCTTTCTGTTTTATTTCTAGAGTTTGGCTTTTCTCTTTTATAACTGTTTGTTTTTGTAGCTTCTTTCTTTCATTCTTTCTTTCTCGCTTTCTTTTATTTCGTGAATCCAAAATATTCTTCGTGATGTTAAACTGATGGAAACATTAATGAATAATCTTTCTTTATTTCATACCGATCGACAAAGCCTTCAAAAGGAATTCTATAAGCCGGTGCCAAGCTGTTTCTCCGCATCCAACATTGTACAACACCCCCGTCCCGTTTTTGTTACGGCAAGAATAGGGAAGGAGCAACTGGGGATATTTTAAATTTTATTAACCAATGATCAAATCGTGTACACAAGGGTGAGTAAAATAAGTAATGCTATTTTGTTTAGGACAGGTAAAATTACCAACACAAGAACATGTATCATACATCAAAATGAAGCTGGTCCTCTGAGGATCACATCCCTACTTCTCCACATAGTGAATCAAAAAGTAATGCCATTTTGTTTAGGACAGGTAAAATTACCAAACACAGAACATGTATCATACATCAAAATGAAGCTGGTCCTCTGAGGATCACATCCCTACTTTCCACATAGGTGAATCAAAAAGTAATGCCATTTTGTTTAGGACAGGTAAAATTACCAACACAAGAACATGTATCATACATCAAAATGAAGCTGGTCCTCTGTGGATCACATCCCTACTTCTCCACATAAGTGAATCAAAAAGTAATGCCATTTTGTTTAGGACAGGTAAAATTACCAACACAAGAACATGTATCATACATCAAAATGAAGCTGGTTCTCTGTGGATCACATCCCTACTTCTCCACATAGGTGAATCAAAAAGTAATGCCATTTTGTTTAGGACAGGTAAAATTACCAACACAAGAACATGTATCATACATCAAAATGAAGCTGGTCTCTGTGGATCACATCCCTACTTCTCCACATAGGTGAATCAAAAAGTAATGCCATTTTGTTTAGGACAGGTAAAATTACCAACACAAGAACATGTATCATACATCAAAATGAAGCTGGTCCTCTGTGGATCACATCCCTACTTCTCCACATAAGTGAATCAAAAAGTAATGCAATTTTGTTTAGGACAGGTAAAATTACCAACACAAGAACATGTATCATACATCAAAATGAAGCTGGTTCTCTGTGGATCACATCCCTACTTCTCCACATAGGTGAATCAAAAAGTAATGCCATTTTGTTTAGGACAGGTAAAATTACCAACACAAGAACATGTATCATACATCAAAATGAAGCTGGTACTCTGTGGATCACATCCCTACTTCTCCACATAGGTGAATCAAAAAGTAATGCCATTTTGTTTAGGACAGGTAAAATTACCAACACAAGAACATGTATCATACATCAAAATGAAGCTGGTCCTCTGTCGGTCACATCCCTACTTCTCCACGTAGTCACTATTTCTCTCAATAGCAATGTTCCACCTTCGAATGAAAGCATGTATCCTTGCCCCGTAAAATTCTGTTGACTGTTCTTTGAGCCACTTCTTCACTACAGATTTTACTTCCTCGTCACTGGAATAATGTTTGCCTCTCTTCGGTCCCATGAAAGAGGGTTTGATGTTGCATAATCTATGTGGTGGCAAGACCCTGTATTTCTGCAGGGGTGGTCCTTTTTCATATCACGGGCGGCCCTTTCCATGGAATATTACAAGCGAACACCGGAAATCCTGCACGTCACGTGATTTTGAATTAGTTAACCAGTTCCAACGAGAATCCTTAGCAAGAAAGACGTTTCTTGCTTAGTTAGTTGGACTCACCTGCGCGCGCGCTGCAGTCAGTAAGAAAAGTGTTTTAGTTAAGAATAAAAGATGTAAAAAAGAACAATATGTCGTTGTTGGTTGATGTATACATTAGTTAGAAGATCGGCCAAGAAGAAGAAGAAGAAGAAGAAGAAGAAGAAGAAGAAGAAGAAGAAAGAAAGAAAGAAAGAAAATGCATCAAGATGAACAACCAACTGGATAGAAGTCAACATAGCGACTTGACATCACACGAACGGCCAGAGAAGAAAGTAATTATGCATCTATGCATCTCTCTCTCTCTCTCTCTCTCTCTCTCTCTCTCTCTCTCTCTCTCTCTCTCTCTCTCTCTCTCTCTCTCTCTCTCTCTCCAATAAAAGAACACATGTGGGTATATAACATTGAGAGTCAAATATTATTCCAGTAACGAGGCAGTGAAATCTGTAATCCCAAAAAATGGCATTACTTTTTTACTCACCCTCGTGCAAAATTGGTGCATGAATTAGTCAATTAACAATTTTGAAAATATAAAAAAGGTTTCTTTCTTTTTTACATGAATGTAAATAATAGAGTCAACGCGCAGTTCTCCAATAGTATAACTAGCTACTTGATTAGTAGTGACTCGACGAACCAAGTAACCAATAAACACCCCAAATCATTAACTTAATGAAAGGTTCATATTTTAACTCATTACCGGTAAGTTTCGCTTTCAAACATTTGAAAATAAACGAACAGACGATTTTTGCAATTATATTGTATCTGACAAAAACAAATTTTACAAATTGTGTGATATTATTTCTGATCGATATCCTTTTATTTAAACAAGCATAAAAATATTTTGTAAATAAAAACTGTATTTTTATTTAAATAGACATTATTGCATTTCTCTTCTGATTAAGTAAAAACTATTTTAGTATAAAAACGTTTTTCGTCTTTTTTTTAAATCACCGTAAGTGTTGAAAAATATTCATAAATTTCTAATTAAAAAGTATTTATTTTAAAAAATATTTTGCTATTGAATTTTAATTTGATTACGTGTACCAACTATCTATTTATTTAATTTATTGTTAGACATTTCCATAAACTTCTGATTAAAATCATTTTTTTACAAAAAATTGGAAGCAGAAGTTACCGGGGATGAGTAAAAATATGAACTTTTCATTAAGTTGATGATTTGGGGTGCTTATTGGTTACTTGGTCCGACTAGACTAACTTGTCTACGAATAACCTCGTGAATTCGTATCTTTATATGTGTCCCTTCGAACGAGTCCAACTATCTTTGAGGGGAAATATCTTCCCTTACAACAACAAAAAACAAGGGTTGATATGCCATTAAACAAATGAGCCAACCACGTTGACCGTTTAAATTTATTCAAACTAACTACACTACATGCCAATAATAAATTAAAGCTGAGTATGTCTTCTCAACAATAGGCCATAGCTTTAATTTTTCTTACGATTCGTGTGGCCATTTTAGGGCTGTAGGTGAGAGCAGTTTTATAGTGGATATTCCTTGTGGCACAATGTTTGATCCTTTCTAGAAGTAGAAAGGAAGTAGTATCAGTTTCAATCCTTGTCTGCTGATCCGTGATAAAAACTTGTACAATCCTTGCGTTCCGTTCGTCTGTACATTAAACGAGCAATTTAGCGACAATTTATCAACGCCTTTAAATAGTAAATCAAATACATGTTTGGGCGTTTTGATTGGCCGATTCAGCTAACGCAGTTTGGAAGAGTTTATAAATTCAAGGTGTGATCTTCAGCACATCGTATATTACCATAAATAACCCAGCATACCTACTGTATATGGATATCTTTGAGAAAGGACAATAAGAAGGGCAAGGGAAGAAATGACTTACGTTTTTGAAAGCGTACACTTCCGGATCTATTCATATGGGTTAAAAAGAAGGTAGATAAAGCGTGAATCAGGTTTCATAGACAAATAACAGAAAAAAATATAATAAGCTAAATGAATTCAAATAGAGTTGTGGAATATCTTAAATGTAGATTTAAAAACCCGAGGAGAACACAAAGTCCAAAACGTTTCAAATAAACGAGTAAATAATGCAACAAGGAAATGAAAAAGAAGACATTATTAATAATGGCGGTGAGACACTCTACAAACACTCGGCAAGGCTCAACGCGACGGATTAAGATTTATCGTAGCGAAAATATCCCAGTGTCGGTATTATGGACCATTCACGGTCTCTTATCAACAGAAGGGGGATTATTTTGAGACGTCGACTTGCTGAAAATAACAGTCGAGGCGAATTCGCCCATTCTTTTATGTTTCTCTTGGCGAATGACTGAAAAGCTTTGAGCACTCGACTGTTATAAGGCAGGCATAGAAAGAACCGGATTTCCGCCATAGTTGCTTCTTTGTCACGTGACGTGATTAAGATCCACTCACTGATGAAAATGAATTTTGCGGAACCAGGTGTACGATAAGGTTGTATTAAATATTTCTGCTCGCGGGGTCTATAGGGAATGAATAGGGAATCCGTGCAACTGAGAGTTTCGGAGTACGGTAAACTTATATATATATATATATATATATATATATATATATATATGAATAAAGGAAAGAAAGTATAGAATGGATAATATAGGATATTTTAATCAATATTACTTACACGTGTTTCGGTCATGAGTTTATCCATGTGTACATTATTCAAACTATTATTATTTTTAAATAATCAAATGAAATGAAATGATAATAATAGAAAATATGTAGAAATGTTCTGCATACAAAGAAAATGTAGAAATTTTCTGCACACAAAGAAAATTCGATTTTTAAATAAGGATTTACTCTGATGAAGGTCGAATTTTCTTTGTGTGCAGAACATTTCTACATTTTTTCTATTATTATTATTTATTTCATTTCATTATCTAAAAATAATAATAGTTTGAATAATGTACACATGGATAAACTCCTGACCAAAACACGTGTAAGTAATATTGATTAAAATATCCTATATTATCCATTCTATACTTTCTTTCCTTTATTCAGAATTTCCCGGGGAAGCTAGCTAGTGTAGTGGTTAGAATGTCCGCCTGTCAGCCTGACAGGTAGGGTTCGAATCACGCACAAAGCACTACCCTGTCTATAGCTCTACTGATGAGGCCTAATGGGCTGAAATGTACATACAGAGATGACTTTTTCTCGATTTGTTTACGCTTTACATTTAAACCGATATGCACGCCTAATTCATTTGGTTATTATTAATTAATTAACAAAATTAGGTATGACTTTAATTAAGCACATAATCTCCCACAAATTGTCGGCCTTTGCCATTTCAAACACATTGTTTGACTACTTCATATCTATATATATATATATATATATATAATATACTATAATATAAACCATAATTAAATCATTAAATACGTTACATAAATGAAACTATTCAATATCATGACACTATTTAATATCATGAAAGTATATATATATATATAGCCGGGTTAGCTCAGTCGGTAGAGCATTCCGCTAGAAACTACAAGGTTCTTAGTTCAATAACAGCCCTCGCCAACTCAGCGTATGAGTAGCACAGGGATCTGTGCGGTAAAGTAAGGAGCTGATGTTAGGTGTGGCGCTCCACCTCAGACGTAAAAACGATCTCCTTGGTCTAGCACTAGTGAAAAGGGTATACACTCCCTCACTGATTGGCTGATACTGACTTTAAGCCACCCCGACGACTTTTACTTTTACTTTTTATAGTTTAATAATAATTTCTGTTAATTTAGGTTCTTCTCGTTTCATATCTATCTACCCCTATGAAACACTCCACACTTGTCAATGTTTCTTGGGAAAATCTTCTCGTGAACTGGAACAAATGCTGTGCCAGACTTGGTTACGGCCCTTTCTAACAACAATTTTCCCATTTTTCGAAAGTCAAACCCCATTGCCTAGGCAACACGTAGACTTCACCATCAAGAATAAATTCATCTTTTTGGAATACTTCGCGTTTCTCTATTCAATTTTCTAGATAGATAGATAGACTAGCTAGATTTCTAGCTTACCAGTTTTTCTCATCACATCAAAATCGATGGCTGGTTGGTGTTTTAACAACAACGAAACATGATCAACCCCCTTAAAAGAAAAATATTTTTCAAGCGTTATTTTTATCATTATGCACGCAAGGGCGGTGATACGCGGACGAATAAAGCAAGAATAGTTCAACGCTATACATAATGAATATTAATTCGGATATGATTATAAGGTGATTTGTCTGATGATAAGCATCTAATGGTTTGAAACCAGCGGTAACAAAAAAGCATTCAATGTAAGTCTCATAATATATATATATATATATATATATATATATATATATATATGTGTGTGTGTGTGTGTGTGTGTGTGTGTGTGTGTGTGAGGAAATAAGAGATTAAAAACATTCAACAGATATATTAATTAATAACAGATAAGTAAAATTCAACAATATATGATTAAAAGTTGAGGGACAAAAGTTGATAAAACATAAACAATCAATATATCACCTCTGTGTATTTATATATATATATATATATATATATATATATATATATATATATATATATATATATATTACTAACTAAATTACCCGGTCCGTGACCGGACTAAAAAAAATAGAAACACCCGAGAGTGTTTTCAGATATATTTACATCCAAGGGTAAATAATTATTGAAATTTTCATGAAAGTCGGTCCATTAATTGATTTTTCATAGATTTTTTTTTAATTCTTGTCGTAACTTGTTTTTGGTTACGTTAAATTTTAGTTGATTTAACGGTGCAAATATATAAACTTATTTTTTCAGTCATAATTTTCATTATTTCCGTAAGCTTAATTTTTTTTTAAATCATTAGGAGTTTGTTTAATGTTTCTTCTTTCGAATGGAAAAAGGTTTTTCAAGATAAAATTAATTTTTATGAAAGTTTCATTGTGTTGAATATAGAGGGGGGGGGGAACAAAAAAAAAAAAACAAATGATAGATTCAATAATTAATTTCAGTGGTTAATTAAATGTATAGTAATTTGGGTTTTTTTGTTTATTTTTTAAAGTAATACGTAATTAAAAACAACCTTAATCCCCTAAAACCGTAACCCAATTCGCAAAATGTTAATTCATAGACTTTAGTTAAACTGTCATTGGGTACCACCAAAAAAAAACCTCTCCGTTTTAATTTTCCGATCTAAATCAGAAGTCAGTCCTCTTTATTTATACTGTAATTAGTAAACTATAAACATAAAAATGTTACGCCCCCAACATAAGGGAGGGGTCAAAATTAAGTGACCTGAAAAATGAGAAAGTTTTCAAATAAAATAAATAATGTATTATAAAGATCGTTTATTGATGAATAAACATTGAAAAATTAGTTAAAATCCGATAATTCCCTGATTTTTGGTAAATTATTTTCTGGAGCGGGGCTAAAGTCACTTTGTCAAAAACGCATTTTAGACCCAATTTGGGTCTACTTATGTTATGCTAACTGTTAGTAAAAAAAACCTTCGACAACTATATGTATGTATTTATTTAGATATTTCTTTATCATTCTTTGACTGTTTGACAAAAAAGAATTTCGTAAATAACTTACGAAATTCACACAAACACTATTTACTTATTTAAAATAAGTAAACATAATAAGTAAATAAGTGTTTGTGTGAATTTCGTAATTTTGAAGATAATATTAACCTTTATTCAAGTTTCATTGTGTTAAATATCCCCCCCCCTTTTTAAGCGCTAATAATTTATGATTTTTTGTTTGTTTGTTTACAACATTGAGAATAATATTCCAATTTTTTCGTAAAATTGTAAATTCAGTTTTTAATTGCTTGTTTGAGTTAGAAATAAAATGTAACATTGTAATTTATTTATTTGAGCAACAAAAATAACAAAGATTAAAAATGGATATATTTTATTTAAGAAATATGAAAGTATTCGTAAAAATATTGATAAAAACGTTTTCATTTTTTTTATTTACATTTATACAACCCAATACTGGTGACTGATTTTTATTGACATTTAAAATCTTATTTTAAAAAAGTGTAACCGTAAACTTGTGGACAAAGATTTGATTATACTTTAAAAGTTAGTCTCAAAAACATACGAAGTATGATTTTACTTCTTATAATCGGCTCTCCGAAGCAAAATATTTAAAAATATTAAGAAAGGTTATAAAATAAATATTTTAAAGATTTGGACAAAAAAAAAAGAATTTTATTTTTACGTTAAAATTTAGACATGACTGGAAGCTGATATTCTTTCTTTCTTCTTTTTCTTCGGGTAGCTGACAAAATAAACACGCAAGCTTCTGCAAACGCATTCTACAACGCGGAATAGAGGCAGCAGGGTGGGGCATACATGCTGATTATAGCTGGAATATCAGCAGCAGCTAAACGATTTCTTTCTAAAAATCGTTTGATTTTTGATTGATTAATTAATTATATCCCTTAATCAGTAAAAAATCAATAACCAAATTTGGAGGGTTTCTTAATTAGAACGATATCAATGTGTATGCAAGATTTTGAATCTAAGTGACTGACCTCCCATTTTGGAGTTATACGTCGACACGTACATACCAAAATCTCTCCTGTATTGATTATATATATATATATATATATATATATATATATATATATATATATATATATATATATAGTCATCCACATGTTTCGCCTTATCAAGTCTCTTCAGTGTGGCTAGACATTTTGTGAGCTACCTACAGCCGGGATAGAACTTAGATCGATTCAGTATCAGTCGGACAGCTTATCTGCTCGGCTATCTTCACCCACATAATGCGATGAGGATTTTAACTGTTTTAATACACACCTCTCTATGTATGTAAAGGCCGCCATAGAGTGCTCCATCCGTTTTATAGGAGAGCTTTGCGTTTAAGCTTTAGTTGGCTGTCATCAGCGAAATCTCCTCCAAAGTATATATATATATATATATATATATATATATATAGTTTGTTAAAAACGAATGAGGACATGTTTTTAATGAGTAATAGGAGCGACTAAAATAATTACCGTGGTACCTTTTGACCGACACTTTTCAAAGAAATCGTTGATAATTAATTGATATAAAAATATGAGAAATACGGTCTTAAAAAGAGATTGAAAGGTTTTTCAGGATTTATTTTAATAACCATAGTGTCTCCTATATTTAAAAAAATGACTTTACGCCACATCTCACTCCCTGGGGTTCGAAGCTAGGAAAATAATCCCACCACTCCACCAACTCTGACTAGCTTAATGGGAAGGGCGATTGATGTTGCCTTGCACCCAAAGACTTTGCTAACCCTAAAAATACGCATCTCATTTTCTTTAGCCGTACATATGGCATGAATGATTACCTTTTTTGTTCTGTTGTACCCAGTACGATTTTCGCTTCTACACACGACGTCCGCGTAACAACAGGAAACAATCAATTATAATCAACTCGTGTTGCCCCAAACAACACCACCCCCACACACACGCTTGCTTCCATTCTTCTTCCAAACTCGGCTCCAACCCCCCCCTCTCTCTCTCTCTCTCTCTCTCTCTCTCTCTCTCTCTCTCTCTCTCTCTCTCGTGGATTTCACCTCGGCTTCAGTTTTGGCCAAGGCCTTCCGAACCGTAGCCGTAAATCGGCGAATTCATTCAATCGCCATTTTATGGCTACAGTAGAGGGGCGTTTTACGGCATATGGTTCGGCGTGGATTTCGCGTCGACCTGTGTTGTCCAAGGCCTCCCGAACCGTAACCGTAGATTGGCAAATTCTTTCAATCGGCTACAGTGGAGGTTCGGTTTACGGCATATGGTTTGGCGTGGATTTCGCGTCGACCTGTGTTGTCCAAGGCCTCCCGAACCGTAACCGTAGATTGGCAAATTCTTTCAATCGGCTACAGTGGAGGTTCGGTTTACGGCATACGGTTTGGCGTGGATTTCGCGTCGACCTGTGTTGTCCAAGGCCTCCCGAACCGTAACCGTAGATTGGCAAATTCTTTCAATCGGCTACAGTGGAGGTTCGGTTTACGGCATACGGTTTGGCGTGGATTTCGCGTCGACCTGTGTTGTCCAAGGCCTCCCGAACCGTAACCGTAGATTGGCAAATTCTTTCAATCGGCTACAGTGGAGGTTCGGTTTACGGCATATGGTTCGGCGTGGATTTCGTGTTGGCCTCATTGTTGGCCAAGCCCCCGAACCGTAACCGTAGATTGGCAAATTCTTTCAATCGGCTACAGTGGAGTTCGGTTTACGGCATATGGTTTGGCGTGGATTTCGCGTCGACCTGTGTTGTCCAAGGCCTCCCGAACCGTAACCGTAGATTGGCAAATTCTTTCAATCGGCTACAGTGGAGGTTCGGTTTACGGCATACGGTTTGGCGTGGATTTCGCGTCGACCTGTGTTGTCCAAGGCCTCCCGAACCGTAACCGTAGATTGGCAAATTCTTTCAATCGGCTACAGTGGAGGTTCGGTTTACGGCATATGGTTTGGCGTGGATTTCGCGTCGACCTGTGTTGTCCAAGGCCTCCCGAACCGTAACCGTAGATTGGCAAATTCTTTCAATCGGCTACAGTGGAGGTTCGGTTTACGGCATATGGTTCGGCGTGGATTTCGTGTTGGCCTCATTGTTGGCCAAAGCCTCCCGAACCGTAACCGTAGATTGGCAAATTCTTTCAATCGGCTACAGTGGAGGTTCGGTTTACGGCATATGGTTTGGCGTGGATTTCGCGTCGACCTGTGTTGTCCAAGGCCTCCCCGAACCGTAACCGTAGATTGGCAAATTCTTTCAATCGGCTACAGTGGAGGTTCGGTTTACGGCATACGGTTTGGCGTGGATTTCGCGTCGACCTGTGTTGTCCAAGGCCTCCGAACCGTAACCGTAGATTGGCAAATTCTTTCAATCGGCTACAGTGGAGGTTCGGTTTACGGCATACGGTTTGGCGTGGATTTCGCGTCGACCTGTGTTGTCCAAGGCCTCCCGAACCGTAACCGTAGATTGGCAAATTCTTTCAATCGGCTACAGTGGAGGTTCGGTTTACGGCATATGGTTCGGCGTGGATTTCGTGTTGGCCTCATTGTTGGCCAAAGCCTCCCAAACCGTAGCCTTAAATTTACGGCTACGGTTCGGGAGACTTTGGCCAACACTAAGGCCGACGCGAAATCCTCACCGAACCATATGCCGTAAACCGAACCTCCACTGTAGCCGTAAAATGACGATAAAAAATTTCGGCAATTTACGGCTACGGTTCGGGCCCTTGTCCAAGACCTCTCTCTCTCTCTCTCTCTCTCTCTCTCTCTCTCTCTCTCTCTCTCTCTCTCTCTCTCTCTCTCATTTTCTCTTTTTCCTCCTTTCTCGTTTTCTTTCTCTCTCTCTCACCCTTTCTACTCTCTACTCTCCCTCTCTCTTTCTCTCTCTCGTTTTCTTTCTCTCTTTCTCTCTCGTTTTCTTTCTCTTCTTTCTCCTCTCTTTCTCTTTCTCTTTCTCCCGCTCTCATTTTCTCTCTGTCCATTTCCCACTCTTTCTCCTCCCCTCTCTCTCTCCACTTTCCTTCTCTCCCCGCTCTCTCCCCCTTTCCCTATGTTTATTGTCTTCTTTCTCTCTTCGGGTGTTTCTAGTCTTTTTGTGTATCGGCGACAATCTATCAAAGAGAGCCAGGAGAAAAGAATGTGTACACAATTTCAAATTTCAAATATTTTACGGATTAGAAGAAGAAAAATAAACAAGTTAACCAAGAAGAAGAAGAAGAAGAAGAAGAAGAACAACAACAACAACAACAACAACAACAACAACAAACAACGAAATAAGTAAAACACTCGAGATCCTTTGCAAAATGGGAGTTTCTCTAATTCAATTGCTATACATCTATCGGTCAATCTATCTGTATCTGTTCACATATGCCTTGTCTGTCTGTCTGTCTTACTCTTCTCCCCCCTCTCTCCTCTCTCTCTCTCTCTCTCCTCTCCTCTCTCTCTGTATATGTCTGTCTGTCTCTTACTGTCTTATCTTTCTTTCTTTCTTTCTGTCTGCCTGTCTCTCTCACTCTCTCTCTCTCTCTCTCCTCTTCTCTTCTCTCTCTCTCTCCCCTCTCTCTCTCTTTCTATCTTTCTCTCTGTCTCTGTCTGTCTGTCTGTCTGTCGCTGTCTGTCTGTCTGTCTGTCTCTCTATCTCTCTTGTCTGTCTGTCTGTTTGTCTCTGTCTGTCTGTCTGTCTCTCTCTCTCTATCTATCTTTCTTTCTATCTTTCTCTCTGTCTCTCTCTGTCTGTCTGTCTGTCTGTCTGTCTCTCTCTCTCTCTCTCTCTCTCTCTCTCTTCTCTATAATCTGTTTCTGTCTGTCTGTCTGTTACTGTCTTTATCTTTCTTTCTCTCTGTCTCTGTCTCTCTCTCTCCCTCTCTCTGTATATGTCTGTCTGTCTCTTACTGTCTTTATCTTTCTTTCTTTTTTTCTCTCTGTCTCTCTCTGTGTCTGTCTCTGACTCTGTCTCTCTCTCTCTCTCTCTCCTCTCTCTTCTCATATATATATATACCTTCTGACGAAACCTGAAGTCGCAGAAATTCCAATGGAACGTATATATATAAGATGTTTATAAAGTCCTGCGGCAGTTAAATTTTAAATTTGGAAGTCTTGTAATTCAGTAACTCACGTTATACAAATACAAACTCAAGTTTTATGTTTATAAACTTTTTGATTATAGCCTTTCAACATGACCACCAGGGATAACACACACACGCACGCACACAACACGCACACACACACACACACACACACATACACACACACACATATATATATATATATATATATATATATATTGTCATCCAGAGACATCGTGTTTCGATGTATCCGGTTTCCTCTGTGTGGATAAACTTAGCAGGCTACCTCCAGCCAGGATAGCAACCTGACCGATTTTTTATCGGTCAGAGTCTTTAACCATTGGCCCACCAGCCACCGGCAGCCAAGGGATAGAATATAAATATTTAGATAGATATATAGGTTATAATCGCTAGAGAGTTCACATCCATTTTATAGGAGAACCTTGCCATTAGCTCAGTCGGTAGAGCATCCGGCTCGAAACCACAAGATTCCGAATCAGTACAGGACCTCGTCAACTCAGCGTATGAGTAGCACAGGGATCTGTACGGTAAAGTAAGAAGCTGATGGCAGGTGTGGCACTCTACCTCAGACGCAAAAGCAATCTCCTTCGTCTCGCGCTAGTGAAAAGGGGATATACTCCCTCGCTGTCAGTCTAATTCCGGAAATAAGGTTTTAAAATCTTTTTTCTAATAGTAACGATATATCGATAATATATAATATTTAATTGTAAACCTGCTCTGCTATTTTAGCATTGAGCACCTTTTCTCTTTTCATTCTCTATTCATTCTATATTATATATACATAAGGGCCAACCCGCGTAGAGCGTTCGGCTAGAAACCACAAGGTTGCGAGTTCGTTACCGGCCCTCGCCAACTCAGCGTATGATTAGCACAGGGATCTGTCCGGTAACGTAACGAGCTGATGGTAGGCACTCCACCTCAGACGCAAAAACAATCTCCTTTGTCTAGCGCTAGTAAAAAGAGGATAGACCTCCTCGTTGATTGGCTGATACCGACTTTAGGCCACCCGACGACTTTACTTATATATATATATAATATATATATATATATATATATTGGTGAGTTAGGCAAACTATACGGGCGGAAGCGTATGACCAAATAAGGTTCTTCATATTTGTTTAGTTAAAGAGCAGGATTTGTTTTTACATCTGTGCGCATGCGTCGGTGTGTTTCATCAGTCGGGAATGTTTCACGTATTGATTGGTCGGCAGTGCTAACATTTACAGGATACGAAGGGACCCTAAAATAGTTTATTCTCCTCAAGGCTACTCATCTAGATGTTCTGCCTCCCCCCCCCGCTTCGCCAATGCGTATATTGTGCAAATGAGCAACAGTGAATCCTTGCCTTGTCACGGCTGTCAACGGAAGAAACAAAAAAAAACAATTTAAAACAATAATTTCAAAAAAAGATTTAAAGAAAAGGCAATAATTAAAACGAAAAGTGGAATGTGCAGAGTTGACTGAATCTATCGTCTGTTAGTTGTGTAAGGGTTGGCCGCCATTTTGCTTACCGTCATTATCTTGCCAAACATCTTTACTTGCTCTTTCTTTCTCTATCTTAGTTCTGTTAGGACTTTTTTCCCCTTGTGTTTATGTCGTGTTGGCTTTTCTTAATTAGTTCTTTTTCTACCTATCTATCTATTAATCTATTTCAGTCTTTTCATATCTATCTATTTATTTAGCTAGCTATCTTTCTATATATCCATCTATCTCAGTATTTTCATATCTATCTATCTTAGTTAATATCTATCTATCTATTTCTCTCTCTCCCTCCCCCTCTCTCTCTCTTTCTCTCTCTCTCCCTCTCTCTCTCTCTCTCTCTCTCTCTATATATATATATATATATATATATATATATATATATATATATCAATGTCTTCATATCTGTTGGGCCTTTTTTCCCTGTTGCTTATGTTGGCATTTCTTAATGATTTTTCTATCTATCTATCTATATATCAATCAATCTCAGTATTTTCATATATATCTATCTTAGTTCATATCTATCTATCTCAGTCGCATCACATCTATTTACCTATCTATTTATCTCCCCTCTGTCTGTCTGTCTGTCTGTCTGTCTGACTCTCTCTCTCTCTCTCTCTCTCTCTCTCTCTCTATATATATATATATATATATATATATATATATATTCTATCTATCTATCTCAGTATTTTCAGATCTATCTATATTCTGTCGATATATTAATAAATTGTGCGACTGTTATCATCTTGCAGCACCCTCTGGTTGAAAATGAGACCATCCAAATCGTCCAAGATGAAATGCAAAAATGTAAATCCTGATTATCTAGCATTGTTTATCCACCGAATGCTTATTTCTCATGTCACCTCTGCTAAATAATGGATATTCCGTTTTTGTTATAAAGAAAGCAAGGGAAGAAAAATGATATGCTATAGAAGAAAAATATAATAGGAAATAAAGAGAGTCTATAGGAGAGATAAAAAGAGAGAAAGAGAGGAAGAAGTGAAGGATTCTAATTAGTATTTCATAGTTAACAGCTGTCCATAATGATATTGGTGCTTCTATTTAGGAAGGAATAAAGGATTCTAATTAGTATTTCATAGTTAACAGCTGTCCATGATGATATTGATGTTTCTATTCAGGAAGAAGTGAAGGATTCTAATTAGTATTTCATAGTTACCAACTGTCCATAATGATATTGGTGCTTCTATTTAGAAAGGAGTGAAAGATTCTAATTAGTATTTCATAGTTAACAGCTGTCCATGATAATATTGATGTTTCTATTCAGGAAGAAGTGAAGGATTCTAATTAGTATTTTTCAGTAATTAGAGTTTGGATGACTAAAAAAATTATATTCAGGGTAAAATCAGTCATTATTTGCAAATTCGCCAGGAAATTGCTGTATTTTTAAGTATATTGCTCTAATAAAGACCTCACTATGATGTGCTGTTATTTCAGTTACAAACAATGAGAATGTTAGTAATATTAGCAAAAATATGCTGCAGTGTATAAGTATTTAAGTTTTAATGCAATGAAATATATTAAATTAACGCTAATCTATTTCAATTGAACATAATGAAAAGATGAAAAGAAGGAAAGAAAGAACAAAAAGGGTGAGAATGAGAGTGAGAGTTAAATTAAGTTTTACGTTTTACATTTTGAACTGTTTTGCAATCGCTCTTAAGTAAACATATCAAATGTTGCAATAATTAAATTAACATGCTGTGGTATATTCACAGGTCCTAATAGTCATAGCTAATATCTATCTATCTACCGATTTATCTATCTATTTATAAATAGACACACATACACACAAACACACACACATACACCACACACACACACACACACACACACATACACACACACACACACAACATATATATTATATATATATATATATATATATATATATATATCGATGTGTTCATATCTATCTTAGTTAATAGCTATCTATTTATCTATTTATCTGTCTATCTGTCATAGTCTCTCCATATCTATCTCAGTTTATATCTATTTATCTAAAGTTCAAATCAATTTTTTCACATCTATCCTTCTTTCTATCTATCTATCTATCTATCTATCTATCTATCTATCTATCTATCTATGTGCCTCTTTTTCTCTTTGTATCTATCCAAGTATGTTCATATGTATCTATCTAAATATTCATATACGTCAGTCCGTTCTGTCTATCTATCTATCTATCTATCTATCTATCTATCTATCTATCTCAGTTTCTTTATATATCAATATCTATCTATCTTTCTATATCAGTTACTTTATATCTGTCTAATCCTCTTTACTAATTATTTATATCTATCTTGTTAAACATTGATTATAATAATTTTTCTTTACTTTATATCTATCTAATCCTCTTTACTAATATTCATATACGTCAGTCTGTTCTGTCTATCTATCTATCTATCTTTCTATATCAGTTATTTTATATCTATCTAATCCTCTTTACATTCCAATAACTATATATATATATAACCATTTCATTCTGTTTATATACAATAAAGTCCATTCTTATTAAAATTGATAATCTTTAATACGATACGTGGTGATATTAGCTGAAGATTCTAACTTTGTTTAGAATTTCGGTGCCATTGTAATGGCACCACTGCATTATCATTTTTGTAAACATAAACAATGTAAAGACTAACAGTGTTCCAAGTCGAAATATTCTGTCTTTTCATTTGGAACAAAGAACATGCAGAGATGAATATTCTTGTAACATGTAAGGCATTGACATACATCTGGCCCAGAAAGCATGGTCGATTCTTGCGAATTGTAATTCAGCCACCTACAACGTTTGCCTATGAGATTTGTCGATGGACACGGTGCAACCTATCCCGACTCGGAACTTGCAACCCTTTTTGAAATCAAAATCGGATGTGACTTGGTAATAATTGGAATTCTTGGAATTGAAGAAATCCTTCCCAGCAGGCAGTTCGTGCCGGTATTGTCGTCACTTCTGTCAGATATGACAGACTGACAAGGCACTTGCTATTGCAGATTTACGACGATCATTTACGTTTCAAATTTGTTTTTGTTTTTTGGGTTTTTTTTTTTTTTTAGTTTTATTTTATTTATTTATTATTATTTTTTTGCTTTTTTAATTTTTAAGATTTCTTCTGATAATCACGACATCCCTTTTCTAGGTCGCTACTCTACATCCTCCCCCATCACAAAAAAAAACATTCCTCCTATTCTTGCACCTGCTGCTGCTCTTCTTCATCTTCTTCATTCCCTCTGAAAAAATGAAGAAAAAAAAGACTTCATTCATTTCTTTCTTGTTAAACATTGATTATAATTTTAGGCCTTATTTTCATTTGAAGGTCTTCATCTGTCAAGGGTGGCAATAAGTGTAGCAGTCATTTCGTTTGAAATTGCAAGGAATTTTGTAATTTTTATATATATATATATATATATATATATATATATCCACAGACATGTGTTTTGACTTATCAAGTCTCTTCAGTGAGGCTAGACATTTTGTGAGCTACTTACAGCCGGGATAGAACTATCGATTCAGCATTAGTCGGACAGTTTAACCGCTCGGACATCTTTACCCACAGATTGCGAAGGGGATTTTAACTGTTTTAATACACACATCTGTATGTGTGTAACGGCCGCCATAGAGAGGTCCATCCCTTTCATAGGAGAGCGTTGTGTTTACGCTTTAGTTGGCGGTCATCGGCGAAATCCCCTCCAAAGTGCTCAACCCCAGGGGGATGGGGAGATCTATCTATCTATCTATCTCTCTCTCTCTCTCTCTATATATAATATTAATATATTATATATATATATATATATAAATTACAAAATTCCGGATCAAATAACCAATAAGCACCCCAGGTGATAGCTGTTTTGAAAGGGACACCTTTTGCTTTTCACAGTAAACTCCTGGTTGTTTGTTTACAAACAACGCGATTTTTTTTACATTATAAATTACTGTAAGATTTTAAAAGTTTCTTCATGTATATTTTGGTTGGAAATATACATGTGTGTGTGTGTGTGTGTGTGTGTGTGTGTGTGTGTGTGTGGAAAATTTAGAAATAAACACGGGATGTTATGATGGATGGAAATTTATAGTCGATACTCGAGCATTTCGGTTTATAATGGAAACCTTCATCAGGACTGGTTTATTCCTTTTCGATAATCCTGTATATCCTGATATGAATCCAAATGTTGTAATCTTATTTTCTTTTTTTAATTAAAGATAACTTAATGCAAATTGCAACGAACGATTTCACGTTTTCTCCACATACTATCGGATATATATATATATATATATATATATGTGTGTATGTGTGTGTGTGTGTGTGTGTGTGTGTCTGTGTGTGAATCATTATAAAAATTGACAAAAACAAAAGTTTTATTAACGAATGATGTTTTAATAAGCCGACGCTGCAGTGTTTCGGTTTTTTTTAACAAATCTCCTTAAAGTATGTATTTTCTTTCATCATATTTGAATATCAACAAAAGCAGACTCACACCAAAAGCAGGGGCTCGCAGACTTTTGTTTTCATTGATAATTCAATTTTCCTTAAACCAACGAAAGCCCTGAAGAAATTTTGTTAAACAAACCGAAACACAGCAGCGTCGCTTTATTAAACTTCATTCGTTAATGAAACTTGTGTTTTTTTAATGTTTATAATATTACATTTTGTTGGATTTACTTCGATGTTTACTGTTAGTGTTAGAGTTAAGGTTAGCAGGGTTAGGGTTAGGGTTATGGATAAGCTAACCCTACCCCTAACCCTGCTAACGCTAAGCGAAACCTTAACCTAACCCCAACCCTAATGCTAACCCTAACCCTAAACCTGCCAACTCTACGGGTTAGGGTTAGGGTTTAGGTTTAGGGTTAGAGTTAGTGTTAGGGTTGGGTTTTGGTTTAGAGTTATGGTTAGGGGTTAGGGTTAGATTTAGGGTTACGGTTACGGTTACGGTTGGCGTTAGGGTTAGGGTTAGTGTTCTATCTATTCTATTCTAAGCATTTTGGAATATAAATTGTTTAATCTATCTATCTATCTATCTATCTATCTATCTAGAAGGAAAACTCTGAATTTAAACCTATTACATCTCCGATTGGAGTGGTCACTCCTAGATAGGTTCAATCTTACTTAGTAATCTATTTCAATTTCATTTTTGAATTTAAATTTAAAGGTGAAGCAACAAGTCAAGAAGCGGGAAAAATCTGAATTCAAACCGGTGGAATTTTGCTTAAAAATTGATCTTGTGCCACATCCTGTTCATAAATACACACACACGCGCACGTGTGTGTGTGTGTGTGTGTGTGTGTGTGTGTGTGTGTGTGTGTGATTGTAAATTAACTCCCTATTTTAAATTAAAATCTGGCCAGTTGTCCATATTCTCCTAAGTGTTGATAACTGGCCAGATTTAGTTTTACATAGGGAGTTGACTTTCAATCACCCTATATATATATATATATATATATATATATATATATATATATATATATATATATAGGGGGTGTCTGTGTGCTTATGTAAGTGTATGTGCGCGCGCAAGCCAGTTCCCGTAACGTCATTCGTAAATTAGAATTTACACCACACCCCACCCTCTTGATTTATTTCGAAGAGTTTGTTTTTTTGTTTTTTTTGTTTTTTTTGCTTTTTGTTTTTTTGTAGGGACCCTTTCTACTCGGGGCAAATTCTATAATGAACTTGGACCAGTCTCCTAAACAATAACTCGCTAGAGAAAATCGATTTCCTGTCTAACGTATTTGGGGGGGGGGGGTATTTATTTATTTGTTTGTTTAAGATTCTCGGGCAACGAATCCACTGCTGTTAAATGAGTGACTTTTGGTTTAATAGATTTTTTTCCTGGACGGAATGACCTTCAGATCAATTGTAATCAGAAAAGAGCCAAAAAAAAAAAAAAAATGAAAGAAGGGGAGATAACTACAAATCTCTTAGTAGACTTTCTGTCGGACGAACCAGGATCAATTTGCCGCTCTAAAATATATGTTTATTTTTATTGTTTACTGTTTGTTTTAGGTTGTTTTTATTTTTATTGTTTTTGGTTTTTAAAACATAATTTATTCTTCCTTGCAGATATTACCCCCATTGATACCCGTTTGCATTCTCTTTCTCTGGCGCTACCCGAAACAGAAATTCCGAGACTTACTGACAACATTCGCGGCGTCAGATGAGGTTTGACGTTTTATTTAAAATCTTAAGGAAGAACAAATTGGCCCTTTAAATCAGGATTGAAAAAGAAAGATTTTGTAAAGCAGCACAGACGGAAATTCTGTTTACCAAATAGTCTCCTTAACATAAAACACACTTATTCCAATGAGGTTTTTATTGGTCGGAGATACTTCTTCTAATATGGTTTGAAGTTTTATCTAAAATCTTAAGGAAGAACAAATTGGCTCTTTAAAATAGGATTGAAAATAAAAAGATTTTACAAAGCTGCTCAGATTGAAATTATGCTTACCAAATAGTCTCCTTTGCATAAAACACGTATTCTAGTGAGTTTTTCATTGGTCGGAGCACCTCTGAGACTTTTCTTTTAATATGGGAGAATGAATTTTCTTTTTTTAATCTCGGGAGATAAAATTCAGTTAAAGGAACAAAAAACATGTCGGGTGGGACAACGTCTAGTGAAGAAGTTCTTTACCGGGAACCTTCTAACCCCCGAGGACCATGTAATTCTTTTGCAGTCTAGGCAAGCAAAAAATATTTAATCATAAAAATACATGGCTATGGGGAGGGGTTCACCATAGTAAAATAGCAATCTAAGTGATCCTTAGGTAAAAAAAAGGTTGAGAACCACTGGTCTTGTGAATACCGACAAACCTGTGTTTTGTTAGGACGTGTGAGTATGTATTTACCCCCCTCCCATTAGGTCAGTTTTTAAATGAAGTAAAGCTGGTTTGAATTCAGAGTTTTCATTCTCCTAGACCAGGGTTTCTCAAAGTGGTCTACCTAAACCTCCTGGGATCTATACAACAACTCCGGGAGTATGTAAGTGTTCGGGGGTCAACAAGGGGTCTATGGAAACTACTAAGCTTTCTTAGTAATCAGAAGAAATTAATTCCACAGGAATCCTGGAGAACATGCTCCTGTTGAAATATTTTCAAATGTTAAACCTATATTCACGAACCTATCAAAAG
>CM042156.1:56354340-56376840 GCA_023376005.1 Doryteuthis pealeii
GGAGAAAACTCAATTGAAAAGTTACCCCCACACTTTTAGACAGATCAAATATTGATGTACAATCTTTTCACTGATAGTCTAAAAGTTAATTATATACATAGAATAAGAGTAAACAAATCTTAAAATTCTTTTTCTTTTTACATTAATTTTCAGATTTTTACAACTTATGTTCTACCAGACGCGCCCTTTTAAAGATTTTAAACACAGCTTTAACTATGGTACTTTTTTGACACACTTTGTATTCTGAAAAAATAAATAAATGGAACCTTATTTTTTTCAGAATATAAGGTGTGTCAAAAAGCACAAAAATCTCGATACATTTTTGTCACACCTTGTGAGTTTTTCATACCAGCGAAACCTAATGGCCTTTTACTGTAGTCTGAGTGACAACAAATCCCCTCAGGTCTCCAGGACTTTCTTATTATTATTATCATTATTATCACCATTATTATATTATTAGTTAGTAGTAGTAGTAGTAGTAGTAGTAGTAGAGGTTGTTTCTAAGACCCATGTGAGTACTTTGCACATACTTGGCTACACATGACCTCATTTCGTCAGGTCTTTTGCAAATCTTTCACTATTAGGAGAGGTAGTTTTGTATATATATATATATATATATATATATATATATATATATATATCACTGTTAGGAGAGGTAGTTTATATATATATATATATATATATATATATATATATATATATACAAAACTACCTCTCCTGAGAGTGAAAGGTTTGCATAAGACATGAAATGGAGGTCATGTGTGGCCATATATATATATATATAAGTGTTTATAATTTGCCATATATATATATATATATATATATATATATATATATATATATATATGGCAAATTATAAAACACTTATATATATATATATATATATATATATATATATATATATATATATATATATGGCCACACATGACCTCCATTTCATGTCTTATGCAAACCTTTCACTCTCAGGAGAGGTAGTTTTGTATATATATATATATATATATATATATATATATATATATATATACTACCTCTCCTAACAGTGATATATATATATATATATATATATATATATATATATATATATATATATATATATAAGTAAATATTGTTATTAAGTTCAGCAGAGACCGGATATAACAAATATTGCAGATTTCCTTTCCGGTGTGTTAAATGTTTTAAAGGCTTTGCCAAGAGGAACAACAACGAAGGCAAAGCGTCGATTCCACCCCCACCCCCCTTGGCACAGTCAATTCGGCAGCTTCTGTTTTCGTTCACAAACAGAAACGGCAGAGGATAAAGGAGCACGTGCCCGTTGACAGAACACATCCCGAATGGTGTGCTGGTGTCTGAATTGCACTCAGTAACCCTGAAATCACATTTCACAATATCACCCCCCTCTCTCTCTCTCTCTCTCTCTCTCTCTCTCTCTCTCTCTCTCTCTCTCTCTTAGATCCTACCCGTGGTGAACAGGTTGGTTAAATAAAAAAGAGCGTCTTATCGTGGTGTAATGGTTAAGCAAGCTAGTCTCGCAAACCACTTACTACTGAAAAGCGAGTTCGATCCTCGCTGGATGCCCCATATTTATGACCTTGTTACATCCTACCTATGGTGAACGGGTTGGGAAAATAAGAACGCCCCATCGTGGTACAATGGTTTGTAAGCTAGTCTTGCAGATCCATTATTACTGAATAGCGAGTTCGATCCGTGCTGGATTCCCCATACTTCCGACCTTGTGTCACAACCTACCCACGTCAGACGGGTTGGGTAAGCACCCACTACTTTCTACAGAAAAGAAAAAAAAATCTTACGAAAATTTTAATGATATTTTTTGAGAATTTCTTTTTCAGTAAGCGTATGGATATCAAATTCTATAGTTTAATGTGCTGCAACTCGAGTATCAGAGTAAACAGAGAAATGATTGGAAGAAACATAATGCGTATTAGGGATAGGGAAAACGGTTTACTAACCAAAGATACAAGGTGAACAGAGTAAGTAGCAATTGTTAAGTTAATTAAGAAGTCCTGTGAGATTTTGCTTCTCTCTTCAGAGGTTCTGTCAGATATTATTTTAGGAAAAACAGACGAGTCCATTCTCATTATTTTAGTACTACATGACATAAGTAAATGTAGAACTTAAAAGTTACCGTTTAGACATGATAATAAAAAATAACGTCATTTTTAGTGACATGATATGAATAATAATGATCTCTTTAAGACATTCTTGATAATGTTCCAAAATAGAACCGAAAGTACTTGGAACAATTCTTTCGGATTTTTCATAAATTCTTTTCGTGATTGTAATATTAAAAAATATCATAAGAAAAATTTAAAAAATAATAATTACAAAATAATCTGAATTCTGCTATGTTCAACGAAATTTTGTCTGTGGAGCATGTCTTTTTTCTAACCTTTCTTTCTTCATAATAAAAACGGAATGGTTCATTATGTAGCTGAGGTGACGACAAGGAATAAAGATTCGGTGAATAAGGAAGACCATGTTGTAATAATGTATGGTTATTACTAGCTTACTTGGTGAGTTAGTGGTGGCCAAATTTTTGCGCTATTATCAGTAGAGTGTTCAATATCATTGATAGAGCTGTTATATATATGTTCATATCTATCTACCTATCAACCTCTCCACACCAGTACAATGTGGCTCAAGGTCAATTTTTAAGCGGATAAAACTTGTTCGAATTCAGAGTTTTCCTTCTCCGATACTGGTTGCCGAATACATGGTTCTTTCTTTTTTTTTTTTATTTTTCTTTCCTTTTTTATTTTTTATTTTTTTTTTTTTTCCATACAGATCACCAATGTTTGTCTTTCAACGTAGATTGCCGACGACGTTAAACAAAGGAATATAGAAAATTGGAGAGGATCGGAATGATTTTCATGAGAGTGTGGTGTATGGATACGTTATTGGGCTGGGATCTGTTAGGGCAGGTGCGCGTAATGGGGTCACGAAAATGTGTTCATAACTCCAAAATTCCGGGGTCATATTTTCAACCCTGGAATGTTCTGACAATTTTATACTCATGGCTAGTATTCATATAAAGAGGGAATATATATATATATATATATATATATATATATATATATATATATACTTAGGTCAAATGTATATGTGAGTTTGGTGGTTGTTTTGAAGGCTATCACAATGCAAGTGTAAAAAAATGAGGCAACTTTAATGTTGTTTGTTTATTCTCTTAATATTTCGGAATAAATATCCCTTCGTCAGAAGATTTCTGAAATTAGGAGTCCTGGAGTTGTTAACCTGTTGCTAGAATCTGCTCATTCTGTTGTATAAATGGTAATATCTTCCACCGAATTCTCTCTCTCTCTCTCTCTCTCTCTCTCTCTCTCTCTCTCTCTCTCTGTCTATGTCTATCCAACTATCCAACAATGTCTTAGTATCATTCCAGATTTCTCCCCTTGTGTTTTCGACATCTATTCCAAGCAGTACTACATACTTGTTTCCAAATTCCATGAGGAGTGAATTGCGTCATGTTGTTGCTTTCCTCACAGATATATATATATATAGAGATAGATAGATAGATAGATAGTTGTAGGAGAGATACATTTCGTTCCGAGTTAAGCGGGACTACTTCAGTCAGTTTATTAAAGCATAGTAAATACATTTGTATTTATAGAAGAGAAAGTGAGTGGGTTGGGGAGAGTTTGGTTAAGAATTCGTATGTGTGTGAGTGTGTGTGTGTGTGTGTGGAAGGATAACTGGATTCATATCTTTCGCAGTGATATTAGCGCTATATGAAATCGTCCGAGATTTGAACTCGAATCTCCAATGCCATTTCCTACGACGATAACAATTATAACAATCACACAACGCACCTTTCTGTTGATACGTAGAATACATTTTCCTTACTGCAGATGGTAAAACTGCGTTCTGTTCTCAAGTAAAAAGCTCAGCAGGAATCCATATTCCCACTTTGCACGTTTTCCCAACTCGCTTTGAAATGTTTGCACACAAGGTCTTGGCGCCAAATCTCGCGTGGTTTGACGAGAATCCAATTCAATAATGTCTTTCGAAATTTCTTCATTTGGAGTAGGTCGTCCATCTGAACGAGGCTTGTAGGTTATGTCACAATTGCCATTTTTAAAACCTTTTCAGTCACAGTTGTCATATACAACCCATCACTGCATCCTTATTTACTGCACAAATGTTTTTAGATGCCTCGGTATGTTTCTCTTTATGAATGAAATATGAATTTATTTTGATATTTCGGACTGTTGTCCTTATTTTTATTGTGTTCAGTTCACTGTTTGTTTTTTTTTTTTTTTTTTTTTTTTCATTACATTAAAATAAATCATCATCAGACTACAACCTTGAATTCAATAGCTCCGAAACCATGTTTGAATTCAAGGTTATCATCTGATGATGACTTTTGTAAAAGTAATTTAAAAAAAAAACCCACCTAAACAAGGCCTGGGGTTACAGTGGTCTGAACTTAGTGTTTATGCATACAGACGACAACAGTCCGAAAACAAGACAAAATAAATCCATCTCGTTTGTCTGTATTTATAAGATGAGGATTGATATGAATAATTTTGATATTTCGGGTTGTTGTCCTCATCTTGAGCTCTGAAACCACGTTTGAATTCAAGGTTGTCGTCTGATGATGACTTTTTTAAAAAAGTAATTACCCCCCACCCCCACCCACACACACACACCTAAACAAAGCCTGGGGTTACAGTGGCCTGAACTTTGTGTTTATACATACAGATGACAACGGTTCGAAAACAAAACAAAACAAATCCATCTCGTTTGTCTGTATTTATAAGATGAGGATTGATATGAATAATTTTGATATTTCGGACTGTTGTCCTGATCTTTATTGTGCTATGTATAAACTCCCAAACCATCTTTAGATTCAAGGATATCGTCTGATGACTTTTTTTTCTTTTTTTTTTTTTTTTTTGGCGTGTGGGTTCTCATCTACATATCATCCCTACCCCTAAGTAGCCCAATAACTGTATCTATTAGGACACATGTGCACATCATTCTTTTATTATCAGTGGTATGCCTATTGTTTCTACGTGTACCATTCCTCCATACAAATAGGATGTGATACTATGTGAATTCATTAAGCAGAGTTCAACGCTTTTGAATTGAAAGTTTTCCTTCTAGAATGGTTTCCTAACTAAAGCTAAAGAACCCAGTCTGCCCTACTACTTAAACCATACTTAGAGGGAGAATACTTGGATTCATACTTTTCCCAAGAATGTTAGCGCGATGTGAAATATAAACCGACTCGTCCATGATTTGAACTCGGGTCACCGAGTTCATTTGCTACGTTGAGACAGTATTGTCGGCTAGGCTTTAGAATACACCGACTGCACCTCTGCAGTGGGATAAGACCTCCCCAATGGATCCACATGTTGGTCGTGAGTGGTGACCCGTGATGTTTAAGTATGAAACCTTGGTGGCTGAACAGTCCATGACATTTCGGGCCCTTACTTAGGCTAGACGGGCAGTCGGACAGACCCCCTCCGATCATTCAACTTGTCGCGTCGAGCCCTAGCACATATAGAGTGATAAAAAAAGACTTTTTTAAAAGTCAGGCCTGTTTTTTTTTTTTTGGGGGGGGGCGAGTCACCCTGTATATATATATATATATATATATATATATATATATATATATATATATGCACAGATATATATATATAATATATATATATATATATATATACATATATATATATATATATTAAAATCTGTGTACTGCATTGGAAATTGATTTTGTTACTGCAACCACGCCTGATAATAAAGTAAAATTGATTATTTATTATACAAAATTCAAAACAAGTAATCTCGTTGTTCGCAACAATTTCTCTCCCCAGACAAGTCGGCTTAATGAGACCAATGTAGTATACAGATTTAAATGTCCCCTAGGAGATTGCAGTCTTCCAGAAAATGAAAATACATACATTGGATTCACCTTAACCACATTGTCACGTCGTTAACCCTCCATTTAACAGATAATAGTTCCATTTCACAACACCTAAAATTACATTCATGCCGCCACTCTAATTACCGAAATATTATTACGGAAAATAAACACATTCTGCACAAAGAAAAAAATAAACAAAAACTCCATATACTAGAAGCTCTCTACATACAAACCATCCTTAAACCAAATTAATTCCCAATGCAGTACACACATTTAAAATGCCACCTTTCCCATCAATTCTTCTCCCTCCAGCCTCCATATATATATATATATATATATATATATATATATATATATATATATATATATATATACAGGGCTATAAAAAACAGGTCTGACTTTTTTTTAAGTCTGTTTTTTATCACCCTGTATAATTGTCCCAATCCTATTAACCTTATGGTAAAACCACAACTCTTTTTATCATATAAGTACAACGGTGACTGTTGGTCTTAGGTCTTGGGTATGACGTTAAACTCTATCTGATGGTGAAGTTCCAATTCTGGAGCTCTGGGGAATGTGGAGTAAACCTTCATTGTTCCCAGGTTTACTCTGACCCGGAGTGGTAGTACCTGTTAGGGTCCCATCTATGCGTTAAAAAGAAAAAAATGAGTTTTAAAGAAATGTTTTTAAAAATTTGAGTTAAAAATTTGAGTTAAAAAAATGAGTAGCCATGAATGAATAAAACAAAATGTCAACTGCGTTAAATAACCCAACAAGGGTTGACATGCCGTAAAATCCAGCCCAGCAACCAACGAATACGATGCCTATGTCAATTTCTTAAGCAGGTTTTCTTTCTCCTAGATAGTTTGGCTAACCAAGGTTATATATATATATAATATATATTATATATATATATATATATATATATATATATATATATATTATACCCACACGCACATATATCTAAATATATATATATATTTATACGCATATATATATACACACACACACTATAAATATATATATATATGTATATATATATATATATATATATATATATATATTATTACAAATATCTCTATATATATATACAATATATATATATATATATGTGTGTGTGTGTGTGTGTATGTATGTATGCGTATAAATATATATTTATTCGTTTATATATATATATATATATGTGTGTGTGTGTGTGTGTGTGTGTGTCTTTATCTGTATATATATGCATATGTATACATATATATATGTTTATATATGTATGTGTATAAATATGTACATGTATAAACATATATATATGTTTACATATATATACATATATATATACTACTTAACCAAACCTGGAGGGAGAGTAGTCGGATTCATACTTTTCTCTAGAATATTAGCGCGATGTGAAATACAACCGGACTCGTCCATGATTCGAACGTGGGTCGCCGACTTCATTTCCGACGTTGATAACCGTTGCAGAACGAACGCTTGGGTTAGTGTAAGCGAGTGATTATCATTTTCTGACAGTCTGAGTATCTGTTCATGCATTTTGTTTCGTTTCTGCCGAAAGTGAGCAGACGAGAATTGAGAGGTGGAGATGTGTCGTAAATCGTTTTAAGTTCAAATAACTGCACCCTGACGAACACACCTAAATTCTCGTTTGATTCTCGTTTGTATCCGTTGTCAATCTTTTAAATCTCGCTATTCAATACAAACGGGAACGCAACATCGAATTATGCTTTCTTCCCGCCAAGGACGGAACGGAGGAGGGTTGATGAATTTACTTTTATTAGACTATTGGCAAAGCGTGATTTTTCTTGCATCAGGGAGGAGGGTGAGAGAGATGAAGGGAGACAGTGACAGATAGATAGTGGGTGTGGGTGTGAGAGAGAGAAGGAGAGAGTAAGAGAGAGGGAGAGAGAGGGAGAACAAAGGATGAGATAGGTAGATAGATAAATAGATAGTGAGTGAGTGTCTGTGTGTATGAGAGGGAGAGGGGTAGAGAAGAGAGTGAAGAGAGAACACGAGAAAGAGAGAGAGTGAGAGAGAAAGACCAAGAGATTGAGAGAGAGAAGAGAAGAGCGAGAGAGAGAGAGAGAGAGAGAGAGATAGATAGATAGATAGTGAGTGAGTGTCTGCATGTGTCTGATAGAGAGAGAGAGAGAGTGAGAGAGAGAACGAGAAAGAAAGCGAAAGGGTGAGAGAGAGAAAGAAAGAGAGAGAGAGAGGGGGGGCCACAGAGAAAGAGAGGCAGTGAGAGAACGAGAGAGAGAGAGAGAACGAGAAAGAAAGCAAGAAGGTGAGAGAGAACGAGAAAGAAAGCGAGAAGGTGAGAGAGAGAATGTGTGAGAGAGAGAGAGAGAGTGAGAGAGAGAGAGAGAGAGAGAGAGAGAGAACATTATTTCATTAAAAAACAGCATTATCAATTTGATGTTTGATGTAGTGCCACGGTTTTATTGCATGAAGCCACAATACTGTAATTGCAACGATATGACGCGAGGTAAAAAAAATCAACAAACAAAAAAATACCAAAGAATAAAAAATCCCCTTTACGGCACATGTGCCATTATCAAGATGGCGTCTAATATGTGCAACTCTATGAATCATACCTAATTCGTTATATACAATATTGACAATGTAATTACGGGAGTGTGTCTGTATATTTCTTTTTATTCACCACACAACCACCACCACCACTGTCCCCCATCTCTCACTCTTTTTCTCTCTCTTACCCTCCTTTATCTATATAACTATCACACACACACACACACTCTCTCCCTCTCCTTCTCTCACACACTCACTATCTATATATCATTCTCTCACTTACTCATTATCTCTTTCACGCGCACACACACACACACACACACACACACACACACACACACACACCACACTACCATTACTCTCTCTCTCTCTCTCTCTCTCTCTCTCTCATACTCACTATGTATCTCTCTCACACTATCTATCTATCTATCACTAACTCTCTCTCTCTTTCTCTCTCTCTCTCTCTCTCTCTCTCTCTCTCTCTCTCTCTATCTATCTATCTATCTATATATATATATATATCTACAACATTCACTCCCACACTCTCTCTTTCTCTCTCTCTCTCTCTCTCTCTCTCTCTCTCTCACACACACACACACACACTCACTCTCTATTTCTCACTCTTTCTCTTTCTCACACACATACTCTTTCAATCTATCTATCTAGCTATCACTTCTCTATCTCTATCTCTTTCTCACACACACACACTCACTATCTATATATCACCCCCCCCCTCTCTCTCTCTCTCTCTCTCTCTCTCTCTGGCGCTGTAACTGCTCGGCATGCAAGTATACTCTGTACTTCGACACAAGGACAAAAATATTAAAAAAGAATTCTTTTTGTGTTTCACCAGAGTTGATGAAACATATTGTCACTAGAAATGAGAGAGTAAGAAACGTATGACGTCAGAACAATACTGCAAAAAAAAGAAAAAAAAAAGAAAAAGAAAGAAAAGAAAAAAAGAAAAATAATGACCTAATATTAAAATATATTGTAAACATAATAGGGGTGAATAGTTTTGATTATTACTTTACGCTTAATTAGATAGAGTTGCATACACCTAAACAAACACTTAGGCGCGCTTAGCGTAACGGTTATCGTCATAGGAAATGAAATAAGGCGATTCGAGTTCAAATCCTGGTCAAGATGGATTGCGTTTCACTTCACGCTATTTTCTCCTGGGAAAGGCATGAATCCATTTAAGCTCAATGGATAAAGTATTCGCAAAGGAACCACAAGGTTTATGGATCGATACAAACTCAGCGAACGAGCATCACAGTCGGGATTTGTGTGGTAAATTGGGCAACTGATGGTAGGTGAGGTGCTCCACTTCAGACGTAAAAACAATCTCCTTGGTCTTGCGCTACTGAAAAGTAGATACATTCTCTCACTGTCTGGTTCCACGAGGGGAAGAGAGAGGGGGAATGAGTGATAGATACATAGTGAGTGTCTATATGTGAGAAAGAGAGAGCAGTTTAAAAAAGAGGGAGAGCCACTGTGAGCTGTTTAAAGTAGGCAAAGAGTTCATTTGTGTTCGAATTTACTTTACTACTATGGGTAAATAGTAGGTAAGACTGGGGCTCTTTAGTCGAGATTAGGCAATCAATCGAGAAGGAAACCCTGAATTTTTTTCAGCTTTATTCAGCTTTAAATCTTGTTAAAATTTTGGTCGCCATTTTAGGCGTTTAGTTCCTTTGTTGGTAAATCCAAATCTGTATTGGTTGGTTGGCTAGTTGGTTGAATTTTACGGCATGGCAACCCTGTAATATATTGCAATGAGGAATGTATTAATGTTGTATTGTCCTCGGTCGGAAAACGAAGCTTCCGGCAAAAAGACAAATACAAATATAAAAATATCTATTTAAAAAGGGGAAAACGGAAGCGAGGCTTTCCGGTCAAAGAAGCAGGGAGAAGATAAAGAAATATACAACAAATGCCCGTTATCAGATCAAAAGATAAAGATGCGTAGGAGTACCAATCAATATAAAAGGCCTGATGGTTCGAGCCGACAGGACAGTCAGACAGCGGACGGCGGACAGTGAACAGTGAGTGACCGACGCTCACGATCCGTCGCGGCCAAGGGCGGTGAGACGCACCAGCCACCCCTTTACCTTAACATCACCAGTCATCCCAACGATAGTAATATTCATTGTCAACGCTCGCTACCCACCACGCGAGGAAGAAAGAAGTAAACTCAAGTTTTTACAATACCCATGTGTTGTGATTTTTAAGTCCGACTACTACATACTTCGCTACGTGACCATATATATCCCAATGACTACTAACATACACGATTTATAGTAACGAAGTAGGGCCGGGAATTTGAAGCCGCTATATAACATATGGGAAAGTGATGCCAGTATGCAACATACTGAACAAGTTGGATATTTACGTTTATCTACGAGCTGTACAGAATACGTGTTTGCAGACCGAAGTCCCGAGGAAGAGGTTGAAGCCTCGTTTCTATCACCAGAGTAACGTCAGTGAAGAGTTCCACCCAAGGGGAATAACTTGTTATGGCTTATATGGCAAACCCCTTGGGTCATTTTAGGCCGAAAACGTTTCTTTTTTATTCATTCTTGATTGATTCTGAATTTTTTGTAAACTCAATTTTTAAAACACATTTTTAAAACTTATTTTATTCTATTTAATTCATAAATGGGACCCTTGCAGTTGGTAGTACTTCGGGTTAGAGTGGACCTGGAAGTAATGGTGATGAAGGGGTAATCCACATTCCCCAGAGCTGCAAAACTGGAACTTCAGCATCAGATAGAGTTTACGTCGTGCCCATGACAATAAGACCCTCAGTCACTGCCTTCTAGCATATATATGATAAAAAGGTTTGGGATTGCCATAAGGCCAATAGTGATTGGGATACTAAATAGTAGGGTAGACTGGGTTTTTAATATTGGTTAGGTAACCAGTCTAGGAGAAGGAAAACTCTGAATACAAACCTGTTAAACTCCGCTCGGGGTGATCACTATTAGAATAGGTGCAGTCCTAATTAGTGATCTATTTCACAAAAAAAACAAAATAGGAACAACAGATAGTCAGTGTACCCGAATAAGCAATGCAGAGTAATTTTTTATGACACGCCAAACACATAGAGTAATATTTAGGTTTATTTTGTTTTGTTTTGTTTTGTTTTTGTTTTTGGGGGGTTACGGCATGTTAAAATTTGTTGGGTTATTTTATACTGAAAATGTTTTGTTTGATTTATGCTTGAAGAGTATTCAAAAATTATTTAAATAAATTTTTAACACATTTTTAAAACTCATTTTAATGTATTTAATAATGGGGCCTTAACAGGTACTTCCACTAAGGGACAGAGTGGACCTGGGAGTAATTTGATTAAAGAATACACCATGCTCACCAGAGCTTCCAAATTGGATCTTCACCATCCAGTGCAGTTTAACTTCATAACCAGGGCATCACCCACCGCCTTATAGTACATATATATATATTTTTAAAGTTTGGTATTTGCCATAAGGGCAATACGGTGGGGACAATCATATTGGTGTTAGGGCTTGATGTTACCAGCCGATTGATCGGGGGGGTCTCCGACCACCCGTCTAGCCTCAGTAAGGCCACAGTGGAGTGTTGCATGTCATGGACTTCTCAGCCAGCTGGATTTCATCCTTAAGTATCATGGCTCGCCACCCACAACCAACACGTGGGATTTTACCTCTCTATAGAGGTGCAGCCGGTGTATTCTTCTGCCTCAGCTGACAGGGTGGTGTAATATTTAGCTAGCAAACTATTGCTTGTGGGTTCGATTCTGTATCCCATATTTATAGTTCTGTGTGAAACTAAGTTAAGAGATAGGAAGCGATTGCACTTATCGACTGTTTCAATTAAATAGAAAAAAAACAGAAAAGAAAGAAAGAAAAAGAAAGTTAGAAAAAAGAAGAGAAAAGAAAGAAAGAATTTCGTCAGAGATTATTATACTTTTTACATATTGAAATATTTTGCAGTAGTTCTTAGGTAAACATGTAGAAAATTGATAGTCAAATTATCATTCCATGGTATACCTGCTCATAATGATATAATAATAATAATAATAATAATAATAATAATAATAATAATAATAATCTTTATCATAATGGAGATTGGGTGTCTGTGTAACCGAAACTACTCCAGTGTTTACGTCACAATACCCTTAGCAATTGCGTAAGTATATCAATGAGTATTGAATTTATAGTCAAAAACATTAACACATAGAATAATTCTTGTTTATTAACGATGTTTCTATGAAAATCTGAGTTAGATTTGCCTCAAAACAGCCCATATTATTAGTGCGTTTAAAATTTTGCAATGTGTCTTATATATCACAAAGATATAAAGGTTTACATAATACGTGGTGTGTTTAATTTGCATATTGGTTTTAACAAAACCGGGTTTAATAAATTTGATATTATTGATCTCTAATATTATTTGCTTTATTCTCCAGCCTATTAAAATCAATCCTATGAATGATTTTATTTAGAAACCAATCAAAATATAATTAAAATAAGTGTAATCTTTTTATATTTGTTCCTATTTAATTTTGTTAGTCTTTCAAATTCATATATTTCATTATATTAAATCTTAAATACTTACGCTCAGAGGGTGCACCTTCTTGCTAGTATACTTAATGTGTGCCAAGATTTTTCTATCTCGTTCTCAGTCTTAACATACAGTAATATTTTGTATAATATTTTATTTTATTTGCACGGACAAAAATTTAAAGTAAATCAACTGTACTATTTATAATATATTTCATTACATTAAGACTTAAATATTTACACCCGGGGGCACATATTCTTGCAACAAACGACAAATCGAAGAGGTTGCACATGAAAAGTCTTGGATATGGTTAAGAAAAGGAAACCTCGAAAGCGAAACTGAATCACAAATAATTGCTGCACAAAATAATGCCATAAGGACAAACTATATCAAAGCGAAAATTGATAAGACCCAACAAAATAGTAAATGTAGACTTTGCGGTAATAGAGATGAGACTGTAAACCATGTACTCTGCGAATGTAGCAAACTAGCACAACGGGAGTACAAAACTAGACACGACTGGGTTGGGAAGGTGATCCACTGGGAATTATGAAAAAAATGTAATTTTGACCATACAACAAAACGGTATATGCATAAACCAGAATCTTTTCTTGAGAACGAAACGCATAACATTCTTTGGGACTTTGAGATAAAAACTAATCACCTTATCCCAGCAAGAAGACCAGACCTAGTGCAGATTAACAAAAAAGAAAGAACTTGTCAACTGGTGGATTTTGCAGTTCCAGCAGATCACAGGGTGAAGCTGAAGGAAAATGAAAAAAATGGACAAATACCTGGACCATGCCAAAAGTTATGGAATATGAAAGTCAAAGTGATACCAATTGTAGTTGGTGCACTTGGAACTGTTCCAAAAGGATTGGAAAAGGGTTTAGAAATTCTTGAAATCAGAGGAAGAATTGATACCATCCAGAACGCTGCACTGCTGCAATCTGTTAGAATACTTAGAAGAGTCCTGGAAACCTGGGGAGACTTGCTGTCACTCAGATTCCAGTAAAATACCATCAGCTAACGCTGATGTGAAAACTCAAAAGGAGTGAATAATACTAATAATGGAAATCAGAGGAAGAATTGAGACCATCTAGATAACTGTATTGCTGCAATCGGCTAGAATACTCAGAAGAGTCATGGATACCTGGGGAGACTTGTTGTCACTCAGACTCCAGTAAAATACCATCAGTTAACGCTGATGTGAAAAACTCAAAAGGAGTAATAATAATAATAATAATAATAATAATAATAATAATAGGAACAGAGAAACAAATACAGTGAATAAATTCAAAATATTCCAACGGATAAAAATCACAGAATTGAATGATCTTATTTGCAAATAATCTCAGTGACAAATTTGGTGATTCACAAAGGAACCCAAATAAAAAGAAATAAGAAAGGGAATAAATGGATAATAAGACTAGAAGAACAAATAAAGAAACTACGTGAACATGCAAATGCGCTTAGAAAAGGAAATCACACAAGGACACAATGGAATGAAACAATCGAGAAAAGACAACAATAGCTGAGAAAAACTAACAAGGAATAAAACAAAGATATTTGCTCGGAGAGTGAGACTCAAAAGGAAAGCAGAACATGAAAAGTGAATTACAATGAATTGAGAAAGACCCAGAGGTTCAAGTGTATTCACTAAAAGTGACAGTCAAGAAAGTAGCAATTTGGAAGGAATCCGTCTCATCAGTTTGACTACACAGTTTCAGTTCCGGATCGAAACTCGACAGATTTGTCGTCAGTCAGAGTTCTTACCCACGCGCCATCTATACACACACTTTTTCAGAAAAGGAATTTATTTTTATAAACATATTAGGCCACAGGGAATGGTCTATCCGTTTTAAGAAGAGCTATACAATTTTTTGCGTAATTAGCGGCCACCGGAAATGTCAATTCCAGAGAGTTCAACCTACCAGGGGAGGGGAGTATATATATATATATATATATATATATATATATATATATATATATATATATATATAATCACTTTATATTTCTTATGTAAGTCGCTAGTAATTAATGACAAAAAAGACGATCAGTCCCCGGAAGTAATACAAAATTTTGTAGTGAACTATTTGACTTGTTTCTGTTGAGAGACCTAAAACCCAGTGTTACAATTTATGAGAAGTCATAAATTGTGAACGTACCTATAGTTAGAATTTCAAATAAAGATCGTTAGATTTAAAAATGGAGGTGGGTAATTTTCCATATCGGTTTGGTATTATGAGGGACGTTTACTTGATCCCAACTGACCTCCGGTACAGACAAGTGAGAATAAGTTTAGTTAGTTAAGCAGATTTGAGTCGGCTTTCAAGGATCGTAGGTGTTTGTCAGCTCCATCTCCTCGCGGCAGAATTATGGGCTGAGAAATAAAACTTGATCAAGAATCAAACAAGTTGTTGTGTTTGTTAATTAAATTATTAAACAAGCAATGTCCAACCCAGCACAACGAAGAAAACAAGAAAACCAGCCCTTAATAGAAGTCAACCAGAAAACATGGCGTCCGACGAACGACAAAGAATCAGAAGCAGCAGTCTAAAAAGCGATTATGCGCACCAGCCTCAGCGATTATGTTGCCTTGTTTTTTTGTGTTTTTTTATTTTGTTTTTTGTTGTTTTTTTGGTGGGGGGGTATTTTTGTGGCTAGGCGATGAAGCAATCACCCAGAGAGAAAACAGGAGAAAGTTATATCAGTTTAGGCACCTCACGTAATGTAATGGTTAGCAAGCTAGATTTGCAGACCATTATAAGTGATTTCGATTCTCATTAGGCGCACCATACTTCCGGCCTTGTGCCACATCTAAGCTAAGCTTAGTAAATAACTATATCAGGTTTGAAAATATCCTCATCTATCTACGACAGGTGAGACCAACATCAACATAAATGCTTACAAGTGTCATGGGTATTACCTTAAACTGCATCTAATAATAAATTTCCAATTTTGGAGATCTGGAGATTGTGGGGTATCCCTTCATCGCCTTTACTCGCAGTTCCTCTCTGACACGGAATGGTAGTACTTTTTAGGGGCCCCATCTATGTAACCCATAGATGGGGCCCTAAAATAGATTTTTAAAAATGGGTATTAACAAAAGAGTTTTTAAAAATTGAGTGCCCAACAAGTATGAATAAAACAAAATATTTTCGACATAAAATAACCCAACATGGGTTGATATGCCGTAAAATCCAACCAACCGACCAACAAAATTAATGGCAAAAGAATTAATTATATAAAAGCTAAAATAGATAAAACCCAAGAAAATATCAAGTTTTGATTATGTGATCAGTCAGACTAAACAGTAAACCGCATAATAAGTGAATACAGCAAACTGGCACGGAAGGAGTACAAATGCATGCATGACTGAGTGGGAAGTGTAATCCACTGGGATTTATACAAATGACACTACAAATAAAAAGTATATACACAAATTAAAAAAATATCCTAGAAAATAAGACTTTCGAAATTTTCTGTGACCTTGAGATATAGACGATCACCCAATCCCGGTCAGAAGACCAGACCTTAATAAACAAGAAACGAAAATGTTCCCTTTTCTAGTAGATCACAGAGTTAAAATAAAAGAAAGTGAAAAACACAAGAAATACCTGGACCTTGCTAGGGGGTTAAAAATGCTTGGGAATATGAAGGTGCCAATAGTGTGAAAAAATCAAATCTGTTAGCTGAAAACTTGCTCTATCCAACGTATCCAATTCTGTATTGTTGTTGTTTCCATGGAAATAAGTTAGAGGGCGTTACTTTCGGAGTGATTTCTTAAACTACGTAATTTCTCCATCTGCATACTGCTTTCTTTGTTTACATAAAGAAGAAGAAGAAGAAGAAGAAGAAGAAGAAGAAGAAGAAGAAGAAGTGAATGAATGAACAAGAATGAATGAATGAATCAGTGAAGAAGAAAGGAAGAAGAAAAAATGAATGGAGAAGAATCAATGAATCAATGAAGAAGAAGGGGAAAGATAGAATGAATGAATCAATGAATGATAAAAAGAAGTAGAAGAAGAATGAATGAAGAAGATAGGAAGAAGAAGAATTAATGAATCAATCAATCAATCAATAAAGCAAGAGGAAGAGATGAATGAATGAATGAAGAAGAAGAAGAAGAAGAAGAAGAAGAAGAAGAAGAAGAAGAAGAAGAAGAAGAAGAAGAAAGAAGAAGAAGAAGAGGAGGAGAAGAAGAAAGAAGAAGAAGAATGAATAAATGAATGGATATATGGATAATAATAATAATAATAATAATAATAATAATAATAATAAGAAGAAGAAGAAGAAGAAGAAGAAGAAGAAGAAGAAGAAGAATAGTAGACTGGCTACCACCAATACCACTTCCCCTCCTTTTAACTTACATAACAATTATAAAATGCCATTGTTGTTGTTGTTGCTGTTGTAGATGATGATGATGATGATGATGATTGATAACAAATAACCATATTAAATATGTTGCTGCTGATGATGATGATGATGAGGATGAGGATGATGATGATGACAATTGAATGGTGATTGTAACTGTGTTGGTCGATGAAGAAGCCATCTATATAACGCGTTCCTCACTGCTTCCTCTTCTTCTTCTGCCTCTGGATTTCATTAGAGCCACCAAACGATGGCATTACCAATGTTTGGCTTCGAGCAGCGGCGGCGGCGCGGCGATGACGGTGACGATGGCGGTGGCGGTGGCTAATATGGCGCCAAGCTCTTCTTCACCGAGACGTGTGTGCCTATCGACTTACGTGACTCAATCAAAGGAGTAAACTCGCCGCTACACTGTCATTCACGTTTTAAAGCGAACAGATTATCAACAGGAAAGGATTCTCTCTCTCTCTCTCTCTCTCTCTCTCTCTCTCTCTCTCTCTCTCTCTCTTCTCTCTCTCTCTCTCTCTCTCTGTATTTATCTATCTATGTATCACTAGATGAACGATATTATTATATAAGGGGAAAAGAAGGAGGCGATAGAGAAAATGGGGGATGGGGAGAGAAAATTGGTGAAAGGAAGAGAACGAGGGAATGAAATAAGAAAAATAAACTGATAAATTAAACAAGAAAGGAATTGATAGAAAGAAAGAAAGAAGGAATGAAGGAAAGAAAAAAAAGAGGCAAAAAGAAAAGGGGAAATGAAAGAAATGAAAGAAAGGCAAGAAAATAGAGAATAAAAAAAAGGAAAAAGAAAAGAAGGACAAATCTAAGAAAAGAAAGAAAGAAAGAAAAGAAAGAAAGAAAGAAAAAGAGAAAGAAAGAAAAGAAAGAATGAAAGAAAGAAGAAATAAATAAAGAAACAAATAAATAAAGAGAGAAAGGAAAAAGAAAGAACGAGCAAACGACAGAAAGAAAGAAAGAAAGAAAGAAGAAGGAAAGAAATAAAGGAAAAAAGAACGAAAGAAAGAAACAAAGAAACAAACAAAAAAAGCAGAAAGGTAAAAAATAAAGAATGAAAAAAATTAAGAAACAAAGAGAGAAAGGAAAAGAAACAAAACGAAAGAAGCGAAAAAAAAAAGAACAAAAGAAAATCCAACAAAAAAGTTATCTTTGGTTTTGTTTTACGACATATCAACCTTTTTGGGTCATTTAATGCCGAAACAAATCATTTCAGGTTTCTATATTTCAAATTCGTAATGTTTTCAAATTGGTATAAATAATTTTCATTAACTTCATTTGGTTCGGTTTGGTTCAGTTTGGTTTGTTTAATAGTATAATAACCCTGTGGGTTATTTAATGCCAAAAAATGTAAGAGTGTGAGATAAAAGTAGGTAATAAAGTTTCCTTTACAGATGTAATTTTTGTATATGTATTTCGTGAATGTATTTTATATCTGATTCATAATTTTGTTCAGATTTGTTTCTTTAATGTTATAATAATATCTGTGAGTCATTTAATATCAAAAACTGTCTGAGCGTTAGACAAAAATTGGTACTTAAGTTTCCTTTACAGGTGTAATCTGTGTAAACAATGCTCTAGTGTAGTAAAATTTAAATGACAGTATTGTAAATGGAAAGTTACCATTATAGCCGTTATAGAAGTTATTGACAGTAGTTCAACTTTCACTGACCTAGCCGCTGATTTCTCATTGGCTAAAGGCAAAGTGTGTGGAGGGAAATGAGTTGGAGTAGTTAGAATTTGGCAGTTAGTCGAAGGGAGCAGATATAATGCTCGTCTGTTCCCAGTTAAGCCATCTTCTCATCGCATGGTTGAACCCTTTTGGGCTACTACACGTCTGAAAAATAAACTATGTCTTGCGTCATTATTGAGAAACAAAAGAGAAGACGCACAGACAACCGGAGCCCAGCACAAAAGGAAGTCCGTACAAACCAGAGAAAGAAATCACTCCAAAAGAAGATAGCCAGTCGGCGAAATAGAACCTTAATAAGAACTCTCTCTCTCTCTCTCTCTCTCTCTCTCTCTCTCTCTCTCTCTCTCTCTCTCTCTCTCTCTCTCTCTCTCCTCAGCCATATGAATACCCAGACTGGACGGCTATATAACAATGTGTCACGATCAGATGAAGGGACCATTACTTTTGCGTCTTTGTAGAGTATCATTCTAGCGGTAACTCGATCTGTGAACATTTCACGGAATACGTGCGTAATTGCACAAATTCTGCTTTATTACAATGTTGAGATAAATATACTAGGTGCATCTTACTCAATGAATGTGTGCAATGCAATATACAATATAAAATTTTTCAAACATACTATTTTCTGAATTTGATAGAAAATATATACAATATTTTACAATCTAAATAACTAAGAAGATATATATTTAAAACATATTTCTATAACTTTATTAAATTCTTTGGTTGGTATTTAACGACATATCAACATATTGCATATATATATATATAATATATATATATATATATATATAAAAGAACGCGTAGTCGAGAAATTCTCAGTTACCAGGTGTTGCGTTCCTGACCACACTACCTTAACTCAAATATATATATATATATATTATATATATATATATATATATAATATATATATAGAAAAAATGGAAAGCCACAAACACTGACAAAAACAAAGGGTTACAAACTTCTGTTTGTCAAAAAAAATTTTCTACATAGATGATAGCCCCGATGATGGTTTGATGAACATATTCTTATAGTATTTACTTCATCCTAAAATGACCCAATTAAGAATGACCCAATTAAGAATGGCCCAATTAAGAATGACCCAATTAAGAATGGGTGATTGCTATCGATGCACCATGTAAAAAAGAACATTTTTGAAATGAGTCATGGTGATGTTGGGCGTGGCATCGTTAATAATTTCCCGCCAGAAGTTTTTTTAACATAATCAATTCTTGGATTCAAGCCAAGTAGATTCCATTACTTCTGTTCAATTCTCATCTTAAGCCCATATACTTTAAATTGATTTCAGTGCAAGAAAATTCGGGTAAACAGGGTGTTCGGGATAAATTTGACATATTTATATTTGGTTATTTTCTCCGTAGGTTGGAGGTATTGACGCACACTATGCATTCTTTAAAAGCTTGGACCCTTCTTCATTCATATACGTGATGACAGATAGAATTGATGACTGGAACCCACTTGAATCTTGGAAGAGAATAACTTGTATCATGATGATCTGTGCCGGCCATCAAAATAAGGAGATTATGGTTGCTGCCCAATGCTCCCTGAACACTGTAAAAACAATCAGGCATGAAATAGAGAATTGCAATAGAGACAACAGGGCTGTGGCTAGAAGAAAGCAACATAACAGATGATCTGATTCCGTTCGTACTGCAGAATTCCTCGCATTTTTTCAGAGAGGGTATCAGGTTGAATTCAGATGCCTACGTGGAGTTGCTAAACACAGTAGTCAAGCCTTGGATAACAAGGGTAGCCAATGGTAGGCCATATGTATGGCAGCAGGATTCGGCCCCCTGCTACACCTCTGGAAAAGTCAAAAATGGTTGTCGGCGAATTTTTACCACTACGCCAGTCCCAATGTTTGGCCTCTGAACTCCCCAGATCTTAACCCCATAGATTATTATGTAAGTGGCGCTGTTGAGAAAGACACCAATCGCCGTGCCAATACTACAAAAGCCTAGTTAATCGACAGAATTAAGGTAGTTTTTGAGACTCTTCCCAGAGATACTGTGCAAGATTGAGGCTGTGATCGACGCAAATATTTTGAGTGAAACTGGTTGACAGTAGTGTAATTTCGGTGCCTGTTGAATTTCTTTACAATCCATTAAATTTTGTAGTTACCAAGCACTTTTTTTTCTTATGAAACCGTCAAATTTCTCCCGAACACCCGGTATATATTCAGTTCTTACAGAAATGTGAATATTCTATGACTGAGACTATTATCACCTTTACAGCCGGTGTTTCAAAATTAACGAAAAATAATTACTATCTACACAGGCGTTTGAAGATCGATACATATCGGGGAACTGAGAGTTATGCTAAAGGCCTTGTGATGCCCGGGATTATAAGCATTTTCAAATTTTGAAAAGTGATCGTAATCACCGGTCTACATTTATATATATATATATATATAATATATATATATAATATATAATATAGAGAGAGAGAGAGAGAGAGAGAGAGAGAGACGCAATAATAATTAGAATTTAAAGCTAAAGGTGCTTTTAATCAATAAAATCTTTACAGTCCTTTTTCCACAAAATATAGAGCAATATATTTTAAGTAAGATTAGGATGATTTAAAAGATTGATTAAAAACTCATGAACCTGGGGATTGGCAACGTGAAATTCAGTCTTGAGTTTTTATCCTTTTTTTAATTATCCCTTTTTAAACTTGAAAAAAATATATATGTGTGTGTGAAGAGAAATGGAAGTGAATCCGGCGATATGTAGTATAGTTAGAAATTTGAAAAAGCACAGGTTTAAATAAAATGAGTGGAAAGTTTATTAACCGACGCTACAGTGTTTCGATCTGTTAAGTAGATCTTTTTCGGGGCTTTTGCTGATATAAGGAAGAAAAAAATTATCACAGAATAACGAGGAAGACTGTGATAGTCCTTGTTTATCAATCTGTTCAAAATTTAAAATTTGAAGAGAACTCTGGAAAGGTAGACGGTTTGAAATATGACGTAAAATATTCTCCTTTTATGGTGTGTTTTTTTCTCACTATACTATATATATATATATATATATATATATATATATATATATATATATATAGAGAGAGAGAGAGAGAGAGAGAGAGAGAGACGCAATAATAATTAAAATTTAAAGCTAAAAGTGTTTTTAATCAATAAAATCTTTATTGGTTTTTGTGCGAAATATAGATGGGAAGAAAAATATCCGTTAAAAAACTGTTTACAAAAACGGATATCTTTCTTCCCATCTATGTCGCTCTTTGATGAAGACCAACTTATCGATTTGGTCGAAACAGATCTGACAGCAATCACATAACAAACATCATATGTTTTTTCAAAATGTTAAATTTCATACAGTCGGATTAATTTCCATCTATTTTTAATATATATATATATATATATATATATATATATATATATATATATAACAACTCT
>CM042156.1:56381840-56409340 GCA_023376005.1 Doryteuthis pealeii
CATATAAATCTAGGATATCTTCCAAAGATAACAATCTCAACGAGGCTATGCGACAAGTCGGAAAGGAAAGAAGCATCGCTTATTCCGTCTTCAAGCTAACCAGAAGAAAGACATATCCCAACGTAAAAGCTAAGTAAAAATTCTCCCGTCATGAAAATTTGCTATCATCAACTTTCCTTGATTTTGTCCCAATGTTGAACTCTTAATATGCCCACGAAATAACAAAGTTTCTCAATGTCTCTACATCCCACAATCCACCGGTATTCATGATATGAAAGAGATTCCACCTAATGACCTTATTTACCCCAGCCTGTCGGCGTCCGTTTCATCTTCCTCCCAGCTTGTAATTTCTAAATAAAATCATATCATAAATATATATACATATTGTGTCTTATTATTCTTTGCCAATTTTTGCATGTGCACCTTTCACTTTCTTTGGTCTTTGATGGAACAGCGCGTACGCGTTTGAAAACGATAGGCGAACGTAACAACCTTAATAGATAGATATGAATAGATTGATTTAAAAAGACCGAGATAGATGGATTGATGATTAATAAACTGAGATAGTTAGATAGATAGATACATAGATATAGATAGATAAATATGTTGCATAATCTATGTGGTGGCATAGATTATTGGCAACACCCTGTAGTTTGCAGGGATGGTCTTTTTCATGTCACGGGCAGCGGTTTTCCATGGAAAGATACAGACCGTTGGAGACCTTTGACTCGAGACGGGGAAAGCCGAGAATCACGTGAAGTGTGAGAACTACTCAACTCGTTAGTAGCAGCTAGCACGTCAGGCAAGAAGCATGTCCTTGCCTTAGTTGGACTCACCTGCACGCGCGTGTGTTTTAGTTAAGAAGTGAAAACTTAGTTAAGAATAAAAATCTTTAAAAGAACAGTATGGCGTTGTTGGTTGATGCATACATTAGTTAGAAGATAGGCCAAAAGGAAGAAGAAGAAAAGGCATCAAGATGAACAACCAACAGTTAAAGCTAGACGATCGAAAGACCAAACGAACGAAGAAGAAACAGAGAAAGTAAGTAATACAAAATATGCATCTCTATCTATCTGTATATCTCTTTCCCCCTCACTCCAGTAAAAAAAAACACTTGTGTATATACCCAACATGTTAATATAGATAAATAGATAGATAGATACAGATATGAACTTACTTAGATTAATACATATAGATATGAACAGATTTAGATAGATTGATAGATAGGAACAGAGGAAAATAGACAATATATATATATATATATATATATATATATATATATATATATATAATCCCAACTTTTATGTTAGAGCACTGTAGGGAAGACATTAGTTGACATTTCACCGTTTACATAAAAACATACACCCTGTAAGTTTGTTTGCATCAATTAATTGTTCGCCCCTGGCTAACAGTCCCTGATAGCCATGAGGGTAAGGAGTTTGACAGACGAAAATTCTGTCGGGTTTCACACCCGGCTAGAGGTAGCTGTTAAAAGGTCGAGCAGCACTAATGAGAAGTTAACTTCGAAACACGTGTCTGTAGATAACTGGTATATATATATATATATATATATATATATATATATATATATATATATATATGCGTATGTGTGTATATGTATGTTTGTGTGTGTGAGTAAGTTGAAAATGGAAGCGAATCCGACGGTATGTTGAAAGGAAATAAAATGTTGAATGGATAAAATAGGATTTATTTTATTTTATTTTACTGACACGTGTTTCGGCCAGGAGTTTATCCATGCAACATGTATTCTATTATTATATTTTAAATACAAAATAAAATAGAATAACAATAATAGAAAAAATACATAAATTTTTAGTATACAAAGAAATAACGGCCTTCGTCAGAGTAAATCCTTATTGTTTTAAATGAAATCGGTGGAAATACGGAAATTTCCGAGATGTTCGAAAAAATAACTTTTTTGAAATCGCTGAAGAAAGTGTTCTAACGCGATGGAGAAAACAGTTATGTTGACGTCATCGTCGCATGCGACTGATTTTGAAAAGGAGAGAAGATGGCTGGAGAATATATATATATATATATATATATATATATATATATAGAGAGAGAGAGAGAGAGAGAGAAACGAATTGAAATTCTTTTTTAAAAGATGAGAAGGAAGAAAAGAGAACATCTGGGACAGTTAGCCAGACATAAGTGGGATACTTCATGAATTCCATTCTTGTCTTGTCAAAAAAATTGAAATATTTTTTTTCTTTTAAAAGTACGCAGCGAATAGATTAATTAATATGTCGCAATTAATACAAGTGGCATTTCCCTTCAACTAATTAACTTTACAAGTATTGCTCGGTCCACCTTTCACTTTCAAAGAATTACTCTTGTGATCTTCGGAAAAAAACACGAAAAACAAACGCTACACTCGGTACCCACTCAAAAGCAGCAGCAACGATAGCAGCAGCAACAGCAGCCGCAGCAGCAGCCGCCAACCCTTCGGCTATTCTCTGGCATTTTGGTTTTTTGTGAAAGGAAAAAAAGATTTAAAAAATACAACGAATGAAATGTATTGGAATCTGACAGAACATATTAACTCAGACACTGGTAACCTAAGGGTACCAATCAGCAATGTACCCCTCTTAGGGGAGCGGCAAGAGAAAACAGTCCCTCTTCTTGAACCTGTTCTTCAAGAATAGTGGCTTCTCGGGATTTAGCAATTTATTTTTTTCGAGAATCTACTTTAACCTTTTACCGACGTTGGTGTTATATGTAAGGCATAAAGTTTGTCATTGTAAGTTTGTTGGTTTGGAAACCACAGCATGTTGTTAACATTTTAGTTGAAATTTAACAAACCCAGACAGTTTGTTGTTCATGCCTTTGTAGTAGTAGTAGGAATGTATCCTTGTGTGGATATATATGTAAAAACAATATGGAAGCGCGTGGTGTAATGGTTAAAGTCATGGGAAATGGACTCGTCGCCCCGAGTTCAAATCCTGGATGTGGTAATTGCATTTCACTTAGCGCTAATACTCTTGGGAAAGGTATGAATCCTACTCTAGCTATGGATAAATATCAGGGCAGACTGGGCTCTTTAACCTTGGTTAGGCAACCGGTCTAGGAGAAGGAAAACTTTGAATTCAAACCTGTTAAACTCCGCTTAAGAAATTGACCTTGTGTCACATCCTGCTCGTGCAGAGGGGATGGTATATATATATATATGTAAAAACAATTCACGAAAATTAACAAAAACAATTTTTATATGAGAGATCAAACTTAATGGAAATAGAAATACTGAAATAACACAAGATACTACACATCATACTTGCAATTTCAATGTTTTAAGAGCCAATGTATTAATAAAGTATGCAATAACTTTAAACAGTCAAGCACTTTGTACAATATCAATTGTTCACTTTGTTGCAATATCAATGTTTTAAGAGTCTTTGAGATCTTTACTTTTATAAGTATACTCACATGACCTCTCACGGGAGGGGGGCGTGATTGGCCTATTCGATCACATGCATAATAAATCTCAGCATTTACAATATAGTGGTGACTAGCTATGATTTCAACATGTGATGGTTGTCTTCGTAAGTTTGTCGGTTTAGAAACCACAACGCGTTGCTAACACTTTTAGCTGTATTTTAACAAACTTGGACACTGTGTGTAAGTAAGATATTTCCATTTGTATATATATATATATATATATATATATATATATCACATCTGGTGATAAGGGGCTTTAAACACTGGGTCTAAGATTCCTGAAATGGGCTATAATACAAATCTAAATCTTCTGTTATATTTTTTACTTATATAGTTTTTCTCTGTGACTCTGACAATAAGAGCACACATTGAGCTCTGCAAACTACAACATTTAAAAAAACTTCTATGTCATAAGGAAGATTTTTTTCCGGATTTTTGGATTATATATATATATATATATATATATATATATATATATATATATATATATATATTACACGCAAATTTACTTCAAAGGAAGCACTTTTCTTACCTGTCATCCTCCATATATTCTGGCTTTTAAATCAGCGGTGTGATTGTGTCTAACCCAAATGCACTGAACGTCGTTTAATGTAGTTGATAATGCCAAAAGCAGGCAAAAATGTTCTAAGAGCTGGGAGATTTTTTTATTTTTTATTTATTCTCTTTTTTTTTTTTGTCTTTTTTGTCTTTTTTTTTTTTCAGTGATTTATTTCTTTTTGGCAAAGTTGTTTGTCAGGAAAACAAGCGACCCTGATTATCCGACCACGTGACACTGGAGACGATTCTTTGACAACGGGAAGATCAGATGTTTCTTTGCAAAAAAGTCTAAAAAAGCCAAACCGTGGCTATTTGCAAAACGACTTTTAGAAGAATGAAAATGTACTGACAAAACCTTCCACTAAAAAGAGGGGACGACTGATTTCAATCTTTGCATTGCCGTATATTATAGTTTCATTAGGGGACAGTTTAGCTGAGTTGGTAGAACACCCACCGAGGAATCGCAAGTTCCGGTTTCGATACCGCTCCCCGTCAACTCAAAGTATGAGTAGCAGATATTGGGTAATCTGATCTGTGCGGTAAAGTGGGAACGGTAGGTGTGGCGCTCCACCCCACCACCACCACCAATAAAAAATCTCCGGTAGATGTCGCAGAATGGCTATTGTAATGGACTGCGACATCGTAGTAAACGATTTCGAACTCCAGTCGAGCTATTACATTCATTTTCTGACTGATACTCTTGGGAAAGGTATATCCCCCAGCAATAGGTTAGATAGTACCACTAATAGAGCACCCGGCTTGGGATCGCAAGGTTTTTTGCTCGATGCCGGTCCCCGCCAACTCAGCACATGAGTTGTACAGATTGGGTAATCTGATCTGTGCGGTATGGTGGGTACGGTAGGTGTGGCGCTCTCTCTCAGCAATAAAAATATCCCTGGTCTAGCGCTAGCGAAAAGGGGATAGAATCCCCCGCTGTTCGGCTGATACCGACTATAAGCCATTCCGCCAACTTTATTTATTAAATTCCAGATATACATATGTGTGGCCTTTTTACATAACACACGCGCACGCATGAACGTACACACACTAGAAGAGAGGGTGAGAGAGAGAGAGAGAGAGAGAGAGAGAGCGATAGAGAGAGAGAAGTGCCTAGCTTACTTTTCGTAGAAAGTAAATGAGCAGGTCCAAAACTATTTGTACATTGCTGTTTTAGATCATTTGGGTGATTACTGAGACTGCGAAGATTACAGAACCATTACCTCGATGTTTAGCATTCTGTTGCGAGTTACTCTATGTCTGACGCAAACTGTATCGCCGATGACGGGTTCTTGTACATCATATCGGATCCGATAGCTACCCCAACTTGAATTCGGCATCTTCAAGTCGCCACTCTGCAAGCTACATGCTACTAGTCTTGACATTTTGCCACGATTAAAACTACAAAAAATCGACCTTTTAAATCGAGAAACCACAGCCAATGAAAATGCTATCTACCCTCCCACTACTACTGCATAATGGAATTCTTGGTTCCTCCCACTTTCAATCTATTTTATCTTCCACGGATTCTGTTTCACCCCTTCTATGAACTTAATTGATTTTATCTATTCTAACTTACCACCTTCTAAGCTCTTACTAACCTGACCACCAACCATTACACAGTGAACTAGTTTTATTTTCCCCTCTAAAAACAAAAAAAGAAAAGACTCCCAACTAGTAGCCTATTACAATCTACGTCTTAACTTCATAACCGAATTTATTACAATTTTTGTTAATAACCTACATTAAACCAGCATATGTATAGATAGATGAATGAAAGACGGACTCGAACGTAGAAAAAAAAACGATAGCTTTATATAAATCATGTGAAATGCAAACCGCCTTGCTCAAGATCAGAGGTATAGGGCGCCTGGTTAGAATCAAAATCACTACTCTGTAAGTTGATATGAGAGACCAACCATTTCATGAATATGTGCTTGTGTTCTTACGTTCATGTCAACACGTGTTACCTCTGAATGTGTCACTTGTTTGTGCATGCGTCCCACGTCCTTCTTACGTGTTCTTTTCTGATTGGTTGTTGCTTTTGCTTTTGTTGCTTATCTATATCTTATTATAATGGAGATTGTGGGTTTGTCTGTCTGTAACCGAAACTACACAAGTCACAATTCCCTTTGTTATTTACACACATTCTCCATGATTTTATTTTTCATTTAAACCTCAATTATTAGTAAAATTGTTTTACATCATTAAGACTGTTAACAATAACTACATACTAATAACATGCAATTATATTTATATATTCAACGAAATAGCGGTTTACAGTGTGAATGGGAAGGCTAATTTGCATATTGATCTTAAAAAATGTGATTTTAATAAATATATGCTTAGTATTATTGATTTCTAATTGTTTGGTTTTATCTTAATAAATATGAGCAAAAATCTCGGGGATAAATCTTAACAGAAATCTATTAACATAAAGAAATAACTGTAATTTTATTCTTTTCTTCCTATTTTAACTAAATAGTTAAATTAGGGAAATTTACCACTGAAAGACGGGAGTAAGGGAAAATGGTGGAACAGTTAGTTTCAAAGTTGTTCTATTTTCCGATTATACCCCCTCTGTTCCAAATATTTTTATCTGAATTCTTATTCAGTTTCATTAGCCTTTCTAATTTAACATGATATTTTATTATATTAAAACTTAAATACTTGCACCCGGAGGGTGCATATATTTGCTAGTATACATAAAGGACAGTTGTGCGTATGTATGTCTGGAGGAAACTACGAAAATAAAACAATTAACGGCAAAATAAATATAGGTACACATTTACTATCACCAGATCTTGCATTTTGAGCAAAAATAATAAATGTTTGATTTATATTTGTGAAAATAATTAGAAAATAAAATTCAAATAATAACAGAATGGAATTTTTTTTTTTTTACATCGAATATTTTGTATAGTAGACATTTACGTTTCTTTTCAGAGTAGCTGGATCAATGCAAGGTCTTTTTTTTTTTTTTTTTTTTTTTTTTTTAAATGGGGATTTTAATGAAGCATCCTACGAGGATCCAACTCACGATTAACTTTTTTTTAAAATCACTCCTCTACCCTGGCGATGCCGGGTAGTCGCTTCTACTTTTAAATAGTTTGATTATTATAGTTTGGCATTTGTTTCCTGAACTCGTAACCTAATTTCTGCGCGCGATTTCTATATAATTAATTTACTCGCATTTTACCTGATTGCATTTTTTGTTGTGTGTTGGCTTTATGCGTCATATCGTTCGAAATGAACAAAACGATGAATTTTGTGGTTAAGTTCTTTTGTGTTTTTTCATGTGAGAGAAACCATTAAATTATGAGGTACAATTAAATTAGAAACAAAATTAATTATGAACAAATTTTACAATAACTGCGAATTCGATAATCAAATTTTAAAATTTATAATAATACTATTTTGCAGTTGATAGATAGATTGATATATAGATAGATACGAACAGAATGAGATAGATAGATAGAGTTAGATGGTTGGTTGTTTTGTTTTACGGCATATCAACCCTTTTAGAGAGATAGAAATATAGATAGATATGAATAGACTGATATATATATATATATATATATATATATATATATATATATATATATATATATATACTGAGATAGATAGATAGATAGATAGACAGATAGATAATAGTAGTTGGTTGGTTGTTCTGTTTTACAGTATATCAACATTTTTCGATTGATAGGTGCGTAGATAGATAGATATGAACAGACTTTGACATAAACAAACTGAGATAGATAGATAGATAGATAGATAGATAGATAGATAGATAGATAGATAGATATGATAGAGAATAGACTGAGATAGATAGATAGATAGATAGATAGATATGAATAGACTGAGATAGATAGAGTGATAGATAGATGAGATAGATAGATAGATAGATAGATAGACTGAGATAGATATGATAGATAGACTGAGATAGATAGATATGAATAGACTGAGATAGATAGATAGATAGATAGATAGATAGGGCTCAAGAGTTAATGAATTGGGAGGACGATCAATATTTGATTACATTGGACCAACCCGAAATTGTTTAGTAGAAATCTTTTAGTAAATTACCATTGGACATAGAGGCGTGGTTACCAAACAAGTCTCACTGACCATAACATTATTGTGGATGTTGTCTGGCTGAGCTTAATGAAATCGTTATCCATAATACGGTGTGAAAAGTACTCATGGGAATATATATATATATATATATATATATATATGTGTGTGTGTGTGTGTGTGTGTGTGTGTCTGTCTGTCTCTGTCTGTCTGTCTGTCTATGTGTGGGAGTGGGTAGAAAAAACGGAGTAGTCCAACAGATGTGTTTATTCTCGATGATGAAGTCGTCGTTAAAAGGTTTCGGTTTATGCAGCCTTTATCAGGACATGCGGTGAAATTTCCTTTTCACCGAATCTCCAGATGAAGAAACTGATATGTGTAGAAAAATGTATAAGAAAAAAGAAAGACCAAAACATCCGTAGTATCTGAAAATAATCATGGTTGGGGGTGGGTAGTGGATTTTCTTCTCTCTAAATGGGGAGTGTCAGAATGGTAATGGTACCGTAATTCTGACACTCCCATCTAGAGAGAAGAAAATCCATCGTCGACAATAAACATCCAGTTTCCATAATATTCCGTGTTTGTCTACCTTTCTCCACATACTGTCGAATTAACCTCCTCACATTTCTCCCATATATATATATATATATATATATATATATATATATATATATATATATATAAGAATTTCAAGCTGTTCTCAAAAACACGTGTATGAATGGTTTGAATGCCCACCCATCTTATATATATATATATATATATATATATATATATATATATATATATATGTCAATATATATATGTATATATGTGTGTGTGTGTGTGTGTGTGTGTACATACATGCATATATATATATATATATATATATATATATATATATATATATACATTATATTTATATAACATGGCTGCACATTCATACACGTGTTTGTGAAAACATATATTATATATATATATATATATATATATAAGAATTCCGACAATCTGTTCTCCCAAACACGTGTATGAATGTGCAGCCATGTATCAGAGATCTGTTGTTTATAATCGCCATTCGTCTCTCCATGTGCAAAGATGACTGATCTCTTTTGACTTGATGCCTTTCATCTCCGCTTCGTCATGTGTCAACACACGTGACTCAACCCATCTTTATGTCGGGGACTTTTTCTCTCTGTCCTATTTTGCAACGCAGCCTCACCAATTCTTTACCAGCCACCACCCCTACCACCACCCCGGAACACAGCTTCTGTGTTGCCTCCGTGGTGACGTCTTCTACCTCACTCCCCCCCACACACATCTCAGCGCCATCGACCGCAAAAATGAATGTGTCGATAGCCTACCAAACCCATCCAAACACATCCAGGCAGATGATCGGTCTCTTCCACAAACCACCGTCTCCCCCACGCAGACACCCCCCACACACACACACACCAAACTCAGTGCCAATTCTTCTGGTTCTGGTCTTGATATATGCTAATTTAACCCTAGCCCCCCATCCATTCTGAAAAAAAAAAAAAACAATGAAAAAAAACAACAGATAAACAAAAGACAATAACAAAATAAATTTAAAGAAAAACTCGACAAAACAAAACAAAATGACAAAAACAGATTGGAACGAAACCTAAGAAAAATATATGAAAATCGAAGCTTTTAAGATTTCTCATCCCTCTATTCTTTAACTGTTATTTATTTATTATTATTATTATTATTATTATTATTATTATTATTATTATTATTTTATTATTATTATTATTATTATTTCTCATTCCTCTATTCTTTAACTGTTAGTTATTATTATTATTATTTTTATTATTATTATTATTATTATTATTATATCTTTAACTGTTATTTATTATTATTATTATTATTATTATTATTATTATTATTATTATTATTATTATTATTTCTCATATCTCTATTCTTTAACTTTTAAGCGTTTTCATTTGTACTAACTTTTTTTCTTTTCGAATTTACCATCTCTGTTAAAATCGTGATCTTTGAATATATATTATTTCTTTTTTCTTTTTTCTTTCTTTTGTATTTTTGATTTTCTTTTTCTCTGTTTTTACTTCTTTTCCCTTTGTTCTCTTTCCATCCTCTTTCTTAATTTTTATTTCATTTCTTACTTGTTACTCATACTTTCTTCTTCTTCTCTTTCAGCCTATTCACCAACGTTTTCACTTATGCTGTCTTTCTCATCTTCTTCTTCTCTCTCTTCTTCTTCTTCTTCTTCTTCTTCTTCTTATTATTATTATTATTATTATTATTATTATTATTATTATTATTATTATTATTATTATTATTATTTCTCCTCTTTCTATTATTTACCTTTTAAGCGTTTTCATTCTACCTACTTTTTTCTTTTTGTTACTTTCTTCTTCTTCTTCTTCTTCTTCTTCTTCTTCTTCTTCTTCTTCTTCTTCTTCTTCTTCTTCTTCTTCTTCTTCTTCTTCTTGTTATTAATTATACTTTCAATTCCAGTTATATCATTTTTCTTGTTTTCCTTCTCATTTCTTCATTAATTTGTTATCTTTCTTTTTCTGTTTTTCCTTCCCAGTAGATTCACTTCTATGCGCATGCGCATTGAAGATCCTTCCAATGCGTCTTGTTGGTCTTTATTTGTGATAAATTATTGAAAACTTTTGTTTTTTTCTTTTCTTTAATATTCTTATTCCATTTTTTATCATCGTTTTGTTGGGCTTTTTTTTTTACATAGTTTCTCTTTCATTGAAATTTTCTGTTAAGTCACGTGACGGCTCGCTTATAAATAAAAGAAAGTCACTCTTCAACAGTGGAGATTAAAAAACAAAAAAAGAAGAAGAAAAAAAAATGGACCATGAGCTAAGATTGTCTTTATTCTCATTTTTTTAAAGCCGCGAATCCAAGCGGATGCCAGACGCTATTACACTGTAGGGCTTGTTTGAAGGAGAAAACTTATTTTTTGCTTTATTAGCGCTTTGTTATCAACGAGTTTTGTTGGAAATTAACCAAGCTTTGAACTGGCCTTTGAAAATTTTGCCAATGAATGTGAAATAAATAGAGAAAATGCGAATGAAAGGTTGAAAAATTAAACGCAATATTTAATAATCTTATTATAATGGAGAATTATGTGTCTGTCTGTTACTGACATTACGTTACCAATAACATCACAATTCCCTTAATTATTTACGTTATATTCTCAGTGGTTATTAAATGAATGATTATTTCAACTTAAATTAGTATCGTGTATATTAGAATAAGGTACCACTATATATATATATATATATATGTGTGTGTGTGTGTGTGTGTGTGTGTGTGTGTGGTAAAGAAGAAGGCTTAAAGTCGGCCATTTTGTAATTATAGGTTATAGGTTTGTTTCTACCCACAGGTATATGAGTATACCTATGATTTTAATCAGACCGCAAACTTTATTGAAAATGGCCAATAGAGTTAGCGGTCTGATGAAACTCATAAAATAGCTGTGGGTAGAAATAGATCTATTACCGCAAAATGGCCAATTTTAAGTCTTTTCTTTAACATTTATATTGCTCTGTTCAATAATATTGAACATCGAGCTCTCACTTGGATCTGAACAACTCCAGCATACCGTTGTTGAAAGGAAGGTCCAACTTAGAATCATTCTAATCCCAACTAACTGGTAATCCACCTACGATATATATATATATATATATATATATATATATATGTGTGTGTGTGTGTGTGTGTGTGTGTGTGTGTGTGTGTGTTGAGTAGAGGAAAGTGAGGATATAACAATAAAGACAGCATAAATTCAATTGATATTTCGCCTTATTTTAAAGATCTGAAAAAGCTTCATTCAAAATGAAGCGAAATATCAATTGAATTCATGCTGTATGTGTTGTAATATCCCCACTTTCTTCTATTCTCATCCACATTTTGTCGAATGTATTCAACTCCTCCACTCCTCATATATATATATTGTAAAAATATACTACCAAACATCACCCGGGGAAAAAATTTTTTAGAAAAAAGAAAAGACCAACATAATCGTACATACCAAAAATAATCTATTGGTACAATATTTGGCCAAAAGAAAAAAACAATTTACATATATATATATATATATATGTATGTGTGTGTGTGTGTGTGTGTGTGTGTGTGTGTGTGTGTATAAGATATATATATTCATACAAAACCGCCAGGAAACTAAAGCTATTAGGTAAAAAGTGCTCAATACCTAAGTAGAGCAAAGAGTCGGATCTTAGCCCTGAAGGGCACTAAGCGAAACTTTTAGGTTTATCTGACTCATTAGGTTTATCTTTATATATATATACTATCAAATATGCACCCTCCGGGTGCAAGTATTTAAGTTTTAATGTAATAAAATATTATATTAAATTAGAAAGTCTAACGGAACTAAATAAGAATACAGATAAAAGATTTGAAACAGAGGGAGTGTAATAAAGATTTGAAACAGAGGGACTGAAACTTACTCTTCCATCACTCTCGTCTTTCATTGTTATTTTTTCTTATTTAAGTATTTAGTTATAAGGGGAAGTAAAGAATAAATGACAGTTATTTTATCTATTAATGGATTTCATTTAAGATTCATTGAAGAGATTTTTGCTTATATCATTAAAATAAAACAAACAGTTAGAAATTAATAATACTAAGCACATATTTATTATTCGATTTTTTAATATTAATATGCAAATTAGCCTTCCCGTTCCACTGTAAACCGCTATTTTGTTGTATATATAAATACAATTGCACGTTGTCAGTATGTAGACATAGTTAACAGTATTAACATGTAAGACAATTTTATTAATAATTGAGGTTTAGATAAAAAATAAAATCATGGAGAATGTGATGTCAATAACTAAGAGAATTGGTGACTTGAGTCGGAATATAGTTTCGGTTACAGACAGACAAACACACAATCTCCATTATATAAGATATATATAATATATATATATATATATATTATATATATATATTTTGTGTGTGTGTGTGTATGTGTGTGTGAAGAAAAAGTGGAAGTGAATCCGACAGTATGTGATATTGTGAACAATTGAAAAAAACATCAGGGCTTTAGTTAGTATGAGGAAAATTTCTATATCGACCATAAAGCAAAAGGCTCGCAGACATCTTCTTTCTGTGACAATTTATATTTCCTGTGTTTCTTCATTTTTCACAATCTCTCTCTCTCTCTCTCTTCTCTTCTCTCTCTCTCTCTCCTCTCTCTCTCTCTCACACACACACACACACACACACACATATATATATATATATATTATATATACATATATATATAGTAAAGACAAAAGCTTAAAAATCGGGTATTATTCGGTTATATCTTTACTAATTATATTTCTCTGTTGATAAGAATTAAACATTGAGCTCTCAAATCGAATCTGAGCTCTCCAATATTTTATCATTGGAAGAAAGGACCAGCCGAGAATCATCATAATACCAAATTATCTGGTATCCCACCTACGAATATATATATATATATATATATATATATATATATATATATATATATATATATAATATACCAAACTTATTGGTAATAAAAACAAAGATAAATCTAATGAGTCAGACAAACCTACTAAAATTTTCGCTTAATGCTCTTCAGGGCTAAAATCTGACTCATGTATATATATATATACGCTAACTCAGCGTATGAGTAGCAATGGGATCTGTGCGGTAAAGTAAGATGGTAGATGTGGTGCTCCACCTCAGACGCAAAAACAATCTCCTTGGTCTAGCGCTAGTAAAAAGGGGATAGACTCGCTCGCTGATTGGCTGATACCGACATTAGGCCACCCCTACGACTTTTTCACTTTACTTATATATATATATTATTTTATTATTATTATTATTATTACCATGATGGAGATTGTGTTTCGGTCTATCTGTAGCTACGTTACCACCAACGCCACAATTCCCTTTGTTATTTACGTTATATTCTCAACGGTTATTAGATAACCATTATTCAATACTAATTAGGATCTTATTTATCAACAGGGTCTCTATTAATGTCTAGCAGAGATAGATTTGCCTCAAATAAAAAAGTAAGTAAAGTCGACGGGGCGGCCTAAAGTCGGTATCAGCCAGTCAGCGAGGGAGTCTATCTCAATAGCGCTAGACCAAGGAGATTGTTTAGCATCTGAGGTGGAGCGCCACACTACCATCAGCTTCCCTGTGCTACTCATACGCTGAGTTGGCGAGGACTGGTATCGAACTAGGAACCTTGTGGTTTCTAGCCGAACGCTCAAATAGCCCCTATTATCAGTTGGTTTAAAATACTGCAATGTGCGTTATATATCGTTAAGAAATAAATATTTGCATAGTATATGGTGTGAATAATTTACATACCGGTTTTAACAAAACCGTATTTAATAAATAGTTATTTGGTGTTATTGGTTTCTAATATCATTGTTTTATTCTCAAACGTATTAAAAGTAATTCTATGAATGATTTTATACTGAAATCAATTAGAATAAAGTAAAAATAATTGTAATTTTTTGTGTTCATATTTAATTTTATCAATCTTTCTAATTCAAACGATATCAAATTATATTTAAACTAATGTACTTGTGCCCGGAGGGTGCATATTTTTGCAAGTATACAAGGTGTGTCAAAAAAGTATCAAGATTTTTTGTACGTTTTGACTCACTTTGTATTCTGAAAAAAATAATAACGTTCCATTCATTAATTTTTTTCAGAATACAAGATGTGTCAAAAAAGTACCAAGTTTAAAGCTGTATTTACCAAGATAGATGAAGAATGAATGGAACGTTTTGTTTTTGTTTTTGTTTTTTCAGAATACATGGTGTGTCAAAAAGTACAAACAATCTTGATACTTTTTTGACACACCTTGTATATAAAAACTTATTTCAATTCAACGCCAGATAAACTGTAAAAGTTAATTTTGAATTGTGGCCTTAAACTAACTGACGCTTATGGCGTAAAGTTATTAACGAGAAATATATGACAATATTTACATTATTTTCGCTAAATCATTTATCTTGAAATGATGAAAAAAAATCGCCTTTATTTACATAATCATTTATTCAAAGAAATAGATCAAATTTATTATTCTTATTCTTATTCTTATTCTTATTCTTCTTCTTCTTATTATTATTATTATTATTATTTTATGTGTTATGTATTCATAATATCATATGTACTGGATGCCTATAAATATGTTAAAATTCAAATTTATCATTCCTCAATCCTTTGCTTGGGTCGGGGTGGGGGTTGGTGCACATGTCTCATCCATCCAAATCCTTTTTCTGGATCTTTCTAATGGACATGAAAATTTAAAAAAACATATTTTAGGCTTTTATCATTCATGTGGACGCCAGTTTCACTTTGTATATATATATACACACACACACACATATATATATATATATATATATATATATATATATATATATATATATACAAGGTTTGTCAAAAAAAAGTATTGATATTTTTTGTATTTTTGACACACCTTTTATTCTGGAAAAAATAAATTTCCATTCATTAACACTTTTATCATATGTGCTAGAAGGTGATGGCTGGGGGTTTTAGAGTGAGGATACAGAACTGGAGCTCTGGGAAATGTTAAGTACACCTTCATTGTCATTACTCCCAGGTCCACTCTGACTCGGAGTGGTAGAACCTGTTGGGGTTCAATCTATAGACTAAATAGATTTTAAAAATGAGTTTTTAAAATGTGTTTAAATAATTTTTTAATGTGTTTAAAAATGAATTTCAAGAAATGTTGAATACTCAACAAGAAGGAATAAAATGAAAACGTCTTCGGCCTGAAATAACCCAACAAGGTTTGACATGCAGTAAAATCCAACCAATCAACAATCCTCTTTCACGTCTTTTTTTTTCTAAATACCTTCTCTTTGATGCAGAATAGACTTACGGTAAAGCTTAATAATCTTAATCTGTCCAACGAATGTTGTGGTATACGAGCTAGTTATATTTACGACCCTATCCAGGATTGCGACACCCCCACCCATTAGATGAGTTGGAACTTATCGTCGTAATTACAACCATTGTTTTAATGTGTCCTTATTTTAGATGGTCCATTATTTAGCTGATATTACAACACTCATAGGAAATAAGAATTTGGCGGATAAGCAACACCAGATAAACAGGATTTAAATTTGTTTGCATTTTATCTTGAACGATTTGGACAGTCTCATTTTTAACGAGAGGATATTGCAAGAGGATAACGATCGTACAAATAAGGAACGCGAATATTAATAAATAGATCTGTCCATCGGATGTTATGGTATATATATTTACCAACCCCTCCGCACGAGTAGGATGTGACACAAGGTCAATATTTTAAGTGGAGTCTAACAGGTTTAAATTCAGAGTTTTCCTTATCCTAGACTAGTTACCTAGCCAAAGTTAAAGAGCCCAGTCTAACCTACTATTTGCTGGAAGGAGAGTAGTTGGATGCATACCTTTCCCAAGGGTATTAGTGCAATGTGAAATGCAAACAGCCTCGTCTAAGATGTGAAATCGGGTAGACGTGTTCATTTCTTACGACTCTAACCATTACACTACGCGCCTCCACCAGATAATCAGGTTTATTTATTTTAGATGGTCCATTATTTAGCTGATATTACAACACTCATAAAAAATAATAATTCGGTGGATAAGCAACATCAGATAATCAGTATTTACATTTTTACATTTAATCTTGGACGATTTGGACAGCCAGAGGGTCGTGCAATTAAGGAATGCGAGCATTAATAAATATATCTTTACATCGGATGCTGTGGTATACGAGCCAGCTATATTTACGACCCTATCCAGGATTGCGACACCCTCACCCGTTAGAGTGTCCTCCGTAATTACGTCCGTTGCTTTAATTCGTTTTTATTTTAGATTGGAGAATATTAGGCGCTCTCGAGTTCTAACAACAATCTGTTCAAAAATGTTTATATATTCCTTTTCATTGGAGAGCAAACGGTTTTCGCCGTTTGGTTCTTCCTCCTTCCTCTCCCCCCCCCCGCAAGATAACCATCGACTCTCCATAAATCCCCTACCCCCTCCCTCGCCCTATTCATCTTTCTCATTTTTTTTTCTAGAATTAGAATTTACCTTGACATTGTCAAAAACATTTCTTATAAATGACAATATTATTACTCGGTATGAATGAATAAACAATAGACTAACAGCAGGCAAAAATGCAAAAACAGCCCACGAGGTGGCGCTGATGGATTAGATTTAACTAATGAGCCCGCCAAACCCTTACAAATATATCTTGACAAAACCACAAGGACACACGAACATTTATGATTGGTGCTTTTAATAAGGAGAAAGAGAAAGGTGGGGGTATATTCCTTACACACACCACATACACCTCTGTCTATGTCTGTCTGTCTGTCTGTCTCTCCCTCTCTCTCTCTCTCTCTCTCTCTCTCTCTCTCTCTCTCTCTCTCTCTCTCTCTCTGAATAAAAGATCCTGCCACTCCCTCTCTCTCTCACAGGATAACATATCTTTCCCCCCTCTCTCTATAAAAGTCGCCTCTTCTCTCTCTCTCTCTCTCTCTCTCTCTCTCTCTCTCTCTCTCTCTCTCTCTCTCTCTCTCTCTCTCTCTCTCTCTGAATAAAGATCCTGCCACTCCCTCTCTCTCACAGGATAACAGACACTTCCCCTCTCTCGCTGAAAATCTCTCTCTCTCTCTCTCCTCTCTCTCTCTCTCTCTCTCTCTCTCTCTCTCTCGTTGGCTCGCTCACTCATTCACTCGCGGTCTTTTCGTGGCAATAACCGAAAGGACATTTCGTGTGGATTTGTAATGAATTTATATATGCAAGAAGAGAGTGTAGAGTGAGTGGGTAGATAGATAGATAGATATACAGATTGATTGATTGAGTGATAGCCCAGGTCAGTATGCATATGCATAAGCCCGGTGAAGGGGGGGGGGCTGTGAACCCGAATATAAATGGCAACGAAAATAAATATCCATTTTGGATTGAATAAAGACGGTGTATCTAGGTAGAAAGAGTCGGTGATGTTTTAACGAATCTTTTTGTCGATCTGGTAACATAGGGGGGGGGGTGGCACACACGCTTATACCTACGTTCGCCGGAGGGTCAAAGGCAAAAGCTCAAATGCAGATCGTGTCTGGTTGGTTATTTGGTTTGTCGGGTTTTACGGCATATCAATCCTTGTAGGGTTATTTTATGCTAAATACGTTTTGTTTTATTCATTCTTCTTAGTACTCAATTTTTTTTCAAACTTTTTTAAACACATTTTTAATACTCATTTTTTTAATCGGTTTAACTTATAGATGGGACCATAACCGGTACTACCACTCCGGGTCAGGGTGGATCAGGGAGTAATGGCGATGAAGGGATACTTAACGTCCCCCAGAGTTTCAGAATTGGGATTTCATCACGAGAAGCAGTTTAACGTCATACCTAAGAAATAAAAGAGATTCTGTTTCTCTTTTGAGTTTTTCCTTTCTTAACAATGTCCAGGTCATTTCGTATGCAATTTCCTTATTTTGTCGCTTGAAATATCTGTACAGTTGTTTTTATTTCGTTTTGTTTTGATTGTTGCTTTTTCTGTTTGTACTTAATATATTTCTGGTGATATTATTGAATTGTTGCATCTATACAATCCTCAATTCTGGTGAGCCCTTTTCATCCTTCTTTGCTTGGCACTATATCATCTCTTGGGTGTAAGGCCTTGTGCATCGTTATCGATTTCATCGTTCTTTGGTTTCCCTTTGTTCATTTTAAGAATTTTTGGAACTTCACTACATGCAGTTGAACGTCATGCTTGGGACACTAAGACCCTCAGCCACATCCTTCTAGCACATATATGAGGAAAAAAGGTTAGGGGCTTGCCATAAGGGTAATAAGGTTGTGATAATCATATAGGTGCCAGGGCTTGACGTGACCAGCCGATTGGTCGGAGGGGACCTCTCTGTCCACTCATCAAGCCCAACTATCAACCACGGCCAACAGATGATCCTATGGGGGAGGGTCTTACCAGTTTGGGTGTACAATGATTTCTATGTCTACCGTGTGACTATGTACATTTTTTTTTTTAAATAGCTGGACCAGTGGATATACCACAGTATGTTAATTTAATTATTACAACGATTATGTGTTCATTTAGCGTAGGTGACGACACTCATAAGAAATAAGAATTCGGTGGATAAGCAGCTCCAGATAATCAGTATTTATATTTTCACATTTCATCTTGGACGATTTTGGATGGTCTCATTTTTGACCAGAGGGTGTTACAAAATGATAACGGGCGGATGATTTAGGAACAATAATATTATCATTAAAAATGTTTGGGTGTGTTTAGATATTTTCCTGACTAGTTTGTGTGTGAGTTAGAATATATGTAAGTTATAAGTTGTAAGTCGAGATAAAAAATAAATAAAAGTAAAGTCGTCGGGGTGGCTTAAAGTCGGTATCAGCCAGAGCGAGGGAGTCTATCCCCTTTTCACTAGCGCTAGACCAAGGAGATTGTTTTGGCGTCTAAGGCGGCGCGCCACACTACCATCAGCTCCTGAATTTACCGCACTGATCCCTGTGCTACTCATACGCTGAGTTGGCGAGGACCGGTGTCGAACCAGGAACATTGTGGTTTCTAGTCAGACGCTCTACCGACTGAGCTAAAGAGGTTTATTATGAAAAATAATGTTTCGACTTCTCTTCGCTTGCAATACCGATAACGTGAGGTTTAAATTGAAATTATAAAACAGAATGATTTGCACTGAAAGAAAAACAGCATTTGCTCTGAAAATGTACATTTCATTTGCCCCGTTGGGGGGAGGGGGCAGTCGTACATCTATATCTAGGAGTCAATAGGGTCACAAGTAAGCAAACAGACAGAGAAGTATATATTAAAGGCCCATAATAAAATTTTATAATTGAGGTATATACAAATATTTAAATACAATATAAATATGCACATCTCCTTTCATCCTATAATGTAAATGTTTGTTTGAATTGTTCAATTTGATTTAATCAAATCGGAAATATTTACTTTCGATTGTCTATCTTTGCTTTTTTCCAATAATGATTTTCTATAATCGAATAGATCGATATTTTTTTCTTTTCTCTTCTTTTTTTTTTTTTTTTTTTTTTTCTTTGAATAAAGACAAACATTTTCTAAGCTGAAATATTGTTGGATATCTCACATTTACCAAGTTTTCAGCCATTAATATTCTATCCATCCATCACTCCTTTCTTCTTTCCTTCCTTCCTTCATCCATTCATTCCTTCTTTCCATCCTTCCTTCTTTCAGTCCTTCCTTCTTTACTTCTTTCATTCCTTTGTTCATTCCTTAATTCCTTAATTACTTCCTTCCTTCCTTCTTTCCTTCCTTCCTTTCTTTTTTATTTCTTTCCTTCCTCTCTTCCTTTGTTCCTTACTTTTTTCCATCCTTCCTTCTTCCATTTCTCCCTTCTTTTCTCCATTCTTTCCTTCCTTCTTCCATCCTTCCTTTTTTTCCTTCCTTCCTTCCTTCTTCATTTCCTTCCTTCTTCTCTTCCTTCCTTCTTCTCTTCCTTTTTTTCTTCCTTTTGTCCATCCTTCCTTCCTTCTTTCATTCCTTTGTTTTGCTGTCACCAGAGTGGAAATCGGGATATTTGGAAGTAAAAAGAGGAAAAACTTATATTAGTCCTTTACATTGTAGGTAGTCTGTACTGTAAATGAAATACAAATATCGTTTGTAATAATTTTCATATATATATATATATATTATATATATATATATATATATTATATATATATACCAACCTCTCCGCACGAGCAGGATACGACATAAGGTCAATTTCTTAAGCGGAGTTCAACAGGTTTGAATTCAGAGTTTTCCTTCACCTAGACCGGTTGCCTAACCAAGGTTAAAGAGCCCAGTCTGCTCTACTATTTACCCATAGCTGGAGGGAGAGTAGGATTCATACCTTTCTCAAGGGTATTAGCGCCAAGTGAAATGCAATTACCATGTCCAGGATTTGAACTCGGGGCGACGAATCCATTTCCCATGACTGTAACCATTTTTAAATATATATAAATCTCCGAAAGTATTTTGTGCAAAATTGTGCATTTTTAATCTTACATTTTTAGATAGATTAAATAAATCTTTATTCGTGACAAAAATATTGTGTTCAATATTCCAGATATTTTAATTTCAAAATTGATTTTTTTTAATGAATAAAAATAATTATATTGAATCAGAGAAAAGATTTTCTTTTTAAATCAAGGAAAAATAATTTTTAAACTACAAAAAGAGAAACATTATACATGTACATTCTACTTTTTGTATATTCTACTTTTTGAGTTTTAGGAAAATAACTTTTAATTTTTCAAGTGACTTTTTTTTAGGTGTTGAATTTTTTACGTTTTTATTTGTTTTGTTTTGTAATGTGGTCCTCTGGATTTTATCGTTTTAGAAAAGTAAAATTTAGGGTTTTATTATTTTTTTACTTAAATGACCAAAGGTTAAAATCCACCTACAAGCTTACTTGATCAAAAACTTTTTTTCAAGTTTCTTCAATAAAAAAGCTATTCGTTACAAAATTAAGTCCGTAATGAATTAAGTGCTAAAAATTTCATAAAGAAAGGGCAATTCCCTGATTTTTGGTAATTGATTTAAAATTTCAAAACTTACAAAATTTATTCATTACCTCCCAAGACAACTATAACTATAACTATAACTATAACTATATATATATATATATATATATATATATATATATATATATATATATATATATATATATATATATATATATTGTTTAGAAGGTTGATTTAGCAGTACAGCTATGGCATTTCTTCCCAAATAAATAATTAAAAAATTAAAAAAATCATTTGGGAAGAAATGCCATAGCTGTACTGCTTCAGTTCAATTCTTTTGATAAAGAGGTATTACCTCGAAAATTCAAGAAATAATAAAAATACAGGTCAACACACAACACCATTGTTACCGTATTATTACTTTTTATTTATTCCAAACTGCATTGTGATAGCCTTCTAAATCAACCTCCTAACCAATACATACACAATGCTTCAAGCAAATTATGAAATTCTCTTACATATATATATATATATATATATATATATATATATATACTAGAAAATACGTGACCCGTTGGGTCACCCATTGTGCTCAGTTTGTTTTTTTTTAGAGTCATTAATTTAAACAGCAAAAACGCTTTTTGGGACGAATTTAATTACTTAAAAGTGTATAAAAAAATTAGATATGTAATATTATTTTTTTTTTTTTTATTATTCGAGCCCATTATGCATATCGCATAAATGCGTCTTGGCCTCCTGCTCTAAAAAAAACAAGACTTATCAACAAGCAAATGTATATACACCTTCCTTTAGAAATATATTTTTATTCTGTATTGCCACGAATTTTTAAACAAATACAACCGAGTTTGGCTTTAACTTTTCGGAAAAACGCCTTAAATCAGCTATAGAATAATATAATAAAGAAGAAATATAGCCAGATAATTTTTCAACTGTAAATGAATTTAAGTAGAATTAAATGTAAATGGCAATTAAAGTAAAGGAAAATAATTTATTTACTAAAGGAATAGGTATGAAATTATTTGTGAGACCTGTACGGTCTTACTAATAATTTCATTTACCTATTCTTTTAGTAAATAAATTATGTCGTAGCAAACAATTTAATTTTGATCAACTTATTTTCTAATAAACTCTTGATTTGTTTTGTATTAAAAACTGTAGGAAACATAATAATTTTTTATAAGAAGTATATATTAACATTACCGACAAAAACTTAGTTACCATAAAAAGGCATTGGTTTGTTTGTGTGTGGGGTTTTTTTTTTACTCATTTAATTCATACAGTTTTTAATCTCAAAACATCGTCAATCGGATAAACTTGCAAATCGTCGTCAAAATTAAAACGGAAACTTATTTGGTGATATATGACAGTTTAACTACAGTGCATGAATTAACTTTTTTTGCGAATTCGGTTACGGTTTAGGGGTTAAGGTTGTTTTTAATTACATATTTCTTAAACATTTAATGTTGAAAAATAATTTTTTAAGAACATGTTTATTTGAAATTATACATTGCAATAACACAAACAACTGAGATGAATGTGCCTACCATTGGATTCAATAATTAATTTCAATGGTCAATAAAATGTGTAGTAATTTGGGGTTTTTTGTTGTTGTTTTTGTAAGCAATACGTAATTAAAAACAACCTTAATCCCCAAACCCCTAAACCATAAGCCAATTTACCAAAAAGTTCATTCATACACTGTAGTTAAACTGTCATGGAACACCACCAAATAAGTTTCAGTTTTAATTTTGACGACGATTTGCGAAGTTTAACCCACAAATCTTGATTTTATGACAAAATAAGCTGATTTGAATTATTTCTCAGCTTAATTTATTTTAATTTTTCGGGAAAGAGAAACAAAAACAATTTATCTACTTACCAAATAAGTTGATTGATTCACTAATTTAGTAATGAAAAACTTGTACCGTTTTAGATTTAAGATAGATAAAATACCAAAAATTAAGGAATTATCTAATTTGAATGAGGTTTTTAGCACGTTATTCAGCAATGTATTCTTTTAGTTTGTTTTAGTTAAAAGCCTGAAGAAAACTTTTACTTAAACGGTGGGGGCGGGGGGAGTCAACGTTTGCTCATTTAAATAAGATTCCATCACATTTAAATATATAACTACTTTTTTACCCAACATGAAATATTTTAAAGTAAGTTTAATAATCATGTTAAATCAGACATGTATTCCGAATTTGACTCTATAAATTAATCTAAAACATTTATCTTAAAGCCTGATTTCAATTTTAGTTGAGCGTAAATGAACTTTTGCTTTGTTTTATTAAAACAAAAAAAAATTATCTGTAGCCTGAAGAAAGGGAAGGGGCGAATCTACGGAGGGTTAGTGTGTGGGTGTGTTTACCAACCCCTCCGCACGAGCTGGATGTGACACATGGTCAATTTCTTAAGCAGAGTTTAACAGGTTTGAATTCAAAGTTTCCCTTCTCCTAGATTGGTAACCTAGCCAAAGTTAAAGAGCCCCGTCTACCCTGCTAGTTACCCATCGCTCGAGGAGTAGTAGTTGGATGCATACCTTTCCCAAAGGCATAAGCGCTATGTGAAATGCAAACAGCCTCGTCCAGGATTTGAACTCTGGTCGACGAGTCCATTTCCTACGACTCTAGCCATTACACACACACACACACACACACACACACACATATATATATATATATATATATATATATATATATATATATATATATATATATATATATATATATATATATATATATAGACAGGAGCCACATGGTTAAAAACTTATTTGCAAAACAAATATTTATTTCCTTAGATAAGCATCATTGTCGCTAATGCACTCTATTAATACAAATTTTCAAATATTATTCTGCACTCAATGACCTAGCATTATGACTACGTGACCGTCTATGAGAGATCGAGATGGAATTCCGTGGGCTTTCGGCGATTAAAGTGTCCGATATTTCCCCAAATAACAAGCACCAACCGTCTTATAGGGCGGCAAATATTACACATACACATACATATACATATATTAAAATTTGTGGAAAAGTGGATAAAAAACACAAATAATTGCAATCAATTAATATTCGACCTCTGTGTGTATAAGAAGTTTCATCAAAATTTGTAATGAAGCTTGAGCGACCGCCCCACACCACCCAACGAGGTCACAAGAGATGATACCATCATCATCAATAATGAGTATGTAAGTTGAAAAATTGAAATGAATCCAACAATATGTTGAAAGGATAAATAAATAAAGGAAAGAAAATGTTGAATGGGTGAAATTCATTTAAGGAATTACTAACACGTGTTTCGGCCAGGAGTCATTAATATTACTTATGAAATTAAAAATTCAATAATATTACTTATGAAATTAAAATGTCCCCCTTTTTTTTCAAATTAAAAATTCCTCCTTTTTTTCAAATTACAAATTAAAAATTTCAAATTAAAAATTCCCTCTTTTTTCAAATGTCACTCGTCACTGAATATTCTTTCTCTAAATTTCTCTAGCCGTAAATATCATTTAAATTACAAATATCAAACATTTTACCCCGAAGAAGTCCGTTTTTCTTTGTATACTTAAATATTTTATAATTTTCTATTGTTATCATCTTATTTTATATTTAAAATAATAATAAATAGAATACAATGTGTACATGAACAAACACCTGGCCGAAACACGTGTTGGTAATTCATTAAATCAATTTTATCCATTTAACATTTCCTTTCCTTTATTTATTCATCCTTTCAACATAATAAGTATATATAAACGCCAAAAAGACCAGACCAGCCAGTAAGAAGCGATTTAAACATTCCCGAAAGTTTAACGAAATAAAACGAAACTTAACATTCAAAAACTGAGTTTCTTTTATTTCACACTTAATGCTTCATATTAAATCCCAAACAATATATATTATTGGCACACACACACACACACACACACACACACACACACACACACATACATACATACATACACATATATATATAAGTATAGATTCATTTCCGGGGAATGTGGAGCACCCCTTCATCACCATTGCTCCCTGGTCCACTCTGACCCGGAGTGGTAGTACCTGTTAGGGTCCCATCTATGGGTTAAATAGAAAAACATGAGTTAATAAAAAAAAATTGTATTATCCATTAAGAATTGATTTTTCAAAACTTTATCGGCATTAAATGACCCACTGAGGTTGATATGCCGTAAAACAAAACAAAACAAAACAAAAACAAAATCATTTCCTTACTCATTACATATATATAGATATATATATATACATATTGGTCTGTGCGTGCATACAAACATAATCAAACACACACACATACACAAATATATATATATATATATATATATATATATATATATATAATTGATATCGATAAACTCACAACTCGATAAAGTTTAAAATGTTAGATGAGATCTAAAACGATTTTAAAAATAACAAATTTATTATATACACATTCGTGTATTGAGCAAACACCACAATATCACAATAACCAAATAATCTAAGATATATTATAAAACACTCAAATACTCAAATTCCAAGTTTCACGTAATCGATTTTCAGGTTTCTCTTCAATATGTTTCCCTGAAGATCTATTATGTGGAAGCCCGAGTCGTTCACACACAGAGAGAGAGAGAGAGAGAGAGAGAGAGAGAGAGAGGGTATGACACAAGTATTCTGCAAGAGTTAACGTTCCATTCATTGTTCATTTCTATCTTGGCAAATACAGCTTCAAATTCGGCACTTTTATGAGACACCTTATATATATATATATATATATATATATATATATATATTTGGGAGAATATGTGCTTAAATGAAGTCGAACCTATTTTTTGAAATTTAATTCATTAATAATTAATAGGCGGGATTAAACTATTTAAATGTAAGGCTAAACAAATCGAGAAAAATCAATCTCTGTATGTACATTTCGGCCTATTAGGCCTCATCAGCAGAGCTATAGATACGAAGACCGCCCCGTGTGTGATTCGAAACCTGTCTGTCAAATTAGCAGGCAAGTGTCTTACCTCCACACCAAACGGACTTAGCAGAATTTTCTTCGCTTTGTTAAGTAGTAGTATTTTTATATTCCTCTTAAGTGACCTCTACACGAACTTACGAAACGTAAACAAACAGACGATGTTTGTGATATGGCTATTTTTCAGCCGACAATATTTGGGAGAATATGTGCTTAAATGAAGTCGAACCTATTTTTTGAAATTTAATTCATTAATAATTAATAGGCGGGATTAAACTATTTAAATGTAAGGCTAAACAAATCGAGAAAAATCAATCTCTGTATGTACATTTCGGCCTATTAGGCCTCATCAGCAGAGCTATAGATACGAAGACCGCCCCGTGTGTGATTCGAAACCTGTCTGTCAAATTAGCAGGCAAGTGTCTTACCTCCACACCAAACGGACTTAGCAGAATTTTCTTCGCTTTGTTAAGTAGTAGTATTTTTATATTCCTCTTAAGTGACCTCTACACGAACTTACGAAACGTAAACAAACAGACGATGTTTGTGATATGGCTATTTTTCAGCCGACAATATTTGGGAGAATATGTGCTTAAATGAAGTCGAACCTATTTTTTGAAATTTAATTCATTAATAATTAATAGGCGGGATTAAACTATTTAAATGTAAGGCTAAACAAATCGAGAAAAATCAATCTCTGTATGTACATTTCGGCCTATTAGGCCTCATCAGCAGAGCTATAGATACGAAGACCGCCCCGTGTGTGATTCGAAACCTGTCTGTCAAATTAGCAGGCAAGTGTCTTACCTCCACACCAAACGGACTTAGCAGAATTTTCTTCGCTTTGTTAAGTAGTAGTATTTTTATATTCCTCTTAAGTGACCTCTACACGAACTTACGAAACG
>CM042156.1:56411840-56434340 GCA_023376005.1 Doryteuthis pealeii
AAAAATGAATTATCTTTTTTCGGAATGTATTGTTTTTTCTATTTCTAAGTAAAAAGCCTGGTTATCCTAACGGTGAAACTCGTGTAGGCTTACTTTTTGAAAACCAGTTCTAAATCAGTTGAGCACTTTTATATTAATTATGACTTATTCAGTTAATTATTTTTATCGACAGTCAAAATTGCGACGTTCGATATTTTGCCTACTCCGTTAAGTCACCCCTTCATATATATATATATATATATATATATATATATATATATATATATATGTGTGTGTGTGTGTGTGTGTGTGTGTGTGTGTGTGTGTGTGTGTAACTGTATGTATGTATGTATGTAACTGTATATGTGTGGATGGGTGTGTGTGTGGATGTGCGTGTGTGTGTGCAGTCTGTGTTATTTAATAGCTGCTAAAGCATATTAAAATATTTTCTTAGTAATAAATCCTGGTAGAGAACACACGCAAATAGTTCCGTATCACGAAGGGGAAACAAACAAAGCCCAAAAATAATTTCATGATATAAAATAGTATATATATATACTTTCATGATATAAAATAGTTTCATTTACATAACGCATTTAATGGGAGTAAATCTACTCTTTGATGTTCGACTTGCCCGTTGGGTGGTCATAACGGAACTAAATCAACACAATCAATCCAACCTCGTTATATTTGTTATTTTTTAATCAAATCCCCCACGTTAATAGCAAATAAGTTGGTTGGTTGGTTCGTTCGTTCGTTCGTTCGTTGGTACGTTTGTTAGATTTTACGGCATTTCAACTCTTGTTGGGTTATTTTATGACGAAGACAGTTTATTTTATTCGTTCTTCATGGGTACTCAGTTTTTTTAACCCATTTTTTAAACAATCATTTTCAAACTCTTTTTTTCTATCTAAACTATAGATGGGACTCTACCAGGTACTACCATTCCGGGTCACAGTGGTCATGGGAGTAATGTGGATGAAAGGGTACTCCACCGCTTTCTTGCAAATATATGGGTTATGGCTTACCATAAGGGCAATAGGGTTAGGACAATCACATAGGTGCTACGGCTTGACGTGACTAGCCGATTGATCGGAAGGGGACCTCTCCGTCCGCCTGTCTAGCCGATGTAAGGAACAGTGTTGCATGTCTTGGATTGCTCAGCCACCGGGTTACCATCCTTAGGTATCACGGGTCCCCAACCACGGTGTACTCTTACCCTTCTGTAGAGGTGCAGTCAGTGTATTCTAAAGCCCCAGTCGACAAGGCTGAGCAAATAAGAAATCGACCGGCTGTGGAGCCTTAGTCTTTCATGCAAGAAATAATGGGCAACGCATTTTGAATTGTCGATCGTTTGGCATATTTCAACTATTATCCGGAATCGCAGAACTCCGGATTCGACACCGGTCCTTGTCAACTCAGCGCATGAGTAGCACAGCTTGATATGAGCAGTAAAGCATCAGGAAGCTGCCGGTATGTGTGGCCATTTATCTCAGCAAAATATTTTCAAAACAATCTCAAGTAGGAAGGATAGACAGACAGACATGTTTACTCCACTACCCTCCCCAAAAGCTCTCCTGTTTTAATTCGAAGGTTACGTCTTCAAACCGATCAGTGGAGTGGTTTTCTATAAGGAATTGGCAAGGAATTGATATCTTCTATAAATCTTTGCTCCCTACCTTCAAAATGGGAGTCACCACCCCCACCCACCCCCCAAAAAAGAAAGTTGACTTAACTCTTTGCTGACTTGATATCGACTGTCACTTTTCGAATCTCACATGACTGCTTTTAGCCACTGAACGAGAGTTTAGAATTGAATATATAGATTATTCATGGTATCTAGGTTACTCCCCTTCCTAGTTAGGCCAGGAACTTTTCAGTAACCTTCAAAATCCCCACTCCACCCGTCGACTGACATAGATGTTATTTATTAGATCAGGAAATCAGAGTTATACCTTGCAGGGTAGTCGTGAGAGAAAGATTCTGAAATGTTCCGGTCTTGAAAAAGAAAAGGAAAAAAATGGACCATTTTCATCCCCAGGACTCGAGACTAAGATTTGCTCCCCCATTTCGGGATTCGTGACAGACCGTTGTTCAGATGGGGAGTGAACAAAAATCACTACGCCTCATTCTCCCGCCAAAATATGTAACACAACAACAGCAGCGCCCTCTATCAGTCCCGCTATTTCATTTTTTTATGACTGACGTCTTGCCTGTTTTCACTTTTCCTTGGCTTAATGGTTTATAAGTGAGTTAAAGAGAGAGAGAGAGAGAGAGGGGGGGAAAGGAGAGAGAGGGGAGAGAAGGGAGGGAGTGAATGAGAGAGGGAGAGCGAGTGAGAGGAAGAGCGAGAGACAGAGAGAGACAGTGAGTGATTGAGTGAGAGAGATAGTGACAGTGAATGATTGAATGAGAGAGAGAGAGAGAGAGAGAGAGAGAGAGAGAGAGACAGTGAGTGAGAGAGAGAGTGACTGTGAGAGGGAGAAAAAGCGAGCGAGAGAGGGAGAGAGAGAGAGAGAGAGAAAGAGAAAATGATACATAAAACAAGTGCCGAAGGAAAATAAGATAAAAAATGGAGGGTGGGTACCTCTTTTTGCGTTTTTGTATTTATTTAAAAGAAAAGAAAAAGACAAAAAACCTTTTCTTTTAGCAACTTATTATATTTTTTTGTTCAGTTCTCAAATGGTGATCAGTTACGTTGTCAGTTCAAAGGGGATTCAGGGGGGGGGGGAAGAAGAGAAGAAAGAATACATGGAATTCAACGGTTTTTTTTCAGAGGTGTAAAAGTAAGTGAGATCAAAGAGATATTTAGGTGTAAACGCACACACACTCGCGTGCACACATACACACACACACACACACACACACACACACACACACATACACACACACACGCGCGCACACACACAAACACATGTGCACACACACACATGCACGCACAGATACAAACGTGCGTGCGCGCACACACACACACATATACAAGGTGTGTCATAAAAGTGCTGAGTTTGAAGCTGTATTTACCAAGATAGAAATGAACAATGAATGGAACATTAATTTTTTTAGAATACAAGGTGTGTTATAAAAGTGCCGAATTTGAAGCTGAATTTACTAAGATATAAATGAACAATGAATAGAATGTTAATTCTTTTCAGAATACAGGGTGTGTTATAAAAGTGCCGAGTTTGAAGCTGTATTTACCAAGATAGAAATGAACAATGAATAAGGGAGTTTTCAGAATACAAGGTGTGTCAAAAAGTTGGAAAAAATCTCGATATTTTTGACACGCCTTGTATATGTATATATATAAAGATAGAGAGATAGAGAGAGGAGATGAATTGAGTGAGTAATTCAGAGAGAGAGAGAGGGGGGGATATAAATAGATAAAGCAAGTTTGTGTATGCGCGTGTGTGTGTGAGAGAGAGAGAAAAAAGAGAGAGAGAGAGAAAAAAAAGTATGAGAGAGAGAAAGGGAGAAAGAGGAAAGAAATAGGAAAAAAAACAAGATAAACTGATAGAGAGAGAGAGAGAGAGAGAGAGAGAGAGAGAGAGAGAGAGAGAGATTAAGAGAGTGAGTAAAAGAGAAAAGCGAGAGAAAAATAGAGGAAGAGGAGAAAAAGCAAGAAGGAGAGAGAGAAAGAGAGAGAAAGAGAGAGAGAGAATGAGAACAATTTAGGGGGAAGATAAAGAAGAGGAAGAAAGAGGGGAGATTAATAGAAGAATGAAACGAGACAGTTATTGAGTTTAAGAGAGGAAAAGAACGAGAGAATGAAAGAGAAAAAGTGAGTGAAAAATAAGGAGAGAGAGACAGAAAGATAGAAATGAACAGTGAATGGAACATTAATTTATTTTAGAATACAAGGTGTGTCATAAAAGTGCCGAGTTTGAAGCTGTTTTTACCAAGATAGAAATGAACAATGAACAAGGGAGTTTTCAGAATACAAGGTGTGTCAAAAAGTAGAAAAAATCTCCGTATTTTTGACACGCCTTGTATATGTATATATCTTCTTCTTCTTCTTCTTCTTCTTCTTCTTCTTCTTCTTCTTCTTGCTTTCCATCTCTCTATCTTTATAGATAGAGAGATGGAAAGCAAGAAGAAGAAGAAGAAGAAGAAGAAGAAGAGAGAGAGAGAGAGAGAGAGAAGGGGAGTATGGTAAAGAAAATGAGATGGAGGGAGATATAGGAGAAAAATAGATGGAGAGAAACCAAAAGAGAGAGCGAAAAGAATGAAACAGAGAGTGGCGTTGAGAGTTGGTTGGTTGGGTTTTACGGCATGTCAACCCTTATTGGGTCATTTAATACCGAAGACGTTTTTGTTTTCTCCATTCTTGATGGGTTTTCAATTTTTATCTTAAACTCAATTTCATCTTAAACACATTTTTAAACTCATATTGTTTCCTATTTAATCCATAGATTGGACCCTAACAGGTACTACCACTCCGGTTCAAGGAGAACCTGTAATGGTGATGAAGAGGTACTTCACATTCCCCAGAGCTCCAGAACTGGAACCTAACCGCCGGATAATCAGGATTTACATTTTTGCATTTCATCTTAGTCGATTTGAACTGTCTCATTTTAACCAGAGGGTGATGCAAGATGATAACGGTCGTACTTTTAAGGAACACGAGTATCAATATATAGATTATTTATTCTATAGTTTTGATAATGAATGATAAAACAATTTGTAATTAGAGCCATTTTATGTTACTTGTGGATAAAAGTACTGATTGCAAATGGGAGGAGTAAAAGGAATTAATAATGCGGAAGGTCCTGGGACTGTCAACAAATGTGTAGCACCAAACTGATTCAGAAGTTTCAAGTAAGGTGGCACTAGTCTCGAAGACAGACCAAACACAAGAAGACCTTTAGATCTGGGTTGCATAATAAAGATAATTTCCCCAGGGGATATAAAAGAGGAGTTTTCACATTTCAAAAGAGGATACCCTAAGCTTTAAAAAAAATAACAAATTTAGATTGGTAATAATTTTTTTCCCGTTCCCATCTACTATACTACTTCTGTTGTAGAAGATGAGGCCTTGCTTGAAATGGTTCAACAACAACCGAGCGCAAACACAATATCAGCAGAACTTGGTCCTCCACAAACCACTATCAACCGACACCTCCATAAAGTCGGCCTTCATGAATAATTCACTAAAATGTGAAATACGAAAAAATATTTTGACTCAGGCTGGTAATTCTAGGGACCAATAGCAAAGTTCCTTTCAAGTAATACGAGGGTGAGTCCCGAGTTTTACTTCTCCTAGACTGGTTGCCTAACCAATGCTAAAGAATCCTTTTCTCACTTTCTATTTCTCAATAAACAACGGATAGTTTTCTCTTTATCAATGTCATTTGAAAAAAGGGAAATCAATGAAAGTTGGCTGAGTGTTATAAACAATGACGAGGGAAGGGGAAGAGATATGGAATAGTGAGATAGATAGATAGATAGATAGATAGATAGATGTGAAAAGACTGAGATAGATAGATAGATAGATAAATAGATAGATATGAAAAGATTGACATAGATAGATGTGAAAAGACTGAGATAGATAGATTAACATAGATAGATAGATAGATAGATATGAAAAGATTGACATAGATAAATAGATAGATAGATGTGAAAAGACTGAGATAGATAGATAGATAGATAGATAGATAGATAGATATAAATAGAGCGAGATAGATACGTACAGACTGGGATAGATAGAAATGTAAAGGCTGAGATAGATAGATAGATAGATAGATAGATAGATTAGATAGATAGATAGATAGATAGATAGATATAAACAGAGCGAGGTAGATACGTACAGACTGAGATAGATAGATAGATATGAAAAGGCTGAGATAGATAGATAGATAGATAGATAGATAGATAGATAGATAGATATAAACAGACTGAGATAGATATGAGCAGACTGAGATGGATTGATATATAGATAGATACATACATACATGCACATCGATAGTTACTGCCAAAGAACTGAAACGTTTTTATTTTTCTGTATATTTTTTGTTATTTTCTTTTTCTAACCTAAATCTTTTGATGTACTCCTTAGTCCGACTAAACATGCATTAGATTTATTCTCGACTCATATTAAGCATCGATGTATAAACAGAACAGAAAAAAATAAACAACAGAAACAAAAAAAAAGAAAAAAGAAGACATAAAACTTTATCCAGTGATTTTTGTCTGAAAAACCAGCGAGCTGACATTTGAGGCGCCTCTCTACAGAACATAAAACTTTATTCGAAAACTTTTTTATGGGTTTGTTGATCTTTAAAAAAAAGATCTTTTTTTTTTTTTCAAAAAAGAATAACATAAGAAAAGAAGTTGAATGAAAATGGGAAAAGGTTACTAGTAACACCTGGGAAACATTTTCCACTGAACCATTGGATTGTTGTCTTTATTAATCGGACAATTGTCCTTTTTAATATTTTGGTAACGTGAGGCCCAGTTCGACAGCTCTGGGTCTTGAAGGTGACGAGCCACAGGGGACTGTGAGATGCCAAGCTCTTAAAACATTAATATTGCACCTGAGTATAAAGTTTTTACCTGTTTAAAGAGATTGTGAATTATATTAATACAATAGCTCTTAAGAAATTGATATTGCAACCAAATATGAAGTGTTTACCTGTTTAAAAATGATTGTGAACTTTATTAATACATTGGCTCTTAAAACATTGATATTGCAACTAAGTATGAAGTATTTACTTGTTTAAAATGATTGTGAACTTTATTAATACATTGGTTCCTAAAACATTGATATTGCAACTAAGTGTTTACCTGTTAAAATGATTAGGAACTTTATTAATACTTTTGCTCTTAAAACATTAATATTGCAACTAAGTATGAAGTGTTTACCTGTTTAAAGGTATTGGGTCTTAAAACATTGGGTATTGTCAAAATCGTGTTTCATTTTCATTTTAAAAACGAATTAAAATTGATTATTTAAAGTTAATTTTTTTAAGTAGAAAAGTAGAAACGTGATGAGCATCAGTGAAAAAAATCAAAATAATATTAAACATGTAATTTATTTTTGATACATTTTAAACTATTATTTTCGGTCAATTTTGGTAAAAATATCGCAAATACGGCCCCTATGTCTATATTATTTAGGATTTCAAGCCTTATAACAGTTTCTTCTTAGAAATCAATAAAAAACAATAAACACACTCAATCACAGATACATTAATAACTTTTAAAGGAAAAAATGGTGAAATAAAAGGGAAGCTATATGGTGAAATTTGTATATATATATATATATATATATATATATATATTATATATATATGGTGATTGCCAATTCTTCACAGAATAATGCCATTTCTACAAGTTCGGTTGTGAGCACGCGGGGCCCATGCGTCCAGCTTTGTTTTTACTCACTATCATACATATGAACCCCTTCCCCGGTTTTCTCTCGTATGCGACCGTACGTGACTGAGAAACCCAGCCTTCGACAAGCAGGCCCTGCCACACACGTCTCATATATAGTCAGGCTTAAATGTAGGAAATGTGTCCATGACGTCCGTCATGTACCGCTCACTTAGAGACCGCTTCAGGATGGAGTGTTTGAGCCGTCTTGCCTCAAGCCCCTTGCAGCTATCGTAAACAAGTCTTCTCCAAGCCGCACGATTCGTAGCTATTCTCTCCCACTCATGAACGTTTATGTTGAGAGTTTTGATGTTGTTCTTGAGAGCATCCCTAAAACGTTTTTTTGGGCTTGAGCCTCGGACGCTTCTCACATTGCAATTCTCCATATATATAATATATATATATATATATATAATATATATATATATTGTGTGTGTGCGTGTGTGTGTGTGTGTGTGTATGAGAAGTAAACAAACAATGTGTTTTGATATGGCTTTATTTAGCCGACAATTTTTGGGAGAATATGTGCTTAATTAAAGTCGTGCCTAATTTTGAAAATTAATTAATTAATAATTAATGAATTAGGCGGACATACCTATTCAAATGTAAGGCTAATCAAATCGAGAAAAATCAATCTCTGTATGTACATTTCGGCCTATTAGGCCTCATCAGCAGAGCTATAGACAGGAAGACCGCTTTGTGTGTGATTCGAACCTTGACTGTCAAGCTGACAGTCGGGGACTCTAACCAGCTGGCCTTTCCCAGATTTTTCGTTTTTTGTTTAGAAGTAGGTTATATTCCACTTATGGTGACTTACTACACGACAATATGAGAAGTAAACAAACAAACAATGTGTTGTGATATGGCTTATTTAGCCGACAATTTTGGGAGAATATGTGCTTAATTGAAGTCGTACTTAATTTTGAAATTAATTAATCAATTAATTTTCAAAATTAGGTACGACTTCAATTAAGCACATATTCTCCCAATATATATATATATATATATATATATATATATATATATATATATATATATATATATGGTATCAAGTATTCCTATCAAATACAAAAAAAATTTTAACAAATCTATTTGACATTCACAACCATTACGACTCCATAGTAGACCTTAAGATAATGGTAATAGAGGGGATACTCCACAGCTCAGTCGGTAGAGAAATTGACAAGGAATCGTAAGGTTCCTGGTTCGATAACGGCCCTCGCCAATTCAGCGTATGAGTAGCACAGGAATCTGTGCGGTAAAATGAGGAGCTGATGGTAGCTGTGGCGTTTCACCTCAGACGCCAAAACAATCTCCTTGGTCTAGTGCTAGTGAAAAGGGGATATACTCCCTCGCTGTCTGGCTGACACCGACATTAAGCCACCCCGTCGACTTTACTTTACTCCACACTTTAATACTGGAGCCTCACCATCCGATGCAGTTTAGTATCATACCCTGGATAGTTTTTTTCTTTTTTTTTCTTTTTTTTTTTTGTAGGTGAGTTGTCTTACCGCCCTTCAGCGAACACAGTCTGCGTATGTTAAGCCCCACCGACATGGAGGCAGACGATTTATTGTGTAACTCTTTAAAATAGAATATACAGTTAAACTTGCAAATTGTCGTCAAAATTAAAACGGAAACTTATTTGGTGATCCATGACAGTATAACTACAGTGTATGAATGAACTTCTGTACGAATTGGGTTACGGTTTAGGGGTTTGGGGATTAAGGTTGTTTTTACTTACGCATTGCTTAAAAAACACAACAAAAAACCCCAAATGACTATACATTTAATGTTGAAAAATATATTTTTTTAAAATCCAAGTTTAATTGAAATTATACATTGCAATACTAACACAAACAACTGAGACTAATGTGTCTACCGTTGGATTTAATAATTAATTTCAATGGTTAATTAAATGTATAGTAATGACAATTTGCAAGTTTAACCGAAATATACTTGTGATATGAGTCATGGTAAAAAAAAAAAGGAGAAGAAAAATGAGATCTATTTGCCGGAAATGATTTGTATTTTCTGTGACTTCTTGTCAGAAAATAAGAAAGAGATGAAAAAGCCGAGTGACCGCTGACTTGCCCTGCTTAGAAACAAGCCGAGAGTAGGTGGTGGGGTCGTTGTTCTAACGGCCGCGAAAATTTGACCCGGTCGGACAGTCACGTGACCAGTGGTTGCGTATGGCGGTGACTCACGGGCACTCTGATTGGTTCGTTTTTCTAAACTGGGTCGATAGTCCAGGTGGTGTACGTGTCCTCTGTATATGTTATAATAATCGTCAAGTGACATATACGTGTGCGTGGTGTGTTGTGCGCGCACGGTCGTGTATGTGGTGGAAACAGAGAGAGGGAGGGGGAAGGCAGAAGACAAAAGGCAGACAGAGAAAGAGTGAGAGAAGGTGGGTTTTGGAAGGTGAGTGTTTGAAGTGGCCGCGAAAAGAGGTAAGAGGCTAGAGTGAAAAGGTAGAAAAAAAATTCTATGACAAAATGAATAATTCAAATATTGTGGTGATGAATATATATATATTATATTATATATATATATATATATTATATATATATATATATGAAAAGGTGTGATAAGAAAGTTCGCGACAGAAACCGTAATCTTTTTTTTTCTTACAAATGTAAACTCAAAAAGACTTGAAGCAACAGTTGAGCTATTCCTATTAATAATAGAGATTAGGTCTCTATTTGGTCTTTAACCGAAACTACGTCACTGCCTACATAAATATTAAAATCGTGTAATAAATAGAAAAACGAACAACCTGTATCATTTTTTATTTTTTTCTATTTTTTAATTTTTTTATTTTACTCTCGCCCTTTTTCAATAAACGAGAGGTTAACTATAATGTTAGCAAATAAACACAAACGATTTTTGTGTAAGTGTATGTGTAAATAATAAAAATAATTATTCACTTAATAATTATAAGGCGTGCAACATTTTAATTAAAGGGGGGGGGGCAGAACTAAAAGTTCATTTGAGGATTGTTTTATTTATTCATCCTTATTTTATTTTTTGCTGCCTTTTAATAAATTTGATAATTTTTACTTACTTAGATCAAACCCTCTAACAGTGAATTTTTAACTCCACTCTCGCTCAGGCAATATCGTTTTGATTTTTACACCGCCCGGGGGGTATTTTTTCCTAGTTTATATAATAATTATAGATGTTTAGACATGCAACAACAGTCTAGATATCTACGGGCTGGTTGTTAAGTACTTGTCTTGCGACTGTTTTAAAGGTCTTATTAATTTACTTCTGAATCATTATTTTTACAAAATTATGAATATGGAAGAACAGACATGAATGGAGTTTTATTTTAAATAAATAATCTATATTAAGGCACAGCCTCCTTCTCCAATCATCTAATAATTGTATCAACTATCTTCCCCGGGACTCTGTGGATGGGCAGAAAGTAGATTCTCGTATTCGTTCTTCAAGTTCTTCCCAAAGTCGTTGATTTAACACCCTGCACATTTTTCTTTGGTTGGTTGAAGGAGCATGTCTACTCTACGAAACCAACGACTTTGGAAGAACTTGAAGAACGAATACGAGAATCTATTTCTGCCATTCCAACAAGAGTCCCGGGGAAGATCAGTTGATACAATTATAGATGATTGGAGAAGGAGGCTTGGTGCCTATATAGATTATTTATTTAAATAAAACTCCATTTCATGTCTGTTCTTCCCATATTCATATTTGTAAAAATAATGATTCAGAAGTAAATTATAAGACCTTTAAAAGTGAAGCAAGTTACTTAACAACCAGCCCGTAGATATCTAGACTGTTGTCTGCATGTCTAAACATCTATAATTTATTATATAAACTAGGAAAAAATACCCCCGGGCGGTGTAAAAATCAAAACGATATTGCCTGAGGAGAGTGGGAGTTAAAAATTCACTGTTAGAGGGTTTGTATCATAAGTAAGTAAAAATCATCAAATTTATTAAAGGAGCAAAAAATAAAATAAGATGAATAAATATAAACAATCTCAAATGGAAACTTAGTTCTGCCCCCCCCTTTAATTAAAATGTTGCACGCCTCTATTAATTATTAAGTGATAATTATTTTTAATATTTTACACATACACTTTACACAAAATCGTTGGTGTTTTATTTGTAACATTTATAGTTAACCTCTCGTTATTGAAAAAGGGGCGAGAGTAAAATAAAAAAATAAAAAATAGAAAAAAATAAAAAAATGATTACAGGGTTGTTCGTTTTTCTATTTATTAACGATTTTAAATATTGTGATGTAGGCAGTGACGTAGTTTCGGTTAAAGACAAATAGAGACCTAATCTCTATTATTAATAGAATAGCTCAACTGTGCTCAAGTCTTCATTTGAGTTATACATTTGAAGAAAAAAAAAGATTACGGTTTCTGTCGCGATACTTTCTTATCACACCTCATATATATATATATATAATATATATATATATATATATATATATATATATATATATATCATTCACACAATATTTGAATTATTCATTTTGTCATAGAATTTTTTTTCTACCTTTTCACTCTAGCCTCTTACTCTTCGGCACTCAAACACTCACCTTCCAACCTCACCTTCTCTCACTCTTTCTCTGTCTGCCTTTCTGTCTTTCTGCCTCCCCCTCCCTCTCTGTGTTCCACACATACACGACCGTGCGCGCACACACACACGCACACGTATATGTCACTGACAATTATATACATATACAGAGACACGTACACCACCTGACTATCGACCCAGTTTAGAAAAAACGAACAATCAGAGTGCCCGTGAGTCCCGCAATACGCAGACACTGGTCACGTGACTGTCCGACCGGGGTCAAATTTCGCGGCCGTAGAACAACGACCCCACCACCTACTCTCGGCTTGTTTCTAAGCAGGGCAAGTCAGCGGTCACTCGGCTTTTTCATCTCTTTCTTATTTTCTGACAAGAAGTCACAGAAAATACAAACATTTCCGGCAAATAGATCTCATTTTTCTTCTCCTTTTTTTTTTTACCATGACTCATATCACAAGTATATTTCGGTTAAACTTGCAAATTGTCATTACTATACATTTAATTAACCATTGAAATTAATTATTAAATCCAACGGTAGACACATTAGTCTCAGTTGTTTGTGTTAGTATTGCAATGTATAATTTCAATTAAACTTGGATTTTAAAAAAATATATTTTTCAACATTAAATGTATAGTCATTTGGGGTTTTTTGTTGTGTTTTTTAGCAATGCGTAAGTAAAAACAACCTTAATCCCCAAACCCCTAAACCGTAACCCAATTCGTACAGAAGTTCATTCATACACTGTAGTTATACTGTCATGGATCACCAAATAAGTTTCCGTTTTAATTTTGACGACAATTTGCAAGTTTAACTGTATATTCTATTTAAAGAGTTACACAATAAATCGTCTGCCTCCATGTCGTGGGGCTTAACATACGCAGACAGTGTTCGCTGAAGGGCGGTAAGACAACTCACCTACAAAAAAAAAAAAGAAAAAAAAAGAAAAAACTATCCAGGGTATGATACTAAACTGCATCGGATGGTGAGGCTCCAGTATTAAAGTGTGGAGTAAAGTAAAGTCGACGGGGTGGCTTAATGTCGGTGTCAGCCAGACAGCGAGGGAGTATATCCCCTTTTCACTAGCACTAGACCAAGGAGATTGTTTTGCGTCTGAGGTGAAACGCCACAGCTACCATCAGCTCCTCATTTTACCGCACAGATTCCTGTGCTACTCATACGCTGAATTGGCGAGGCCGTTATCGAACCAGGAACCTTACGATTCCTTGTCAATTTCTCTACCGACTGAGCTGTGGAGTATCCCCTCTATTACCATTATCTTAAGGTCTACTATGGAGTCGTAATGGTTGTGAATGTCAAATAGATTTGTTAAATTTTTTTTTGTATTTGATAGGAATACTTGATACCTATATATATATATATATATATATATATATATATATATATATATATATATATATATATTGGGAGAATATGTGCTTAATTGAAGTCGTACCTAATTTTGAAAATTAATTGATTAATTAATTTCAAAATTAAGTACGACTTCAATTAAGCACATATTCTCCCAAAATTGTCGGCTAAATAAGCCATATCACAACACATTGTTTGTTTGTTTACTTCTCATATTGTCGTGTAGTAAGTCACCATAAGTGGAATTTAACCTACTTCTAAACAAAAAACAGAAAAATCTGGGAAAGGCCAGCTGGTAAGAGTCCCGACTGTCAGCTTGACAGTCAAGGTTCGAATCAACACAAAGCGGTCTTCCTGTCTATAGCTCTGCTGATGAGGCTAATAGGCCGAAATGTACATACAGAGATTGATTTTTCTCGATTTGATTAGCCTTACATTTGAATAGGTATGTCCGCCTAATTCATTAATTATTAATTAATTAATTTTCAAAATTAGGCACGACTTTAATTAAGCACATATTCTCCCAAAAATTGTCGGCTAAATAAAGCCATATCAAAACACATTGTTTGTTTACTTCTCATACACACACACACACACACAGCACACACACAAATATATATAATATATATTATATATATATATATATATATAATATGAGAATTGCAATGTGAGAAGCGTCCGAGGCTCAAGCCCAAAAAAACGTTTTAGGGATGCTCTCAAGAACAACATCAAAACTCTCAACATAAACGTTCATGAGTGGGAGAGAATAGCTACGAATCGTGCGGTTGGAGAAGACTTGTTTACGATAGCTGCAAGGGGCTTGAGGCAAGACGCTCAAACACTCCATCCTGAAGCGGTCTCTAAGTGAGCGGTACATGACGGACGTCATGGACACATTTCCTACATTTAAGCCTGACTATATATGAGACGTGTGTGGCAGGGCCTGCTTGTCGAAGGCTGGGTTTCTCAGTCACGTACGGTCGCATACGAGAGAAAACCGGGGAAGGGGTTCATATGTATGATAGTGAGTAAAAACAAAGCTGGACGCATGGGCCCCGCGTGCTCACAACCGAACTTGTAGAAATGGCCTTATTCTGTGAAGAATTGGCAATCACCATATATATATATATATATATATATATATATATATATATATATATATACAAATTTCACCATATAGCTTCCCTTTTTATTTCACCATTTTTTCCTTTAAAAGTTATTAATGTATCTGTGATTGAGTGTGTTTATTGTTTTTTATTGATTTCTAAGAAGAAACTGTTATAAGGCTTGAAATCCTAAATAATATAGACATAGGGGCCGTATTTGCGATATTTTTACCAAATTGACCAAAAATAATAGTTTAAAATGTATCAAAAATAAATTACATGTTTAATATTATTTTGATTTTTTTCACTGATGCTCATCACGTTTCTACTTTTCTACTTAAAAAAATTAACTTTAAATAATCAATTTTAATTCGTTTTTAAAATGAAAATGAAACACGATTTTGACAATACCCAATGTTTTAAGACCCAATACCTTTAAACAGGTAAACACTTCATACTTAGTTGCAATATTAATGTTTTAAGAGCAAAAGTATTAATAAAGTTCCTATCATTTTAACAGGTAAACACTTAGTTTGCAATATCAATGTTTTAGGAACCAATGTATTAATAAAGTTCACAATCATTTTAAACAAGTAAATACTTCATACTTAGTTGCAATATCAATGTTTTAAGAGCCAATGTATTAATAAAGTTACAATCATTTTAAAAGGTAAACACTTCATATTTGGTTGCAATATCAATTTCTTAAGAGCTATTGTATTAATATAATTCACAATCTCTTTAAAACGGTAAAAACTTTATACTCAGGTGCAATATTAATGTTTTAAGAGCTTGGCATCTCACAGTCCCCTGTGGCTCGTCACCTTCAAGACCCAGAGCTGTCGAACTGGGCCTCACGTTACCAAAATATTAAAAAGGCAATTGTCCGATTAATAAAGACAACAATCCAATGGTTCAGTGGAAAATGTTTCCAGGTGTTACTAGTAACCTTTTCCCATTTTCATTCAACTTCTTTTCTTATGTTATTCTTTTTTGAAAAAAAAAAAAAGATCTTTTTTTTAAAGATCAACNGAGAGATTCAAAGAAGTAAGAAGAAAGAAGAAGAAGAAGAGAGAGAGAGAGAGAGAGAGAAGGGGAGTATGGTAAAGAAAATGAGATGGGGGAGATATAGGAGAAAATAGATGGAGAGAAACCAAAAGAGAGAGCGAAAAGAATGAAACAGAGAGTGGGTTGAGAGTTGGTTGGTTAGGGTTTTACGGCATGTCAACCCTTATTGGGTCATTTAATACCGAAGACGTTTTTGTTTTCTCCATTCTTGATGGGTTTTCAATTTTTATCTTAAACTCAATTTCATCTAAACACATTTTTAAACTCATATTGTTTCCTATTTAATCCATAGATTGGACCCTAAGGTACTACCACTCCGGTTCAAGGAGAACCTGTAATGGTGATGAAGAGGTATTCTCACATTCCCCAGAGCTCCAGAACTGGAACCTAACCGCCGGATAATCAGGATTTACATTTTTGCATTTCATCTTAGTCGATTTGAACTGTCTCATTTTAACCAGAGGGTGATGCAAGATGATAACGGTCGTACTTTTAAGGAACACGAGTATCAATATATAGATTATTTATTCTATAGTTTTGATAATGAATGATAAAACAATTTGATTAGAGCCATTTATGTTCTTGTGGATAAAAGTACTGATTGCAAATGGGAGGAGTAAAGGAATTAATAATGCGGAAGGTCCTGGGACTGTCAACAAATGTGTAGCACCAAACTGATTCAGAAGTTTCAAGTAAGGTGGCACTAGTCTCGAAGACAGACCAAACACAAGAAGACCTTTAGATCTGGGTTGCATACCCCCCCATAAGATAATTTCCCCAGGGGATATAAAAGAGGAGTTTTCACATTTCAAAAGAGGATACCCTAAGCTTTAAAAAAATAACAAATTTAGATTGGTAATAATTTTTTCCCGTTCCCATCTACTATACTACTTCTGTTGTAGAAGATGAGGCCTTGCTTGAAATGGTTCAACAACAACCGAGCGCAAACACAATATCAGCAGAACTTGGTCCTCCACAAACCACTATCAACCGACACCTCCATAAAGTCGGCCTTCATGAATAATTCCACTAAAATGTGAAATACGAAAAAATATTTTGACTCAGGCTGGTAAATTCTAGGGACCAATAGCAAAGTTCCTTTCAAGTAATACGAGGGTGAGTCCGAGTTTTACTTCTCCTAGACTGGTTGCCTAACCAATGCTAAAGAATCCTTTTCTCACTTTCTATTTCTCAATAAACAACGGAATGTTTTCTCTTTATCAATGTCATTTGAAAAAAGGGAAATCAAATGAAAGTTGGCTGAGTGTTATAAACAATGACGAGGGAAGGGGAGAGATATGGAATAGTGAGATAGATAGATAGATAGATAGATAGATAGATGTGAAAAGACTGAGATAGATAGATAGATAGATAAATAGATAGATATGAAAAGATTGACATAGATAGATGTGAAAAGACTGAGATAGATAGATTAACACATAGATAGATAGATAGATAGATATGAAAAGATTGACATAGATAAATAGATAGATAGTGTGAAAAGACTGAGATAGATAGATAGATAGATAGAATAGATAGATAGTATATAAATAGAGCGAGATAGATACGTACAGACTGGGATAGATAGAAATGTAAAGGCTGAGATAGATAGATAGATAGATAGATAGATAGATAGATAGATAGATAGATAGATAGATAGATATAAACAGAGCGAGGTAGATACGTACAGACTGAATAGATAGATAGATATGAAAAGGCTGAGATAGATAGATAGATAGATAGATAGATAGATAGATAGATAGATATAAAACAGACTGAGATAGATATGAGCAGACTGAGATGGATTTGATATATAGATAGATACATACATACATGCACATGATAGTTACTGCCAAAGAACTGAAACGTTTTTATTTTTCTGTATATTTTTTGTTATTTTCTTTTTCTAACCTAAATCTTTTGATGTACTCCTTAGTCCGACTAAACATGCATTAGATTTATTCTCGACTCATATTAAGCATCGATGTATAAACAGAACAGAAAAAAATAAACAACAGAAACAAAAAAAAAGAAAAAGAAGACATAAAACTTATTCCAGTGATTTTGTCTGAAAAACCAGCGAGCTGACATTTGAGGCGCCTCTCTACAGAACATAAAACTTTATTCGAAAACTTTTTTATGGGTTTGTTGATCTTTAAAAAAAAGATCTTTTTTTTTTTTTCAAAAAAGAATAACATAAGAAAAGAAGTTGAATGAAAATGGGAAAAGGTTACTAGTAACACCTGGGAAACATTTTCCACTGAACCATTGGATTGTTGTCTTTATTAATCGGACAATTGTCCTTTTTAATATTTTGGTAACGTGAGGCCCAGTTCGACAGCTCTGGGTCTTGAAGGTGACGAGCCACAGGGGACTGTGAGATGCCAAGCTCTTAAAACATTAATATTGCACCTGAGTATAAAGTTTTTACCTGTTTAAAGAGATTGTGAATTATATTAATACAATAGCTCTTAAGAAATTGATATTGCAACCAAATATGAAGTGTTTACCTGTTTAAAATGATTGTGAACTTTATTAATACATTGGCTCTTAAAACATTGATATTGCAACTAAGTATGAAGTATTTACTTGTTTAAAATGATTGTGAACTTTATTAATACATTGGTTCCTAAAACATTGATATTGCAACTAAGTGTTTACCTGTTAAAATGATAGGAACTTTATTAATACTTTTGCTCTTAAAACATTAATATTGCAACTAAGTATGAAGTGTTTACCTGTTTAAAGGTATTGGGTCTTAAAACATTGGGTATTGTCAAAATCGTGTTTCATTTTCATTTTAAAAACGAATTAAAATTGATTATTTAAAGTTAATTTTTTTAAGATGAAAAGTAGAAACGTGATGAGCATCAGTGAAAAAAATCAAAATAATATTAAACATGTAATTTATTTTTTGATACATTTTAAACTATTATTTCGGTCAATTTTGGTAAAAATATCGCAAATACGGCCCTATGTCTATATTATTTAGGATTTCAAGCCTTATAACAGTTTCTTCTTAGAAATCAATAAAAACAATAAACACAACTCAATCACAGATACATTAATAACTTTTAAAGGAAAAATGGTGAAATAAAAGGGAAGCTATATGGTGAAATTTGTATATTATATATATATATATATATATATATATATATATATATATATGGTGATTGCCAATTCTCACAAGAATAATGCCATTTCTACAAGTTCGGTTGTGAGCACGCGGGCCCATGCGTCCAGCTTTGTTTTTACTCACTATCATACATATGAACCCCTTCCCCGGTTTTCTCTCGTATGCGACCGTACGTGACTGAGAAACCCAGCCTTCGACAAGCAGGCCCTGCCACACACGTCTCATATATAGTCAGGCTTAAATGTAGGAAATGTGTCCATGACGTCCGTCATGTACCGCTCACTTAGAGACCGCTTCAGGATGGAGTGTTTGAGCCGTCTTGCCTCAAGCCCCTTGCAGCTATCGTAAACAAGTCTTCTCCAAGCCGCACGATTCGTAGCTATTCTCTCCCACTCATGAACGTTTATGTTGAGAGTTTTGATGTTGTTCTTGAGAGCATCCTAAAACGTTTTTTTGGGCTTGAGCCTCGGACGCTTCTCACATTGCAATTCTCCATATATATATATATATATATATATATATATATATTATATATATTTGTGTGTGTGCGTGTGTGTGTGTGTGTGTGTATGAGAAGTAAACAAACAATGTGTTTTGATATGGCTTTATTTAGCCGACAATTTTGGGAGAAATTGCTTTAATTAAAGTCGTGCCTAATTTTGAAAATTAATTAATTAATAATTAATGAATTAGGCGGACATACTATTCAAATGTAAGGCTAATCAAATCGAGAAAAATCAATCTCTGTATGTACATTTCGGCCTATTGCCTCATCAGCAGAGCTATAGAGACAGGAAGACCGTTGTGTGTGATTCGAACCTTGACTGTCAGGCTGACGGTCGGGGACTCTAACCAGCTGGCCTTTCCCAGATTTTTCGTTTTTTGTTTAGAAGTAGGTTATATTCCACTTATGGTGACTTACTACACGACAATATGAGAAGTAAACAAACAAACAATGTGTTGTGATATGGCTTATTTAGCCGACAATTTTGGGAGAATATGTGCTTAATTGAAGTCGTACTTAATTTTGAAATTAATTAATCAATTAATTTTCAAAATTAGGTACGACTTCAATTAAGCACATATTCTCCCAATATATATATATATATATATATATATATATATATATAATATATATATATATATATGGTATCAAGTATTCCTATCAAATACAAAAAAATTTTAACAAATCTATTTGACATTCACAACCATTACGACTCCATAGTAGACCTTAAGATAATGGTAATAGAGGGGATACTCCACAGCTCAGTCGGTAGAGAAATTGACAAGGAATCGTAAGGTTCCTGGTTCGATAACGGCCTCGCCAATTCAGCGTATGAGTAGCACAGGAATCTGTGCGGTAAAATGAGGAGCTGATGGTAGCTGTGGCGTTTCAAACCAGTGGCGTTTCACCTCAGACGCCAAAACAATCTCCTTGGTCTAGTGCTAGTGAAAAGGGGATATACTCCCTCGCTGTCTGGCTGACACCGACATTAAGCCACCCCGTCGACTTTACTTTACTCCACACTTTAAATACTGGAGCCTCACCATCCGATGCAGTTTAGTATCATACCCTGGATAGTTTTTTCTTTTTTTCTTTTTTTTTTTTTTTAGGTGAGTTGTCTTACCGCCCTTCAGCGAACACTGTCTGCGTATGTTAAGCCCCACCGACATGGAGGCAGACGATTTATTTGTGTAACTCTTTAAAATAGAATATACAGTTAAACTTGCAAATTGTCGTCAAAATTAAAACGGAAACTTATTTGGTGATCCATGACAGTATAAACTACGTGTGATGAATGAACTTCTGTACGAATTGGGTTACGGTTTAGGGGTTTGGGGATTAAGGTTGTTTTTACTTACGCATTGCTTAAAAAACACAACAAAAAACCCCAAATGACTATACATTTATGTTGAAAAAATATTTTTTAAAATCCAAGTTTAATTGAAATTATAACATTGCAATACTAACACAACAACTGAGACTAATGTGTCTACCGTTGGATTTAATAATTAATTTCAATGGTTAATTAAATGTATAGTAATGACAATTTGCAAGTTTAACCGAAATATACTTGTGATATGAGTCATGGTAAAAAAAAAAAAAGGAGAAGAAAAATGAGATCTATTTGCCGGAAATGATTTGTATTTTCTGTGACTTCTTGTCAGAAAAATAAGAAAGAGATGAAAAAGCCGAGTGACCGCTGACTTGCCCTGCTTAGAAACAAGCCGAGAGTAGGTGGTGGGGTCGTTGTTCTACGGCCGCGAAATTTGACCCCGGTCGGACAGTCACGTGACCAGTGTCTGCGTATGGCGGGACTCACGGGCACTCTGATTGGTTCGTTTTTTCTAAACTGGGTCGATAGTCAGGTGGTGTACGTGTCTCTGTATATGTATATAATCGTCAGTGACATATACGTGTGCGTGTGTGTGTGCGCGCACGGTCGTGTATGTGTGGAACACAGAGAGAGGGAGGGGGAGGCAGAAAGACAGAAAGGCAGACAGAGAAAGAGTGAGAGAAGGTGAGGTTGGAAGGTGAGTGTTTGAGTGCCCGAAGAGTAAGAGGCTAGAGTGAAAAGGTAGAAAAAAAATTCTATGGACAAATGAATAATTCAAATATTGTGTGAATATATTATATATATATATATATATATATATATATATATATATATATATATATATATATGAGGTGTGATAAGAAAGTATCGCGACAGAAACCGTAATCTTTTTTTTTCTTCAAATGTATAACTCAAATGAAGACTTGAGCACAGTTGAGCTATTCTATTAATAATAGAGATTAGGTCTCTATTTGTCTTTAACCGAAACTACGTCACTGCCTACATCACAATATTTAAAATCGTTAATAAATAGAAAAACGAACAACCCTGTAATCATTTTTTTATTTTTTTCTATTTTTTATTTTTTTATTTTACTCTCGCCCCTTTTTCAATAACGAGAGGTTAACTATAAATGTTACAAATAAACACCAACGATTTTGTGTAAAGTGTATGTGTAAAATATTAAAAATAATTATTCACTTAATAATTAATAGAGGCGTGCAACATTTTAATTAAAGGGGGGGGGCAGAACTAAGTTTCCATTTGAGATTGTTTTATTTTATTCATCTTATTTTATTTTTTGCTCCTTTAATAAATTTGATGATTTTTACTTACTTATGATACAAACCCTCTAACAGTGAATTTTTAACTCCCACTCTCCTCAGGCAATATCGTTTTGATTTTTACACCGCCCGGGGGGTATTTTTTCCTAGTTTATATAATAAATTATAGATGTTTAGACATGCAGACAACAGTCTAGATATCTACGGGCTGGTTGTTAAGTAACTTGCTTCACTGTTTTAAAGGTCTTATAATTTACTTCTGAATCATTATTTTTACAAAATATGAATATGGGAAGAACAGACATGAAATGGAGTTTTATTTAAATAAATAATCTATATAGGCACAAGCCTCCTTCTCCAATCATCTATAATTGTATCAACTGATCTTCCCCCGGGACTCTTGTGGAATGGCAGAAATAGATTCTCGTATTCGTTCTTCAAGTTCTTCCAAAGTCGTTGGTTTCGTAGAGTAGACATGCTCCTTCAACCAACCCCAAAGAAAAAGTTGCAGGGTGTTAAATCAACGTCTACCCTTCAATCTCTCAGGAAAATGCGGATTCAGACATTAATAATAGCAAAATATGAAGGAGCACCATCAAATAACAACTCAGATTTAATTGGCATTTATTAAGGAACATACATTAAAGAATTGGAAAAAAATTTAACTGCATATAAAAAATAATTATAAAAAGTTTAAAATAGGAAATCACTTTTCAATCACCTTGTAAGCAACAGTCTAGAAGTTTACACCTTGCCTTGACATCGTCTAGGCCAATCAGAAC
>CM042156.1:56444340-56449340 GCA_023376005.1 Doryteuthis pealeii
CTTCCTTCATTTCTTCTTTCTTTCTTCTATTTTTCCTTCTTTCCTTCTAAATGCAATAACAAATTAAAAAAAAGAAAAAAAGACAAAGATGAACGGAATTTCTGAATGAGATGGTTGTGGTGGCAAAAGAATGACGTTATTCTGTTGCCATGGAAACTAGATCAGCGAGAGGCAGAAAAACACAATGCTATCTTTTTCTCATTCCGACCTAACCCCCCCCCCCGCATGTGCGTGTGCTGGGGGGGGGGACAAATAATTAAGCCGTACAACTACGTGTTGCTTCAATTGCACATGGACAACAACAACAACAACAAAAACGCGCGAAATGTATATTATTTCTTTATGACTGTATGTGTATCCTATTACTGTATATACGTGTGTGAGTACACGTATGTGTATGACCTATATAGTCATATACATAATACATACACTCGCGTACACACACACACACACACACATATATATATATATATATATATATATATATATATATATAGAGAGAGAGAGAGAGAGAGAGAGAGAGAGAGTATATATTTCTATTCATAGAAAAACAATAAAGTGAGGATGATGATATAATTTAACTATATGACTATATGTTTACACTAGCGTCTGCCAAAAGTCACGTCATATGCGTATTTTACAAAATAAATTTACCCCCCCCCCTCATTGAAAGAGATTTACCGAAAATCAGGGAATTATCGGATTTTAATGAAATTTTCAGTGTTGATTTACCAATGAATGAATTTTATTATGCATCAGTTATTTTATTTCAAAACGTTCTGATTTTTTTCAGGTCACTTAACTTTGACCCCACCCCCTTTTTTTTGGAGCGTAAAATATCAGTGGGGTTATATACTTTCGAAACTAATTACAATATACATAAAAAGACAAAAGACCAAAGGTATGAATAGAAGAAAAACAATAAGGGAGCTACTCTGGTAGAAAATAAATACCGAAAATCAGAAAATTAAATGTAAAAAGAGAATTTTTTAAATTTTTTCGAGATTTTTTTATTCTTTTTTTTTTGTATATAATCAATTTCTAGAATATCAGTGATATATATATTATACATCGATATTTGTTCTGTCTAAAAGGGTAGGGGCCTAACTTTTTTTAAATTGAGTTTTCTCCAAAGATTATTAGATAACAATACTAAAGTAGATTCTTTATTAAATAAAGATTTGGTCTTAGAATCTAAAAATATAAAATTTAAAATTAGGCGTTTCATATTTTAAATGAATTTCATCTATTAATTTACCCTAGCAGAAATAGCTAATCAAATCCAAAGTTTTGAAATAAAATAACTGATGCATTAAAACATTCACTTGTTGATAACGCAACACTTAAAACTTCATTAAAATTGGATAATTCCCTGATTTTTGGTAAAATATTTTCAATCGCGGGGGTGGGGGTTATTTTGTAAAATACGCATATGACGTGACTTTTGACAGACCCTAGTGTAAACATATACAGCCATATAGTCACGGCCTACTCGTGCGGAGGGGTTGGTAAATATGTATAGATGTGTTTAGTTGCGTGTCTATATTCCTCTATATACGTGTTTGTGTGCAAGTGAGTGTATGTGCGTGTATATATATATATATATATATATAATATATATATATATATATATATATATGTGTGTGTGTGTGTGTGTGTGTGTGTGTGTGTGTGTGTGTATTTATATATGTGTGCGTGCGCGTGTGTGTTTTATGAGTGGATCTTTTTATGTTTATATATGTGAATATGGCTATATGCAGTTATACGTGTTTGCGTCTATGTGTATGTTTGTGTATGAATGTATCATGTGTGTGTTTATGTGTATGTATGGACGTATATGTACGTGTTTATGTGTATGTACTTTTGTAAATGTGTTTTTTTCTGTGTGTTTATGTGTGTATGTATATTTACATTCTAATTCTTAAAAGTTTCTCTCTCTCTCTCTCTCTCTCTCTCTCTCTCTCTCTCTCTCTCTCTCTCTCTCTCTCTCTCTCTCTCTCTCTCTCTGTGTGTGCATAAAAAACATGAAAAAACTAATATTCAGAGGATGTATTTCGCTTTTGTTATATATATATATATATATATATATATATATAATATATATATATATATATTATCAGAAAAGTATATATAACCTTCTTAAGTTTCACCAAAGAGCATCATAAGGGTTAATTGTAATGAATTAATCAAGAAATTGATTAATTAAAGACAATTACGGAAGGGAATAATAAATAATAATAATAATAATAATAATAATAATAATAATAATAATAATAATAGCGGTTAACCATGGTTAGATAACCAGTTTAGGAGAAGGTACATTCTGAATTCAAACTTGTTGAACTCCACTTAAGAAAATGACCTTTTGTAAAATCTTACTGATATGCAGTGGTTAGTAAATATGTATAGATATGATTAATAATAATAGACATTAAAAACACTTTCGCACTTCATTTTTTTTGATAACCCTGACTTATTCGGTTAATATTTGTATCGACCGCCGATGTTGCGATTAACTCGATATACTATTCGAATTTCTTTTAATATATATATATATTACCATCATCAAGGCAATATTACGGAGCAGCATTATCGAGCTCCTTCAAAAAAAAAGTTATTTTCTATTGAAAATGAAACGAAATGTGACAAATTTATTTGGTTGTCAATAACAACGTCCCTTATTTATTTAAAAAATGTGGTGACATTATGAGAACATTCGAATTTCTTTTTAAGATTGTTTATTAAAAATTTCTAATTTTTTAAGAAATAAGAATTAAGAAATTCTTTAAAAATTCAACCGAATAAACATGTAGTCAAGAAAAATTTGTTAACGATTACCAATTTGTGAAGTAAAATTATTTTATACTAGCAAGAATATGCACCCTTCGCCGGGCATAAGTATTTACGTCTTAATGTAATGAATTATATTAGATTAGAAAGACCAACGAAATTAAATAAGAACGGATATAAAAAGATTACACTTATTTTAATTGTTTTAATTGGTTTCTATATAAGATCATTCATAGGGTTGAGTTTAATATGTTGAAGAATAAAAGAATAATATTAGAGATCAATAACACCAAGTAATTATCTATTAAAACCCGGTTTTGTTAAAACCTGTATGAAAATTAACCACACCATATATTATGTAAACCTTTATTTCTTAGTGATATATAAGGCACGTTTCAAACGTACTAGTAACTATTTTGAGGGAAATCTAACTCAGATTTTCAAAGAGACATGCTTAATAGATAAGATTTATTGTATGTATTGATTAATGATTTTGACTATAAATTGAATGCTCATTGATACACTTACGCAATTACTGAGAGTATTGTGACGTGGGTTTCGGTTATTGACAGACACCGAATTTCCATTATAATAAGATCTGAAATTTTAGAATGAAATAATATCAATTATTGTGGTTTGTAAACAAAATGACATTCAATAAATGTATTTGGTACCGTAACTATAGAAAGTAATTATGATATATTGAATGATTATTTAAACTAGAAAATATATGCACCCTCCGAGTGCAAGTATTTAAGTTTTAATGTAATAGAATATCATATTAAACTAGAAAGGCTAATGAAACTAAATAAGAATGCAGATAAAAAGATTTGAAACAGAGGGAGGTATAACCGAAAAATAGATCAATTGAAACTTACTCTTTCACCACTCCCGTCGTTCATTGCTAAATTTTCCTAATTTAACTATTTGGGAAGTAAAGAATAAAATTAATTTTTATTTCTTCTTATTAATGGATTTCTTTTAAGATTTATTCACGAGATTTTTGTTCTTATTTATCAAGATAAAAACCAAACAATTAGAAATCAATAATGCTAAGCACATATTTATCAAAATCAAAATCTTAATATCAGTATGCAAATTAGCCTTCCCGTTCTCACTGGAAACAGTTATTTTGTTGTATATATAAATACAATTGATGTTATTAATATCTAGATATGGTCAAGTTAATTAATAATGTAAAACAATTTGATCTATAATTGAGGTTAAAATACAAATAAAAATAATGGAGAATGTGACGTAAATAACTAAGGGAATTGTGACTTTATTAGTAATATAGTTTCAGTTATAGACAGAAATGCAATCAATCTCCATTATATTAAGAATTATTGGTAGGTGGAACAATTTAATATTTAACTAAATAGGTGAAAGGTTTAAAAAACGGTACTATATTTCATAGTGAAGTAGTATCATAATTCTTGATTTAACGATGTTTCTTATTCAACTAACATTTCAGCATCTATAAAATTAAAACAATGCTGCGAGTCTAAGAGAGAATTGTTTTTAGATATATAATGTATAAGTCAGTAGTCTAAAGGAACTATTCAAAATCATAAACTTTTAAAATAAACTTTAATTGTATTTATATTATATATACTAGCAAATGTATGTGCTTCCTGGGCGCAAGTGCTTAAGTTTTAATGTAATAAAATATTATATTAAATTAGAAAGACTAACGAAACTAAATAAGAACGAATATAAAAATATTACACTTATTTTAATGTTATTTTAATTAATTTCTGTATAATATTATACATAGGATTGTTTTTAATACGTTTAAGAATAACATCATAGTAATAGAAATCTGTATCAGCAAATAATTATTTATCAAACCCAGTTTGTTAAAATCATTATGAAAATTATTCCCACCATATATGTAAATCTTTATTTCTTACAGATGTATAACACATATTTCAGGATCTTAAATGCATTTATAATATGGGCAGTTTTGCGGCAAATCAAACTCAGCTAGACATTAATAGAGACATTGTTGATAGATAAGATGTTAATTAACATTAAATAATGACTATTTCATAATCGTAGAGAATATAGCTTAGATAGCTAAGGAAATCGTGATCTCGGTGGTGACGTAGTTTCGGTTACAGACAGACGGTTACATAATGTACATTATAATATATATATATATATATATATATATATATATATATATATATATATATATATATATAATA
>CM042156.1:56454340-56461840 GCA_023376005.1 Doryteuthis pealeii
ATTAAGGAGGCGCTGTTGATAGCTAAATTGCACCCAGAGATCAATAGCAGAACTGAACTCAGCGCAAAGTTCATAATACAGTAAACCCACAATAGACCACGTCCAATGCATACACGTACACATACACACACACACACACGCAACATATGCTTACATACACAATGGAGAATTCATAATACAAGAAACCTACAACAAGTAGCCAAATGCACAACACCTCCACATCCATAGACCGGCACACACACACACACATTCCCAAGCCAATGCACACATGTCTATCTATCCTTCAATCCAACTCTGGTTTTGTTCATATCCATATATCTATCTGCATATATTAGGTAAACATTTTCTTCTTAGTTGTATATTAGACCAATTGCAGGCTTTTAAAAGCACTCATAACATGGGCTGTTTTGAGGCAAGTCTACCTCAGATCTTCAAAGAGACCTTGTTAATAAATAAGATTTACTGTAAATATTAATACTTTTGACTATAAATGATATACTCTTTAATAAATGTACACAATTCCTTATATAATTTTGGCTACAGACAGCGAATCCCCATTATAATAAGATAACTTTAATTAAATAATTAATCTTACATAAAAGTATATGAGTTTTTCTTGCTATTTTCTTAATAATTAATTTCTGTAATCAAGCTATGGATAAAATAATAAAAAAGAAATATTTTTTAAAAATCATAAAAGTTAAAGTGTCAGCCCAACCCCTTTTATCATAACTTCTTACAGACTAAATTATCAGAAGCTATAATTATATTTTTTCTTAAAAGTTGCAATTTCATTCTAACCTTGTTTAAATCCAGCACACACATACACACACACACAAACACATATGGGCACGGCACACACACGCACACACACATACACACACACACACACACACGCACACACACACACATATATATATATATATATATATATATATATATATATAGTCGAATTCGATTCAAAATAACAATATAAAAACTATTATGAATCGTTAAACTTAAAAGAAAAGACTGTTGCGATATATTTAGCACCTGGACAATACCAGGTAGCCTTGCTAATTTCCATCTTGTATAATGGAGATTTGGTTCGTATTTTTACTCTGCAGGGTGGCCCAAAGTTGGTATCACACTGACAGCGAGGGAGTCTATCCTCTTTTCACAAGCGCTAAACAAAGGAGATTATTTTTGCGTCTGAGGTGGAGCGCCACAACTACCATCAGCTCCTTACTTTATCGTACAGATCCCTGTACTACTCATACGCTGAGTTGGCGAGGGCCGGTATCGAACCAGAAACCTAGTGGTTCCTAGTCGGACGCTCTACCGACTGAGCTAAACCGACCCTATTCGACCTTAAAAACATCGCAGGCCAGAGGATATTTACCACGTAACCCACATGGCCCTATTAATGTGGGACCACGCACGAACGGAAGCTCATGGGAGGTGGGTGCAAAAAATTCGTTGATCCGGTCGGCATTACTCCTCAAGGGAGCACCTCAAGCACCGGCAATAAACCCAGCCCTGCCCCTTTAAATCGAGGGGCAGGTGTATTGAAATAGATCGGCCAGTCTACTGTTGGTTTGAATAACAGCAACTGGCTAAGCACAACTGAAGCAGTGTCCAAGACAGTTGGCATTTATAGAAATCAAGAATGGTCCATTCATGTATTTGGGTGATTCCATTCCTTGAGTTATGATTGGCTACTTGGTTTCTATGATGTTGTGGAGTTTCATAAATACCCTGTCATTTTGCAGTAGGGTAGCAGCAAAACAGATTCGTATTCAGTTACGATTGCTTGTTGCCATGTCTTACCAATTCGACAGTAATTGGAACTTAGCTTGATTATTCTACAAGGTGTTGCCCGGGGGGATGCCCCCCTGGGATCAACATTTTAAGGTCCAGGGCCGAAGCCACCAATTGCGCTCGTGATTTTCTAGGATTTTCTTCACGTTTTTTTTGTTTTGTTTTTTGTTTTATTTATTTATTTGTTTTATTTATCTTTTTTTTTTATTTATTTATCTTTTTGTTTTGTTTTATTTATTTGTTTTATTTATTTGTTCATTTTATTTTTTTTATTTATCTTTTTGTTTTGTTTTTTGTATTATTTATTTGTTTATTTTATTTATCTTCTTTTATTTATTTATCTTTTTGTTTTGTTTTTTGTTTTATTTATTTGTTTATTTTATTTATCTTTTTTTTTATTTATCTTTTTGTTTTGTTTTATTTATTTGTTTTTAAATAATCTAATTTGTTCATTTTATTTTTTTTTATCTTTTTGTTTTGTTTTTTTGTTTTATTTATTTGTTTTATTTATCTTTTTTCTATTTATCTTTTTCTTTTGTTTTGTTTTTGGTTTTTGGTTTTTTGGAGGGTTTTTTGTTGATTTTTTTGGGGGGTGGGGTTGTGGAATTGGCCAAACAGATTGTGTATGTGTGATGGGGATTTAAATAGCGGCCTCGTTTCCTGAACTCTTAAAAGATTCTGCTATTTGTTTGCTAAGATAGATGTTGCAGCTGAGCCAGGAATATTCACCTGACTTTAAGAATCGTAAGAACCAAACATGAAGGAGTGTTTCTGAAGAAATATCCTCTTAAGCTTTCTCAGCAGATTTACAGCTGCCTTTTTGACAGTTGCAGGATGCAGCCTTCTTCGAGAAAGTAAAAGGCCAACCATTAAATGATAAGAAAGGTCGTTTAAAAAGAACGATGAATTCTGTAAAGGCCTCCGGTTGAACATCAATCAAAAATTAAAAATTAAAAAATCTATATATTAATACTCTTGTTCCTTAATCTTCCGATCGTTATCATCCTGTAACACTCTCTGGTCAAAAATGGGACCGTCCAAATCGTCTAAGATGAAATTCAAAAATGTAAATCCTGATTTTCTGGTGTCGCTTAATTGCCGAATTCTTATTTCTTATGAGTTTCATCTCCTCAGCTAAATAATGGACCATTCAATTTTTATGAGAAAGAAAGAAAGGTAAGAAAAATGAAATGCTACACAGAAAAAATATAATAAGAAAGAAAGAGAGTAGGGGAAATATATAGAGAGGGGTTAGCGCGCGAAGCGATGACGCTAATCTGTTTCAATTGAACATAGTGAAAAGATTAAAAGAAGGAAAGAAAGCAAAAAGTGTGTGTGTGAGAGAGAGAGAGAGAGAGAGAGAGAAGAGAGAGAGAGAGAGAGAGAGAGTTAAATCAAGATCATTATACTCTTTGTTTATTGAACTATTTTTAATAGCTCTTAAGTAAAAATAGCAATCGCTGTAATAATTAAATTTTCATACTGTGGTATATCCACAGGTCCTGCTAGTATTGAGAGACTGCTAAAAAGTTATTGGCCAAATTCATTTTACGTTCGTGAATAATGGCTATCGTTGTTGAAAATAGACACGGAGACATGAGTTAAGGGTATTAGCACTATGTTAAATGCAAACAGCCTCGTTCAGCATTCATAGACTCTGCGTGGGCGTGCGGATTAGAGCCAGCCAATCAACAGTTCGAATATGTGGTTAGTTGACTATTTAATCGCCGATCTTGAAAGCCATTCATTTGCACGTATTCGCCACTGACGAACGGATCTGCAGCCAAGGACTCTGCTCAACCAAAGGATTCTACCCAACACTAAAGAACACCAAGGAAGAACCACAACCAAAGGATTCTTCACTAAGGATTAGCCTCTGCCTAACACAATGGATCTGTAAAGTGCCCTCATTTGAAGCCTAAAAATGGCCACGAAAATCGTAACGTCGACTAAAAAGGGCGAGGCTGAGGTGACTCAAAAGAAGAACGCCGAGGAGATACATGCATTTTTTAAACTGGCCACTGAATGAGCCGCGGTTTGTGTTTGGCACCTCACAATAATCGGACTTTATGTTCATCTGATATGGTGGGAGGTCGGAAAATAGATACTAAAGTTAAAGGGGCCTTATCTTCCCAACGAGGTACTCATAGTTGGAAGGGGAATAATTGGATTCATACATTTACCAATGCAAATTTGAAATGCAAACACTCTCGTCAATGAAATTTTTTGCTGTTTCTATCATCACCGTCAAAATTTGAGATCATTTCAACGAGAATTGGTCAAGTTAATAGATTACGAAATGATATCGAAACACCCCGTACATTTCAATGATATCCATTTTTCTGAAACACCCCGTACATTTCAAATGATATCCATTTTTCTGAAACACACCGTACATTTCAAATGATATCCATTTTTCTGAAACACCCCGTACATTTCAAATGATATCCATTTTTCTGAAATGTACATTTCAAATGATATCCATTTTTCTGAAACACCCTGTACATTTCAAATGATATTCATTTTTCTGAAACACACCGTACATTTCAAATGATATAATTTTTTTCTGAAACACCCCGGACATTTCAAATGATTTCCATTTTTCTGAAACACCCTGTACATTTCAAATGATATCAATTTGTCTGAAACACCCCGTACATTTCAAATGATATCCATTTTTCTGAAACACCCTGTACATTTCAAATGATATCTATTTTTCTGAAACACACCGTACATTTCAAATGATATCCATTTTTTTCTGAAACACCTTTACATCTCAAATAACAACAGATAAAAAACAACACAAAATTCTATGTTTAATGTTTAAACGCCTTTTCTTTTGCAGTGAATGACATTCAGAAAAAATTATAAAAGATTAAACATAGAATTTTGAGTTGTTTCTACAAATGCTGTTAAAATTTGAGATTATTTGAACGAGAATTGGTCAAGTTATTAGATTATGAAATGATATCGATTTTTCGGAAACACCCTTTACATCTCAAATAAAATAAAATTCTTCTGAAGTACCTTGTACATCTTAAATGATATCCTTTTTCTGAAATACCTTGTATGCACCAAATTATATCAATTTTTGTAAGCACCCTGTACGCATATAGGGTGGTTTTGTTGAAAACCACCCAGTAGGTTCGTTCGTTATATCAATAGTTTATTAGTTGCTACAAGATGTGTAAGTTACCTACAAAATTACTAATACAGACTTTTATTGACCGATATAAAGTGTTTTTATACTTTCTTTTAATTTTCTTTTCTTTTATCTTTGTTCATTTTGTTTGTTCTCTTCTCTTTTTTTTTGGGGGGGGGCGCTAAACATTAAAGGGAATAATATTCTTTCAATACTCTTTCAAGTGCGAAATAATAAGTAATAAAAAAATTAGCATATCAAATTGCATAATTAATTAGGAACAAATTGTTTGCAATCTGTGCGGGGGCGTTCGGGGGGGTGCAGTCTGGGTAGGTAGTAAAGACAGCGATAGAAGAGAGAGAGAGAGGGGGGCTGGTTGTAGGGAGGAATGCAGTCTGGATAGGTAGGCTCCTGTAAAGAAAGAGAGAGCAGAGACAGACCGAGAATGAGGTTGTGTAGAGGGAGAGGTGCAGTTTGGGTAGGTAGGCACTTGAAAAGACAGAGAGAGAAGGGAGAGAGAGAGAGAAGAGAGAGAGAGGGAGAGGCTGGGTAGTCTGGAGAGGTGCATCTGGGTAGGTAAGCACTCGTTAAGACAGAGAGAAAAGAGAGTGAGAGAGAGAGAAAGAGAGGAAGAGAGAGAGAGTGAGGCTGGGTAATGGGGAGGAGTGCAGTCTGGGTAAGTAGGTATATGTTAAGAGAGAGTGAGAGAGAGGGGGTGGGGAGAAAGAGATTGAGGTTGTTGGTGGGGGTGCATACTGGGTAGGTTACGTGGAAGGAGAGGTGAGAAGGAGGTATAGTCTGGGTAGGTAGGTATGTGTAAAGAGAGAGAGGGGGAGTGAGAGAGAGAGAGTGAGCGAGAGAAAGAGAGAGAATGAGGTTGTATGGTGGGAAGGGGGTAGCAGTCTGGGTAGGTTGGCACGTGTAAAGAAAGAGGGAGAGAGGGGGAGGGGAAAAAGTGAGTGAGGCTGGGTGTCGAGGAGGGGGGGTTAGCAGGTGAAAGAGCCGACGTGTTTTTAATCTTCTCTTCTTGTTCGTTTATTTAGTCGCCTATTCGTTCATTCTGTCGCTCGTTCATTCGCTCCTGGTTGGTTGGTTGGTTGGCTGGTTGGTTGGTAGCCAGGCTGCGACTCGGTCTGAATCGGTCAACAATGACGTCACTGATGAATCACGTTACCGATCAATATAGCAAAGAGGTCGATTGATAAAATTAAAGGATCGACCCGATTTATCGATCATTAGATCGATACGCAGAGGAAACAAAAACAAACAAAAACAGGTCGATGACAGGATAGAAAGAGAAATGTATAAAAGGAATATACGAGTATCAACATACATTTATATCTGTCCATATGTAAACTTTGTAACGGAGGCATATATATATATATATATATATATATATATATATATATATATATAGTATCCAATTGCCGCTCTAAGTTTTCTGTCGCCGTGGCATCAGTAAATAATCCAAAAGTGCTCAATATATTAAAAATACAGAGCAGTAATAATACTAATAATAATATTATTAGAGGAAAAATAAAGGGTCTACCATGGTTTCAATCAAATTGAATTGATTTCTTCAGGACCCTACCCTACGTTAACTAAGTCGATGTAATTCCTTAGATATTTTTCGGATAATAACGGTTGAACGCTACGTTATTTTTCTCTCAAAAAATTGCGCGCGAAATTTGAGAAAACACAATGTATCGTTCCATATATATATATATATATATATATATATATATATATATATATATATACGAGGGTGAGTCAAAAAGCAATGCTATTTTGTTTAGGACAGGTATAATAACCAACATAATATAATGTTTGCCTCTCAAACCCTATTTCATGGAGCCAAAGAGATGCAAACATTATTCCAGTGATGAGGAATTGAAATCAATAGTGAACAAGTGGCTCAAAGAACAGTCAATAGAATTTTACGGGTTAGGGGTACATGCTCTCGTTCGAAGGTGGAGGTGAGAGAAACGATGACTATGAGAAGTAGGAATGTGATCCACAGAGGACCAGCTTCATTTTTAGGTATGATACATCTTCCTATGTTGGTAATTATACCTGTCCTAGACAAAATGACATTACTTTTTGACTCAACCTCGTATATATATATATATATATATATGTATGTGTGTGTGTGTGTGTGTGTGTGTGTGTGTGTAAGTTAACTATAATTCAGTTTGAGGGCAGAAATAGAAGATAAAGCTAACTGTCCCTTGAAAAGTAATTGTTTAGTTTATATATAAGTCCACCACAAAGAAAAACAGAACAATGATGAAAAAATATACACCGGTGCCACAAAACTGAATTAGAAAACCGGTGGTACAATCACAACCTCAGTCCATAAGATATTCCAATAATACCACTGTATCAAATCATGTATGGCACATAAAATACGTAATGGTCAAAACTCTCATAGAAAAATGTGATATTGTAAAAATCGCCCATGCTTATAAATGATGTCTAGAATGAAAATCTAGGATTCTACAACGTGCTGTTAATAATTTGCAAAACAAAAGAAATGAATTAGTTTCTAAATGTAGGGA
>CM042156.1:56466840-56481840 GCA_023376005.1 Doryteuthis pealeii
CTTCGCAAGTCACCCACCATCTCCACACAAGATTACACCATGTGTCCTGATGAGAGTTGTAAAAACCGAAATGTTAATGCGTCGACAATACTATCAAGAATAAACTCATCTTTCGGAACACTTCATGTTTTTTCTATTTTTTCTACATATACATATTATACCATCATACTTCTACTTTTGGCGTTGCAGTGCTTGAATCCCATTGGTCAAAAAGTCACCAACTGCAGATATGACGTCATCATATGAGCTTTTCGGTCTATGAACTTTTCTGATTGGTCCTGTATGGATGCTGGACGTCGTAGGCAATTATTGTTAAAGACCATGGAATATTACTTCTTTATGATCTACAGTTGTAGACGTTCAAGTCTTCTAGAAGTTTCTCATAAGTCAAAATAGACTTAGTGTTGTTATGATTCAAACAGGAGAAAATTAAATATTTTATAAAAACGATGGTCAGCAAAATGTATTATTTTTTTTAAAAGATTTCTTTTTCATTTTACTTTAGCAACACGTGTTTCAGATCTTGTATCTTCTTCAGGCTTCGATTAACTACATTCTGAGTCCGCGCATATATATATATATATATATATATATATATATATATATATATATATGCTCTCTGTCCTCCCTTCTGTCCAGTCCTCCCTTCTTTTTTATAGAAAAGAAAACACAACTGTAAATGGTCTTACCCGAGCACGATTTGATAGTTAGCATATATATATATATATATATATATATATATATATATATATATATATATATATATGGGGGGGTATTTGTGTGCGTTTTAAACATAAATCGACTCAAGATTTTCTCACGTCAATGAATATAGACCTTATATGCTTACATATGAACCTAATTATTCACATAGACACACTCACGCAAGGACAGACAGACATACACACATACACACACACACATATATACACACACACACACACAACGCACGAACATGCACTGCGCAGACATTATTATACAATTAGATAGCAATTATGTGAAGCCTTGATGATAGCATCGAGACGTGCCATACATCACTGAATAGCATTTACAAGACCTTGTCAGTAAAAGCCAATTTTAATTAGAACGTAGTTGTGTGTTTCCCTGCTAATAAAAAAAATAATAACTTCTAACTTTCATGACTAGGGCTCGAGAAAAAGTGATGGATAAAATTGTTTTATTTTGTTTTTCTTCTCTGTTTCTTTCCCTTTCAAACAAATTTGAAATGGGTAAAAAAAACAGTGATATATTCAGGACAAATATTCGATTCTCAGTAAAGTGGATTTTATTAGTTTCTTAACTTTAAAAAGAGGATGATTTTCTATTTTAAAAGATCAGTTAATATGAATTTTCGGTTAAACTTGCAATCATCGTCAAAATTAAAACGGAAAATTTTGACGACGATTTGCAACACATCAAATCAAAGTCAGGTAAGTCAGGTTAGTAATTGTTTTATTTCATTTATTTAACGAATCTTGAAATACTTTCTAAACTGCACATAAATATTTTAGTTTAGAAAATAGTTCAAGATTCGTTAAATAAATGAAATTTACTTTCATGTGTTGCAAATCGTCGTAAAAATTTTCCGTTTTAATTTTGACGACGATTTGCAAGTTTCACCGAATTTTCCCGGTAAATGACTAATTCAAAATCATTTTTATTGCTGTTTTGTGGTTTTATAAAAATAAATGTACGTCTTAAAAATTAAAAAGTTTACATCTTATCATTCATTCTGTCATTCTGTCATAGAGCCAGACACTGTTAACCTAAGAAAAAAGAAAAAGAAAAGAAAAACAGAAACCCCGCAGACCTCTTGGAACCCTTTAACATACCAACCTCGGTCTAAAACACCAGTTGCACTCAATACTCACTCGGTAGTGCTATGTTGTGTTAAAATAAAAACAATAAAAATTATATTTCATTACGTTTACTTTGTTTTTTATTTTTTTTCGGTGGAGGGGGGGGGGGCTCTTAATTTCATTTTGATATTTACTGATAAATATAAGAATAAGAAATTCTAAATACCTGACTAAATGTTTATTTCTATCTGAATCGATATTTCAAATTCGATTCAAAGTTGTTTACTCAAAGAAATGATACTTGTTACTTGTCTGAATATTTTAGATGAAGTTTGATCATTCATATCTAGATTTTGGGGACTGTTGCCCTCATCTTTATTGTTATATACACAACGTTTCGGCCGTTGTGATCTCAAGCCTTCTCCATGTGTTTCCTGTACAAATGGCGCATATAAGGGTTTAGTTAATGGAGTTCAATTGTGCGATGAATGACTTAGTAGTAAAATAGAAAAACGTATATAAACCCAGGGCAGACCAGTTTGTAATACCAGAATATCCTTTTTTATGAGAATCTTACCCCTGCTCCAGGGGATACAGTCTCACCGACAGTGGCCGTCTTTTTGCAGTGATTTTAATTTAATGTAAAAGACATTTTTGTTCTCTTTTTTTTTTTAATTTTAATTTTTCTACTTCAAGCTGGAATTTTTAAAAACAATACACATAATTTATGAAAAGATTTCCCTAATTACTTTATTTGTTCAAATTGTTAATTCATTTTTTAAATCTTTTAAAAAATGATGAAAACACAATATATGTGTACAAGTTCAAAAATTATCTTGCTATTAAACCAAACAAAAACAAAACAAGAAATAAGAAAAGAAAAAAACCTAACTGGGTCAAAGATGCTGTTACGCTAAAAACATAGTTATCTGCACTTAGTTCTGCTATAGTTTATGCACATGTCAAAGGGTAACAGATATGTCAATTTACAGCAGTGGCGTGCAGAGGTTTTATGATACCTATATCTATAATTTTATATAAATAAAATTAAAGTATTGGTCCCCAATACCTTAATTTTATTTCCCCACATTCGTAGTTTTTAGTAACGAATATAATACTTAATGTTATTGTTTTCAGAGCTCTTTATTTTATTTTGACCCTAGTAAATGCCCTCGTAGGATAGACCCTCATCTTGTGCCTGTCTTCTGCAAACATCCAGCCAACTCCTCCTCTTGTGTCTGTCGCCTTCAAATACCTAAGCAAGAACCTAAACTTTTTCGCTATCTCTTTCACTGTTCGCACTGTTGTCACGGCTCGGCTAATCAGAAGACAATGTCAGTGACTTTCACCTCATAGAACTAATTCTGTTGGGTTTTTTTGTTGTTTTTTTTTGTGTTTTTTATGTTTTTCATTATTATTTACTCTTGCTTAACACATCAACCCACTGCTGACGTCACATGTCTCATTATTTTACAATATCACTACCAAATGTTATAATAGTGTTTATGTCACTTTTAAACTCTTCTTCTCTGACAGGTCTTCTCAAGTCTCCAGGATTCTTCTCGGTATTCTAACTAAACTTAGCAGCATTGCCATCATCAAGTCGTGCTGATAGCACGGATTCTGTCTCTTTATGTCTTTTTCTCTTTCTTTACTAATTTTTCACTTGCTTTTTCTTCTTTTGTTCTCTCGTTCCTTTTCTCTCTCTTAAACTCACTCATTTTTCTTTTTATCATCACCCACTGTCTGTCTGTCTGTCTGTCTGTCTGTCTGTCTGTCTCTCTCTCTCTCTCTCTCTCTCTCTCTCCTCTCTCTCTCTTCTCTCCTCTCTCTCTCTCTAACTATCTCAGTTTTTCTTGCTTGCTTTCTCCCTTTCTCTTTCTCACACTCTTGCGCTTTCTCTCCCTCTCTCACACACCCTTGGACCCATAACAAAACACACACACACACACACACACACACACACACATATATATATATATATATATATATATAAATTTGACTAAAGAAATATATATAATATATATATATATATATATATATATATATATATATATAGTTATTCATTTTAAATAGGATAAATACAAAAACGAACAATAAAAACTATGAATTAGCAATATTAAAACCCTAAAATATAATTAGAATTAAATTTTAACTGTTTTTACTTGCTATTATTTATAATTAGAATTAAATTGATAACAATATAGAAATGAGAATTAAGGAATGAATACGGGTGTGGAATGATACATTGTTTGTTCTCAATTTTCGCGTGCAGGCCGCACGCAAAGATTGAGAGAAAAATAATGTAACATTTAACCGTTATTATCCAATAAATATCTTCAATTTTAACTAAGGAATTACATCAACTTGGTTAATGTAGAGTGGGGTCCTGAGGAGATCATTTTTTGATTGAAACCATGGTAGACCCTTTATTTTCCATATAACAATAATTTTATTAGTATTATATATGTCACTATATATATATATATATATATATATATAGAGAGAGAGAGAGAGAGAGAGAGAGAGAGAGAGAGTGTGTGTGTGTGTGTGTGTGTGTGTGTGTGTGTGTGTGTGTGTGTGTGTTAAAACAAGACTATCATATTGTTTACGTATCGAACTCTTTTAGCCATAGCTCTTAAATATATCAAACGTTGTAATAGTTAAAATATCATACTGTGGTATATCCACAGGTCTCGCTAGTCTTAATAAACGCGTTGTTGATGGTGTTATCTTCATTACAAATTAGTAGTAGTAGTAGTAGTAGTAGTAGTAGTAGTAGTTCTCCTCGGAAGACATATTTTCTTTCTTTTTTCTTTCTTTATACTACTACTCTCTCTTATTTTTCCTCCTCTTCCTTTTACTCTTTTGTTGTCATCGTAAGTAAAATGTGTTATATGCTTTGGCTAATGATGCCATTGTTTAAGACATTGTTCTTTCTTTTCTTTTTTCTTTTCTTTTTTTTCTTTTTCTTTTTCTTTTTCTTTTTATCTTTTTTACTTTGGATCTTTGTCCATTCCGATCTCATCAAATGTTTGTCTTTCAACAATGCTCATAAAATGCACCAACGTTAAAACAATGGAATACAGAACATTGGAAAGGATCGGAATGATCTTCATGAATGAATGTGTGGGTATTTATGTGTGTGGAGGGGGGGGGCTATTATTATTGTGTGTGTGTGTGTGTGTGTGTGTGTGTGTGTGTGTGTGTGTGTGTGTGTGTGTGTTGCGAAAGAGGTGCAATAAAACAGGAATTAACAGGTCATAATCGAATATTGAGAAATTCTGACAAAACGAGGGGCGGCTAAAAGTTCTGAGCCCAACCAAGAAAGCAGTGTGTGTAAGGTTTAATTTGGATTTTATATCTATCTCAGTCTGTTCATATCTATCTACCTATCAACCTCTCCACACCAGTAAAATGTGTCACAAGGTCAATTTTTAAGGGGATAAAACTTGTTCGAATTCAGAGTTTTCCTTCTCCAATACTGGTTGCCGAAAACATTGTTCTTTCTTTTCTTTTCTTTTTCTTTCCTTTTGTCCTTTTTATTTGTACATTCCGATCACCAATGTTTGTCTTTCAACATAGATTGCCGACGACGTTAAATAATGGAATATAGAAAATTGGAGAGAATCGAAATGATTTTCATGAGAGTGTGTGCGTGTGTGTGGATAGATTAGTGGGCAGGTGCGCGTAATGGGGTCACGAAAATGTGTTCATAACGCCAAAATTCCGGGGTCATATTTTGAACCCTGGAATGTCCTGACAATGTTTTACTCATGGATAGTATTCATATAAAGAGGGAATATATATATATATATATATATATATATATATATATATATATATATATATATATATATATATATAATCAATAGTAATGGTATTATGGATGATTTGGACTCATAACTTAAAGTTTCATGTTATGCAATCCTCAGATGAGTCAATCATAACCATGAAACTTTAAGTTATGGGTCCAAATCATCCATAATATCATTACTATTGATTATAAATCCGCTCTGCTTTATTAGCATTTAGCACCTTTTCATGCCAATACTTTTCTCATTTATTCTCTATTCATTCTCTATATATATATATATATATATATATATATATATATATATATATATATACTTAGGTTGGTCAAATGTATCTGTGAGTTTGGTGGTTGGTTTTGAAGGCTATCACAATGCAAGTGTAAAGAAAAATGAGGCAACTATAAATTGTTTGTTTATTCTCTTAATATTTCGGGATAAATATCCCTTCGTCAGAAGATTTCTGAAAGTAGGAGTCCTGGAGTTGTTAACCTGTTGCTAGAATCTGCTCATTCTGTTGTATAAATGGTAATATCTTCCACCGAATTCTCTCTCTCTCTCTCTCTCTCTCTCTCTCCTCTCTCTCTCTCTCTCTCTCTCTCTCTCTCTCTCTCTCTCTCTCTGTGTCTATGTCTATCCAACAATGTCTTAGTATCATTCCAGATTTTTCCCCTTGTGTTTCCGACATCTATTCCAAGCAGTACAACATACTTGTTTCCAAATTCCAGGAGGAGTGAATTGCGTCATGGTATTGCTTTCATCACAGACAGTACACAACTGTCTAGTTTGGTGCACAGTAGGTAAAACCTGAAATAAACAAAGCACATGAACGAATTGCGAAAAAATTACCCCTCACCCCCTCTTTTCTCTCTCTCTCCATATATATATATACACACACACACACACACACACTTATATATATATATATATATATATATATATATATATATATATATATATATATATATGAAAAGTTTCTTAGCAGTACAAAATTTTATTAGGACACGTAAAAGCGAATTCATCTTAAAAGCGATGGAAAATTTCTAAAAAGAAAGTTAGGGTACCCTTATAATTAGATGTATAATCTAAAATAAATATTCTTTTTTCGGTCAATTCTCATCAGAGAAATTCATTGAAAGCAGGTTATATTGGAATTGTTGAAAAAAAGGTACCCCCCCCTTTTCAATAGGAACGAGAAATTAAGAGAAATTACGAACCGTGCGGAGGGGTAATCAGAAATTTTCTCGTTCCTATTGAAAAAGGGGGTGGGGGATTACCTTTTTTTCAACAATTCCAACCTACATATAACCTGCTTTCAATGAATTTCTCTGATGAGAATTGACCGAAAAAAGAATATTTATTTTAGATTATACATCTAATTATAAGGGTACCCTAACTTTTTTTTAGAAATTTTTTCCATCGCTTTTAAGATGAATTCGCTTTTACGTGTCCTAATATATAAATATATAAATAGATTTATTGAAGCATGAATGTTTGTGTCTGTTTGTGTGCTCTTCTCTCTCTCTCTCTCTCTCTATATATATATATATATATATATATATATATATATATATATATATATATATATATATATATATATAACACCTAAAAGAAATAATTCTGACTCTTTTGATAGTTTTGCTCTATCTATTGTATTGAGTAATTTTACGTATTGATTACGCAACTCTTCTGTTGTTTTTCTTTTAGACATTCATAGCGGTATTGGTTAATTCTTTTCAGTCAGATATTTTGGTCTTTTTTTATATATATGGTGATTGCCACTTCTTCGCAGAAGAAAGCCATTTCTACAAGTGATTCGGTTGTGAGCATGCAGAGGCCCGAAATTTGATTTTTTTTTTTTAATGTTCCCTGTCACATTTTACCCCTTTCTCAGCTTCCTCTCGCCTGCGACCATACGTGACTGCGAAGCCCAGCCCTTGACAAGCGGGCCCTGCCACACAGGTCACATATATGGTCAGTCTTTACTGTAAGAAATGTGTGCGTGCCGTCCGTCATGATCCGCTTATGTAGAAGTCGCTTTCAGGATGGGGTGCTCGAGTTGACTTACCTCAAATCCTTACAGCTACCATCGGCCTGCCTTTCCAAGAGAAAGTATACCGGCCCCAGATTCTGTCAATTGGTCATCATCGCTAAAGCGGACTTCCGCAAGGGTCACGATGTCTGCTCCATATCGAGAGTTCTTTGACACGATACCAATTCGTTGTTTATATATATATATATATATATATATATATATATATATATATATATATCTTTTCCAGATATCAGTTCGTAATATATTTCTTTATTCATAAATAGTATTATCTGTTGTTGTTTTTCCCCACCCTCGGGGTTATAGAAATTGTCATAAAAACAAAAATAATATATATGTATATATATATACAAATACACAAGTAATAATTCTGATTGTCTACGTTTTCTTTTTGTATATGTGTGCATATGCGTGTATGTGTGCGCAGGCGTATGTGTGTGTGCGTGTCCGTGTGTTATTATGAGCACGTCTCTATCCCTTAGTGCGTATATATGTAAGGGTGTGACATCCGTGTGTATGCACACATATGTCTGTCTGCGTGTGTACATACGTACGTAGATGCGTGTGTACAAACATACGTACGCATGTGCATGTGTACATACATACACACATATGTGCGGTGGTGTTTGTCACCAGCCGAAACAGGTCGGGAAATATCTGGCCGATAATATTACGCTCCACTAGTAATTGTCATGTAACCGTTAGCGGTAATTGGGATGTTTATTTCGTCTTGACAAAATTTAAGAACACGTTCCCTCATTACCACCACCTCTACCCCCCCTCCACCATGACCACCACCACCCTCCTCCTCCAGCCAGCCACCCACCCTCTTCCAGCCCTGCTCTGTCCTGCGCCTGCCCCACCCAGCCACCTCGCACTTCCTCCCTTCCTCCGTCTCGCACCTGCACCTCCCACGATCCCTACCCCAACACACCCACCTCTATCATAACTACCCGCCCTGCATCTACTACCACGTTTCCGCAACGATCATGGCCGCCTCACCCTTACTCTCCCTCCGTGCCGGATTCGTCGGCTCTCTCTATCTTCCCCCACCTCTTCACTCGCAAAAGCACTTGAACAAGAAGCGTTAAACGGGACACGGGGTGGGGTCGAAATATATATATATATATATATATATATATATATATATATACACACATTTATACAGATAGGCTTACATATACGCTTAGACACGCCCCCACCAACGACCACACACACACACACACCACACATACAAGCAGTTGTTACATGCGTGTGTTAGGCTATACCTACGGGCGTATGTGTACGTATTTATGCACTTGTGTGCGCGTATTTGTGCACGTGTGGTTGAATGTGTATTTCATCTGCATGTGTATTTGAACATGCGTACATTTTTATTTCTATTTTTAAACACGTTTGTCAGCTGGTCAAGTCAAGATTTTTAATAATAGTTTGTTTTTATTTTGTTTTTGTTCTTTTTTTTTTGTTTTTTTTTTTTGTTATTGTTTTTTTTTAATTGAAAAAATAAACTAGAAGATTTGAACTACATTGTAGATACTAGAAACAAAAAAACACCCTCCGGGCGGTCTAAATATTAATTTTTGTTTCTCCAACCCCCTTGCCTAGGGGGGTTGGATGTTAAAGATTCAATGTCAGAGGGGTTGTATCATAAGTAAGAAAAATCATTAAATTTATTAAACGAATAAAAAAAATAAAACAAGAGAATTTTTAAAATTGATTATTCAAATTTTGAGTGTATATAACACAAGAATATGTGTTACAGACAGAAATATACACAATCTCCATTATCATCTTACTCTTTACGAATTTTTCACGCCAGTTTTAACAGGTGGTTTTGCACTGAAGACTCAGTGACAACAAGTCTCTCCTCTGTTCTCTTCTAAGTATTCTAACTGATCTTAACAGCGCCGGGGTCTGGATGATCTCGATTCTTCCTCTGATATCCAATTCCCCCCACTCATTTTTAAAAGACCTTTGGTTTTTACAACATGTCAACCCTTGATGGCTTAATTTATGCCGAAGAAGTTTTGTTTTATTCATTTTTGTTGGGCACTCAATTCAATTTCAATCTCATTTTTTAAAGGATATTTTAATACTGATTTTCTATTAAGCCCATAGATGAGAACCTGGGAGTAATGGCGATAAAGGGGTAATTCACATTTCCAAGAGTTCCACAATTGGAACTTCACCCACAGATGCAATTTAAACTCATACCCAGGACACTAAGGCCCCAGTCACTGCCTTCAAGCACCTATATGATAAAAAAGATGGGGGTTTGCTATAATGGCAATAGGGTTGGGACAGTCGTATAGGTCTAGGGCTTGACGTGACCACCATGTTGATCATAGGGGACCTCTCCGACCGACCGTTTAGCCTAAGTTAGGGCCAAAGTGGAGTGTTGCATGTCATATTCTGCTCAGCCACCAGGATTCCGTCCTTAAGCATCACTGGTCGCCACCCACGGCCAGCAGGTAGCCCCATTATGGGGTGGATCCCCCCCTGCAGAGATGCAGTGGGTGTATTCTGAAGTCCCACCGATAGGGCGATCAGGTCTTTGGTGACAGTTCCAAGTGCATCAACTACAATTAGTATCACCGTCACTTTCATGTTCCATAGATTCTTCATAACTCTCTGACTGTTTTTATTTGCGTATATGCTTATATGCACGTGTTTGTTTGTTTGTTTGTTTGTTGTGTGTGTGTGTGTGTGTGTGTGTGTGTGTGTGTGTGTGTGTGTTTGATTGAATAAATGATTTTAACGTACCAGAGAGTAATAACAATGAATGAGTAATCCAGACTCCACACATCACAAGAATTGGAGCCTCACCACCAAATACAATTTGATGTCATATTCAAGTCAACCCTTTTTTGAATGGGTATTACCCCTCTACAGGTATAGTCAGCATATTCTGTTGTTGTTGTTGTTATTTTTGGGGGTGGGGGTTGTTATCCATATATTGGATATATATCATCATCATCAGTGCTATATCAAGGAACTATGTCATGAAGCTCCGTCAAAAAATGTTATTTTCGAGTGAAAATTAAACGAATATAATTTATTGGTAGGGGGGGGGGTCCAAATGCGGTGATTATTCGAAGAAAGGGCCCAGTCTGCCCTACCATTTATCCATAACTGGAGAAAGAATAGGGTATCAGCGCTATATGAAATGGAAAATTGTTCTCATTCTGTTGTCCCATACAAAAATTTCACTTAATTCTACCTAATTAATTTGTCATTTGTCTTTCTCTGAATGAGAGTATATGACTTTTTTATGTACTACCCAACTCAGGGATTGAACTCAGAACTGACAGGTAATTTCTAAAAAAAGGCTTATCCTATAACTTGGTTTGGTCGTGGGGGGTATTACTCATGTATGTTTTGGGGCAGAGCCTATATCTCCAAAGGTCTGGTTTGAATTCAGAATTTTTCCTTCTCTAAGACTGGTTGCCATACTAAGGTTTAAGAGCTCTGTCTGTCCTACTATTTACTAAGTCTAATTTGCTAGTCATCATTCACTAAGCTCTTGTAACCTGGTTTGATTGTTTATGCACTACTCAAATAGTGTGTCTTGGTAATAAATAGACTGGTGGAACTCATTCTGGACTACAACTGGCTTGAATTCAGAGTTTTCCTTCTCCAAGGCCGGTTGCCACACTGTTGGATTATCTGTAGGTATAAGATGTACACCAAATCATCAATCCTATGTATGAACTTTCCCAACAGCAGCAAGAACTTCCAGTGAAAATTGGCCAATTATAAAAGAGCAAAGAAAAGCATTTAAGATCGTCGTCAAATGTCTTTGAATCAATTACTAATTAGACTTTCTGCCAGAAGGAGTACTACAGACTATGATTACAAGGAGATCTACAGATACTACACTCTTTTCTACCTAAGGATTTCAAGGAACATTACAGCCTGGGATTGTAAGAATTAACCAATTGAGCCCAAATTCAACACCGACTTGGATTTTCCAACAGAAGAACTAAACGCCTAAAATGGTGACCAGAATTTTAACACATACAAAAGGTAAAGAGACCTGTCTACCCAACTATTTTACCCACGGCTAGGGGAGATTAGTTGGATGCATACCTTTCCCACGTTTTGGGCATCCAATCATGGTATTATGTTTAGCAAGGTAGGACTGGTAGATTCGTTGCTACTGAAAAGTGAGTTCGATTCTCGCTAGATGGCTGAGCAGTACATGACATGCATCACTCCACTTTGGCCCTTACTTAGGCTAAACGGGCGGTCGGAGAGGCCTCCGCCGACCAATCGCCTGGTCACGTCAAACTCGAACACCTACATAATTGTTTTGACCGTATTGCTCTTATAACAAACCCCAGCCATTTTTATCATTATGTGCTAGAAGGTGATGTCTGAGGGTCTTACGTTAAACTCTGACCTGGAGTGGTAATAACAGTTTTGGTGTCGTCTATTGGTTAAATAGAACAAAATATGAGTTTTTGAAAAATGTGTTTTGAAAAAATTGAATTTGAAGAAAAAATTGAATACCCATTAAGAATTAATAAAACAAAACGTCTTCGGCGTGAAATATCGCAGCAAGGGTTAATATGCCGTAAAATCCGACCAACAAGCCAACCAGCTAAGGGTATTAGCTCTATGTAGAATGCAAATAGCCGCTTTCGAGATTTCTCTAACAACGGGCGACACCAAACTTCAATCATTTTAGTACAAACACAAAAGTATGGATCACCCAGATCCTGTATCCAGAGAGAATCGAATTTATTAACTATGGTCCGCCAGTCCAGCCCGTTAACCATAACACTGCGTCAGATGTCTTGTCCTCTAAAATTGAAGGCTTGAAGAACATGTAAAAATTCGTGCTCTCTGAGCAGAGATTATGAAGTCAGGTATGGATAATCACGTGAGGAGGAGGGAAAGGAGGCTCACCAACCCACGCGTATAATGAAGTTCGAATAATAGAGAACAACGCTGGGAAATGGGCCGATTGAAAGAGTCAGCGTATTTGACACGCTCTAATAAGCACCCCCCCCCCAGTTTGCCCTATCATAGAATTGAACACTCCACGGGAGGCTTTCAGAGAGAATTAAAAAACTCTATTATACTTAAGGCTCCAAACTTCTACCAGCTGATTGTTCTCAGAGGAAAATGGTCTAATGAATATAAGCGTTAATTAAGTATATGAATTAACGTAGCCATTGAAAATCGTAAAAGCTGGTTTAGTAGAAATAAAAAAACAAAACAAAACAAAACAAAAGTACGAACTAATGCTAAAGAATTGATACAAGATATTATCTAAGTATGGACAGCTGAATGAGAACCCCGTGGAGGGAAGACAATTGTGCGGATCCGGATGAGGTGAATGATAAGGCAAATAATTTTATAGGGTAAAACTTGCAAATCATACTAAAAATCCCATGATATTACTGGGTGACCCAGAAAAAACAGAACCCAACTATTTATTTATTTTCCCATTAAACTAACCCTAAACCCCAACTCTAACCCTAACCCTAACCCTAAACCCTAACCCTAAACCCCGTAGTTAAAATTAAAAGTTTTTAGTACAAAATTTGTAGGTTCTGTTTTTTCTGGGTCATGGGATTTTGAGTATGATTTTTAAAAAGTTTTATCTTTTATAGATTCTCAAATGTACATACATGCAAATCTCCAAATTGGTTGGTTAGTTGGTTGGTTGGTTTTTTACGGCATATCAACCTCTTTCGGGTTATTTAATCCCGAAACAATTCATTTTGATACCTACTGTTGTTTAAATGGTCACTCATCTAAGAATTGAACAGGTTCATCGCTGCTTAACTTCAGATTCCGGATTACAAAGTCTAGCCACACTGAAGAGACGTGATACGTCGAAACAGGACTGTCTGTGGATGACAAATATATATATATATATAAGTTATCAGGGTGGTCTAAAGTCAGAATCAGCCAGACAGCGAGGAAGTCTATCTATTTTTCACTAGCGCTAGACCAAGTGATTTTTTGGGCATCTAAGATGGTGCAGCACACCTACCTGTGCTACTCATACTCTGAGTTGGCGAGGCCCGGTATCGAAGCCGGAACGTTGTGGTTCGTAGTCGGAGGCTCTACCGACTGAGCGAAACCGGCCACACACACACACACACACATATGTATATATATATATATAATTGAGATCATGTGTATATCCGTCTGTAACCGAAACTATGTCACAATTTTTAGTTATTTTCGCCACAATTATCATTATTATATTTCTATACAAATCTCAATTATTAAGAAAAATATATAATGTTTTTAATACCGTAGTCCTTACATACCAATAACACGCAATTGCATTTATATACACAGCCAAATAGCGTATTATAGTGTGAATGGGAATGATGATTGCATATTGATCTTTAAAAAATCGATCTTAATAAATATTGGCTTAGTTTTATTGATTTCTGATTGTTTGGTTTAATTTTGATAATTTGAAAAAAATCCATTACCATGAAGAAATAATGTAATTTTAATTTCTGATTTAGTTAAATTAAGAAAATGTTTAAATAAAAGCCGGAACTGATGGAAAAACCTAACGTTCAAACGTTGTCTATTCTTCGAATATACTCATTCTGTTTCAAATAAATTTAAAGTAATGATTAATAGTTAATAATTTATATAGAAATCAATAAAGATGAGTGGAATCTTTTTATATCCGTTCTTATTTTTATTTCGTTAGTCTTTCTGATTTAATATATTTTATTACATTAAAACTTGTTATTACATTAAATACTTGTAATCTTAAATATTTGTGTTATATACCCCTAACATGATTTGGGTATATAATAGAGAAAGTCATCTCGGGTGTATAATGGAGAAAGGAGACACACACACACACACACACACACACACACACATATATATATATATATATATATATATACCAACCCCTCCGCACGAGGAGGATGTGACACAAGGTCAATTTCTAAAGCGGAGTTTCAACAGTTTTCCTTCTCCTAGACCGGTTACCTAACCAATGTCAAAGAGCCCAGTCTGACCTACTATTTATCCATAGCTGGAGGGAGAGTAGAATTCATACCTTTCCCAAGGGTATTAGCACTAAGTGAAATGCAATCACCACATCCAGGATTTGAACTTGGGGCGACGAGTCCATTTCCCATGATTTTAACCATTACACCACGCGCTTCCAAGAGAGAGACATATAGTTAGATTAGAGATGATAGTGATGATAGTTCTTAGTCTTACTTGATTACCCTGCTTCTTCCACTTCTGGTTCCTGACTCGTTGCTTACGGCTTCTACTTCTTCGTCTAGGTCGTCGACCATTTTCTCTGGGCTGATCTATGGGCTTCTGCTGGGGGTTGATT
>CM042156.1:56486840-56489340 GCA_023376005.1 Doryteuthis pealeii
AAAAAAATTAAAGAAAATAAATTTAAAAGAAAAAAAAATATCTGAAATGATTTCAAACGTCCCGCAATTTAACAACTCACGGGTTTCAACGGAACTACACGATCTCTACCGAATTTGAAATCTTAACGGAAGCTTACGATCTCTTCCAAATTTCAAATCTCCATCAAGCTCAACGTCATTAGAACCAAGTTGACTTAAAAAAAACACAGATGAAACATTTTCAACTCTATAATAAACTCTCTGAAGATGGATTTTATCCGAAAATTAAGAGCACAGCAATAAATATGTTTTTCAACATGAATCTGCATTATTTTGCCTTCAAAAAAAGAAAAAAAAATCGTATATATATATATATATATATATATATATATGGAGGTAAAAAGAGGAAATCAATCCGCCAGTATGTGGAGAAACGTAGACAAAGATGGGATGTTGTACTGGATGGATGTTTATTACTGGTGGTGATGTCGACGTTATAATCTTTCGGTCTATTAGACTTTCTACAGGACACGGACTGAGTTCTTTTACTGAGAGATTCAGTCAGAGTTTCTAACCACTAGGCTATCTAGGGGAGGGGAATATATATATATATATATATATATATATATATATATATATATATATATATATATATACTAGACAAAACGTGATCCGTTGGGTCACCAATTGAGCTCAAAGTAGATAATTAGGATTAAGGAAAAGTGTGATTGCAAAGCGAGTTAAATCAAAGAAATGAATAAATAAATACGGTCGGGGAATTTTTAAAAGAAAATTAAAATCATTTTGCAAGATTTCTATGAAAGGTAAAGTTTGACCTAATTTAAATTTATTGTGGGCCAAGTTGTTGAAACTACTGGCTCGCTGCTTATGAAATTTGACATACTAATACGTTTCGCACACTCCAATCTCTCCCACTCTCTACACTCAATGAGAAACTAACATATATGGCGAGTAGGTAATTTACATATATACAGAGAGGGGGAAAGTGATGGATAGTTTTTGACTTAATTGCAAATTATGACTAATTAGAAACAATTAAAATGGATAATTTTCAAACATAACTCAATCCTAGAACTAAGGAATAATTTAGTATAATTTTCGTGTCATTAAACTAAACAGTAAAAAAGCCTTAAGAACACAAAGATTGATTCACTCAGCTTTAGTATTATAATAGATAGTATACCCACCCGCCTCTCGGGACAGGGGTCCAGTAGCTTCGGCCCTGGACCGTGGTTACAATTAATAGCGTTGATCTCAGCCCATCCCCCAGCCAATAGCTGCCCCCTCGATTTAAAGGGGGAGGGCAGGGTTTATTGCCCAGTGCCCGAGGCGCCCCCTTCAGAGAGAATGCCAACGGGATAAACGCAATTTTTACACCCGCCACCCATGAGCTTCGGTTCGTGGGTGGTCCCACATTAATAGGGCCTTGTGCCTAACCCGTACACGTGGGGTACGTGGTAAATATCTAGTATAACAATAGATTGATAGATAGATGTTTGTTGTGATGGAAATTTCGGATAACTGAAGCACTCCCATAGCTACAGTTAATCAATAAATGTGTTCAAATGAAATGAATAAATCGTACTTATTGCAAGATTCAGTAAATTAGATGAGGCAGACAGCTAGGGACGTAGAAACGAGGAAGTGGGACACTTTGAATAAGAATTTTTTTTCTTCTTCTGAAAAGCTGAAAATATTTTCATATTTATTATTTTTTTCGTTTGCTTTTTGTTTTTGTGTATTTTTGTTTCTTTTGTTTGTTTGTTTGTTTTTTGTTTTGTTTTTTATTTGATTTTTTTTTGGGGGGTGGGGTGGGGGGCGTTTACATCAATAAAAAAGGCGATATTTCCAGTATAATAAAACGAGAAATGATTAGGTCCGCAGAAAATGAATGTCTTCCTTTTTTCTTTTTTCTTTTTCTTTTTTTTTTTTTTTGACAGCGACTCTTGTTGCAAAGAAAGACAATTAAATGACAAAATAATGTGTATGAAATCACAACAAAATAAATATCCGTGTAGAACTGGGATAGGGAAGGGAGGTAAGTCTATGAATTGTAGAATGACGTGAGATCATAAAAATAATAATGTTTGAGATGGTAATTTCTCATCGATTCAGAAACAGATACACAATATAGAAAAAAAACTAGATATGCATATGATATATGAGGTAAAGTCCGGTAAGTACCCGGCTATTTCATAGACTTGAATAGGGTAAATTATATTCTATATATTAATACTCTTGTTCTTTAATCTTCCGACCGTTATCATCTGGCAACATCCTATGGTTAAAAATGAGACCATCCAAATTGTCCAAGATGAAGTGCAAAAATGTAAATCCTGATTATATGGTGTTACTTATCCGCCGATTACTTATTTTATATGCGTGTTGTCACCTCAGCTAAATAATGGACCATTTCGTTATTATTATAAAGAAAGGTAAGAAAAAAGACATGCTATACTGAAAAATATAATAAGAAAGAAAGAAAGAAAGAAAGAAAGAA
>CM042156.1:56491840-56509340 GCA_023376005.1 Doryteuthis pealeii
AATGGGAAGGTCCTACTAAGAATTTGAAAAAGTTCTCTGATTGGGTGTGTTTCCGCTTTTGACTTTGGGAGATCTGGTTTTGTGGTTTTCAGCAGTTTTCTTTTGCCTAAGAGTGACTGCTACCATTCTACATTCAACATTCCAAATTCAACTCACAACTAACTCCTCATGTATTATATAGGGTTTGGCCGATCTCAAGGGTGAAAAAAGGCAACATAAATTCTGTTCAAATATTAATTTCCCAATCAGAAAGAAACATACAGAATGTTGACACCCTTATGAGAGCACGGATACCCATAACTCTCTCTCGACACCCGTCCCTATTGGTCAGCCCAGTCAGATTGTTGGCATCCGTCCGTCTATGAGAGACGATGGAATAGTGTCCAATTTTTTTTAACTACATAGCCTGGGTGGGTTCATATGAAGGATGAGCTGTTACCCTTCTCCACACTGCTGCTGTGATCCAAAGGATATGTAAGGAACCAATGCAGCTTGGTAACGGTAGACTCGCATGGGTTGCTGGGTAGCACTGGATTTCAGCCTCACACCACTTTAGTGATTCCGGCTCCTGATTGGTTTTCGGGATTTACTCCCCCTAGCCTTTCCTTGAAAGACAGCGGAGGGTTTAGAATATACCGACTGCATCTTTACAGAGAGGTAAGCTCCCCACCCCAAATGGGGCCATCTGTCGGCTGAGGACGGTGACTCGTGATGCTTAAGGACGGAATCCTTGTAGATGATCAATCTGACATGGAACACTCCACTTACTTAAGCTAGACAGGTGGTCGGAAAGGCCCACTCCAATCAATCGGCTGGTCAAGTGTCAAGCCCTAGCATCTATATGATTGTCCCAACCCTATTGCCATGGCAAGCCCCAACCCTTTTTTATCCCATATGTGCTAGAAGGCGGTGACTGAGGGTCTTATTCTTAGGCATGACGTTGATATTAAAGCCATTTGGAGCTAGTGTTGGAAGACGCTTTCTCTATTTGGGACTGGCTACATACCGTATTTGACGGCATATAAGACGCACGGGCATATAAGACGAACCTCCATTTCACCAGGTCAGATTCAGTAAAAAAAAAGAAGTTTTTAATGTATTAAAGCATATATTGTTGAAAACAGTCTATTACACAAACAGAAACCTAGCTGTATGAAAGCAATTTTGCAGTACATGCAATAAGCATTCATAAGAAGTCTCAAACTTCACCTACGATGTATAAGACGCAAGGCAGTTTTTTAGCCAGCATTTTGGAAAAAAGGTGCATCCTATATGCCGTCAACTACGGTACTTATTGGCATGTACAAATAAGTCCTTTTTATCCCTTTTCCTGAAAGGTCGTTCCTGCAGATCCCAATTTTATTTACATTCTAAACGAAAAAGTCCATCTCTTTTGATGACCCAAGCTCACCATATGTATTTTTGGCTAAATAGTTAATCGTGCCCTGCAGACGGAATTTAAATTTGTGCATATTATCAAATTTCTTTAATGTCTGATCTGCCAAAATTCTTAAAATTCTCTGTCAAAATTAACGAGCTTTTTTTATAACATGATATCAGAGGCAGGTCGTTTTTTTGTTTGTTTTTCAAAACCCATCGCGTGTCATGTAAAGAAAAAAAGCCCCGTGGCGTGTCACTGGTGACATGCGTGTCAAAGGTTCGCCACCACTGACCTAGAACAATTGTGCCTCAGTCACCATCTTCGGGAGTAATCCCCTCGGGGGATCGATACACGTATTACAGCGTCTATTCCAATCTTCAAAAAAGAAAGTGAAAAAGTCTCCTTTTGGGGATCACTATCAATTGTTACAAGAATTTTGCTTTTTTTTTTTGTGGGGGGCGGTAGACCTGAAACGGATTAATAGAATTTCAGTTTATTTCAATGGGTAAAATTGATTTGATATACGAGGAAATTGAATTAAGAGTGGAGCGAATTAAACTCGTAAGTCAATGTACAACAGCATATTCAAATTTGAGATTTCTAAGGAGTATTCTTTATTATATTAGCCAGAAATTTATTTTACCGCGTCATGTTATTAGAAGAATTTTGCTTAGTTGTTTTTTGTTGTTTTTTTTTGTTTTTTTTTTTTTTGGGGGGGGTGATTTTCACGTGTCACATTTTTTTTCTTTTCTACGTATAACATTATGTCACTGTCAGAAAAATGTATCTAAATCAACCATTTTACGGCATGAAAATGATGGCCGAAAGTGCTCGGAAAGAAAAATTTGACTCATAGCATATCTATCAGAAGGAAAACTCTGAATTCAAACCTGTTAAACTGACCTTAAGAAATTGACCTTGTGTCAAATCCTGCTCGTGCAGAGGGGTTGGTGTATACATATATATATATATATATATATATATATATATATATATATATATTGGTAATTTTTCCGAGTTGAAATAAAGGAAAATAAAGTGCTCAATTACGAATGTAAGAGCTATATTTATTAAATATAAGTGTTTATACAGAGGTTTTTGAAAAGATTTACCTAAGGTTTTGGCTAATCCCATCATCAGAATGTTATAGCTCTCGTGTTTGTAAAGAAACTATTTATAAGTGTATAAACACTTATATTAATAATAATATATATATATATATATATATATATATATATATAATATATATATATATATATATATATATATATCAAGCCACGCCTACAGCACGGATCTCTATGACTCTCGGATTTTCACCATGCGTCTCTGTTGATCATCGCTCCCGGAAAGGTCCTCTGCACAGTATCCGGTTTCCGTGCGGATCTAATCGATATGTTTCTCCAACAAGGCTTATCATTAAACAAAGTAACATTACTATCAGTTTATAAAACCATACCAAACACAAATATTTACCAACAAACTATTTACTTACAAATTATATATACAAAACATAAGATTTAGCATTGAATAGCCCACAAGGGTTGCCATGCCATTAAAAAAAAGGTTCTACCGGTTTATAAAACGAAACCAATCAAAAATATTCACCTACAAACTATTCGCTTACAAATTATATGTACCAAAAATAAGATATGGCATTAAATAACCCACAAGGGTTGATATATCATTAAACAAAATACCATTTCTACCAGTTTATAAAAAACAAACAAAACACAAATATTTACCAACAAACTATAAATCATATCCAAAAAATTATTTGGCATTAAATAGCCCAGAAGGGTTGATATGCCATTAAAATAATAGCCAAACCAAACATATCTAATCTAGATTCTAGCGATGTTCATGTTTTTTTCTATTAACTGTTCATTCATTCGTCAAAAAAATATTTACCAACATACTATTCACTTATGAATCATATCCAAAAAAGGATTTGGCATTAAATAGCCTACAAGAGTTGATATGCCATTAAATAATAGCCTATGCAAACATATCTCATCTAGATTCCAGCGATTTTCATGGGTTTCTTATTTCTATTAGCTGTTTTGTCAAAAAAGACAACGCCATATTTAAGTAATTGCCCAATTATTTTCTACTTATAGAATATCAGAAGAAAATTAAGCAAAATCTTCCAAAACGGTAGTTGTTTTTTTAAAAGAGGTCGTTTCTCTTCGATCACTTCACTTTAGCGACTAAAAAAATCCTTAAGCTAATAATAATGATAATAATTGACAATGCTCCATCTAAGAGATTTGAATATCATTATGTCTAATTTTTACCGGCGTTATGCTCTTTTCTCTGTCGAATAAGGGGACAAAGACAAAGAACGCGAGTTCAAATCTGGCCGGGGGCTCATCCTTTATTTCCGATCCACGCTACTTAATTAACGATCGTAGAAGAACGACCTGGATGTTCCGATGAAAAAAAGCAAAAAAAGCAAAAAAAGCAACAAAAAAAAAAAAGAAATAAAAAGAAATAATAATAAAAAAAAATAGAATAAAATAAAACATAAAAATAAAAACAAAAATAAAAATAAAAATAAAAATAAAAAAACATGAAAGAAGTACGAGTCAGTAATGAATAATTATTGTCATTGCACCATCTAAGAATTTACCAATCAAAGACATGCTACATTCCCTCAAAGACAATGCGACCCCCATGTGGAGGCGCAGTTACTGTAACGGTTATCATCATAGGAAATGGAATCGGCGACGCTCCCCCCCACACACACACACCACCCCAAGATCAAATTCTGGAAGGAACTGTTTGTGTTTCACTTTTCGCTAATGCCCTTGGGAAAGGCATGAATCAATCTGTTCTCAGCCCCCACCCCATCCCCTCTTCGCTTTGGGAGGGAAATAGTTGTTGGTTGTTTTGTTTTACGACATATCAAGCATCATCCGGGTCATTTAGGAGCCAGTTTAGCTCAGTTGGTAGAGCATCGGCCTTGGTAACGACTATGTTCCGGGTTCGATACCGGAGGCCTTCGTCAGCTTTTTGCATGAGTCGTACAGCTTGGATACCTGCAGTAAAGGGATGAGCTGATGGTAGGTGTTGCGCTCCATTTCAGACACAAAAGCAATCTCCCTAGTCTAGCGCTAGCGAAAAGGGGATAGACTCCCTCACTGTCTAGTTGATGCTGACAATAGGCCACTTCGCTGATTTAGATTTACTAATGCGGAATCATCAGGTTGTGCTGACAGCACGGATTCACATTCGTGTCGGTCATCGTCCATGGCATCTTCCACAGGGTATCCGGAATCCGCAACGAGCTGTTTGGTGTAAATTTTTACTGGTCAGCCTACCCTGGAAAGCCTCTTATGAGTTAGTTCTTGCTTTACCAGCAGTATCCAGCATGTCTAATTTATTTGTTTGTGTGATAGAAATAAATGGTAGTACGGCTACTTTTTTGGAGTGGTAGTATCTGTTAGTGTCTAATCTATGGGTTAAATAGAAAAAATGAGTTAAAAAATTGAGTTAAAATTTTCAATGTTGATTCATAGCATGACCATTATAAAGTGATTGACAAACAATTTACCTTCCACTGACCTAGCCGCTGATTTCTCATTGGCTAAAGGAAAAGCGTGTGAAGGGAAATGAGTTGCAGTTGTTAGAATTTAGCGGGAATTGAAGGGGGCAGATGTGATGGCCGTCTGTTCCCAGGTAAGCCATCTTCTCACCGCGCGGTTGAAACCTTTTTGGGATTCAATTTTATTAAGACGTCCGAAAAAAAAAGTAAGTGTTGCGTTCATTATTAAAAATAAAGAGAATGAATACAGACAACCGGAGCCCAGTACAAAAGAAGATGTATCAGAGAAGAAATCACCCCAAAAGAAGATGGTCATATCAACCAGAGGAATCACCCCAAAAGAAGATGGTATCAACCAGCCACCCCAAAAGAAGATGCCGTATCAACCAGAGGAAGAAATCACCCCAAAAGAAGATGGCCGTATCAACCAGAGGAAGAAATCACCCAAAAAGATGGCCGTATCAACCAGAGGAAGAAATCACCCCAAAAGAAGATGGTCGTATCAACCAGAGGAAGAAATCACCCAAAAAGAAGATGGCCGTATCAACCAGAGGAAGAAATCACCCAAAAAGAAGATGGCGTATCAACCAGAGGAAAAAATCACCCCAAAAGAAGATGGCCGTATCAACCAGAGAAAAAACACCCCAAAAGAAGATGGTCGTATCAACCAGAGGAAGAAATCACCCCAAAAGAAGATGGCCGTATCAACCAGGGAAGAAATCACCCCAAAAGAAGATGGCCAGTTAGCGAAATAGAACAATCCTCCCCATTATATACCCAGCAGATGAAGGAGTATACAGAGATACTTATAGGTACGATTCCTGCATCATTGACGCACAAAAATCTAAAAAGACGCAATAAAATCATATCCGTGCGTCCAAGTGTTTTTTCTTCCCTCGCCATTTCAGGTTAATTGTAAATACATTTCAATAGTTTATTAGAAACGAATTACGCTGGATAGGTTACAAGGTAGGAGTTAGACGGCTTTTGTTGTTTCCACAGATCATAAATAAACACCATACTTATTAGGAAACTTTTGTTGGGACCCATAAATGTTCCCGGGGACTCATTCAAATAAATATGTGCGTCCCAGGACGCATTAAATCAAAAATCTATCAGCATCGCTGGGTATATAAGACTGAGACATAACTAATCGAGACAAAGACAGATTCTAAAAGTACAACAAAACAATAAAAGAAAGACATGAATTTAATAAATGGTAGTTATTTGGCTGAATTTTAAATAAGGGGAAAGTAAAAACAAACAAAAAAAAACGGAGGAGAGAAAGGAAAAAGAAATGAAAAAAATGTTTTTGTGAAGAGATGAAAATGTTAGGCAAATATTGAAGAAAAGGTTTCAATAAGAAAACCTAACCTTTAAAATGGAATAATTAGTTTGATATTTAAGGCCAGTAAAATTTCGATATGTTTTTAAATAAATTCTTTCTATTTTACACACACACACACACACACACATATATATATATATATATAATGTTCATTTTATATAATATATATATATGTGTGTGTGTACGTGTGTGTGTGTGTGTGTGTGTGTGTGTGTGCTTATTTTGATAGATATATACGCGTGACTATATATAAAACATATATGTGTGCGTGTGTGTCAGTCTAGCTGTCTGCGTGCGCACGCGCATGAGTGTGTGTGTGTGTGTGTGTGTGTGTGTGTGTGTGTGTGTGTGTGTGTGATGAGTAAATGGGAAAAAAAGAGTTATGAAGACGATTTATTAATATTTGAAAATTTAGTGGCCGTTTAAAATATTTCGTTTATTGAATATATATATAATATGTGTGTGTGTGTGTGTGTGTGTGTGTGTGGTAAAAGGAATGACTTACCGGTAAAAATATTGGCTTGGTTTCAATATTTGGTTGATATAAGTGTTACTCCGATAAGTCAGCGTTATAACAAATATAAAGTGATCAATACGTAGATAGAACCGATTTATTATTATAGTGTATACAAAAATAACCTACCCAAGTTTCACGATAAGGTTCTTCAGGGTTAAATCCACTGAATTAATCAACATATTGATTAATTGCACCTAATTGCGGGAGTTCATGTTGTAATTACATGTTCATATATATGCTGGAGTTTATTTTGTAATTATATATATATATATTATATAATATATATATATATATATATATATATATATATGGAGAGTAGTCGGATGCATACCATTCTCAATGATATTAGCTTGATGGGAAATGCAAACAGCTTTGTCCGGTATTTGAACTCGGGTCGTCGAGTTCATTTCCGAGAATGATAACCATTACACCACGCGCTTCCGTCATCATATACATATATAATCCATAAGTACACGCAGTGTTAGGCTCCTTTTTAATTGTCCCAGATCTGCACCACTTGGACCCTAAAAGCGCCGAAAGAATAAGCTAGATGGAGTTGCACTAGAATGTTGCGTGCGGTCTTAAACAAACCGTGGAAACAACACCCTACAAGAAAGCAGCTGTACGTCCACCTGCCCCCTATCACACAAATCATCCGAGTAAGACGAACAAGACACGCCGAACTATGCTGGAGAAGTAGGGATGAACTCATGAGCGACGTTCTTCTATGAAAAACGCGCACATGGATATGCCAGTGTGGGCCGTCCAGCAAAGACCTGCATCTATCACCTCTGTGCTGATTCTGGATGCTGCACAAAGGGGCCTTACCGGCGATGATGTATGATTGGGACGAATGGCGAGAGATGATGTCATGGAAATCCATGCTGCCAGCGTGACCTGATGATGATGATGATGATGATGATGATGATGATTCCAATCCTATTCATTCACCTAATTAGAAAAACCTAATCAACAACATCAATAATTTATTGATTTATCTATTTTGGACACTACGCCATCGTTCTTAGTGGATGGGAAGGTGCCTACAGCAATAACAATCAACAACATCAGAATGAGGAAATATAGAGACGTACATTACAAACTAACTAAATGACTCATTACCCTTGGCAACAACATCCTTCCCAATTCATCGTAGACCCAATCCTTATAAACAACGCCATTAGTTATTCGCGCTCGGCTCATCTCGCCGTGCCTATGACTATTAACGAGTGTCACAAACCATTTACTGTATATATATATATATATATATATAAGTGGGCGGAGTGCCTATTGTCGGTATCAGTCAAACAGCGAGGGAGTCTATCCCTTTTCTAGGAGATCTTGGTCTTTCAAATTATCGCACTACTACATGCGCTGAGTTGACGAGGGATGAGTGAGTGGTATGAGTGTAGAAAATCCGGTGCCAAGAGTTGACGACAGAGAAAAAGCCGCTATCATGAGCTGAAATAAATATAATACTTGATCTTGTATTATTTGAAGAAGTAGTATTAGAAATTATTTATTATAAATATGAATAGTATAATTGTATTACACTTAATATATAGTATATTATATAATATATATATATATAACGTGTGTCATAAAAGTAGAGATTTGAAGCTATTTTGCCAAGATAGAAATGAACAATGAATGGAACGTTAGAATATCCGAGTTTGAAGCTGTATTTACCAAGAGAGAAATGAACAATGAATGGAACGTTATTTTTCTTTTTCAGAATACAAGGCGTGTCATAAAAGTGTCGAGTTTGAAGCTATATTTACCAAGATAGAAATGAACAATGAATGGAACGTCATTTTTTCAGAATACAAGGTGAGTCAAAATACAAAAATCTTGATACTTTTTTGACACACCTTTTATTTATTCATTTATTCATTTATATTTATTTTTTACACACCTTTTATTTATTTATTTATTTATATTTATTTATATACATAAGGGTCGGGTTAACTCAGTCGGTAGAGCGTTCGGCTAGAAACCACAAGGTTCCTAGTTCGATACCCGCCCTCGCCAACTCAACGTATGAGTAGCACAGGGGTCTGTGCGGTAAAGTAAGGAGCTGATGGTAGGTGTGGCGCTCCATCTCAGACGCTAAAATAATATCCTTGGTCTAGCGCTAGTGAAAAGGGGATAGACTCCCTCGCTGCATAGCTGATACTGACATTAGGCCGCGCCGACGACTTATTTTGTTTATATATATAAGTAGCTTGAAATAGGGGAAATGGTTTCTCGTATATCCTGATAGTATTATAAGGCAATTGAAGCGTTGACATGCAACGAAATGCTCTTCTATCAAATGTCTTTATGATGTGACAATAAATGTGGCATCAAACGGCAAATCTAATTATCAATCGTCGGGTGTCTTGGTAGAATCGGCCGTTCTGATGGAAACCAAAATAACTGGATCATAGTTTTCGATTCTTCCTTTTAGAAGAATTTCGCAAAAGAGTGAGGAAAAAGAAAGGGGGAGAGTGAGGGAAGGGACGTTGAAAAACGGTTGAAAGAAGAGTGCCATTACCCTTGTAAATTGACTGTAAAATTTGATGGATAGATAGATACGAATAGATACGAATAGATAGATAAACAGATAGAAATTAGATAGATAGATGCGAATAGATAGATAGATAGATAGATAGATAGATACGGAAGGAGGTAAGGAGATGAAGAAACTGAGGTAGATGTAAACAGACACTGAAACAGATACATATATATATATATATTATATATATATATATATATATATATATATATATATATGTGTCTGTTTACATCTACCTCAGTTTCTTCATCTCCTTACCTCCTTCCTTATTATATATATATATATATACCTTTTATAATTTGCTTGAAGCATTGTGTATATATTGGTTTGGAGATTGGTTTTGAAGGCTATCACAATGCAGGTGTAAAGAAAAAATAAGGTTACAATGGTATTGTTTGTTAACCTGTGATTTATTCTTAATATTAATATTTCGAGATAAAATCTCTTCTTTAGAAAAACACTGGAACTGAAGTAGTTGTCGTCTTGCTATGGCATTTTAGTTAAATAAAATAAAAGAATAAATCACAGGTTAACAAACAACACCATTGTTACCTTATTTTTCTTTACACCTGCATTGTGATAGCCTTCAAAACCAACCTCCAAACCAATATATATATATATATATATATATATATATATATATATATAGAGAGAGAGAGAGAGAGAGAGAGAGAGAGAGTTGGGAGATAAATAAATGAAAGAAAGAAAGTAAGAAAGAAAGACGAACAGATCGATATAGATAAGAATTATGATAGATATGAACAGACTAATATGAATAGAGGGAAGATGAACAGACCGTGATATATCTCAGAGAGAGAGAGAGAGAGAGAGAGAGAGAGAGAGAGAGAGGAGAGAGAGAGAGAGAATCCAAAAAAATCTTATATGTACCCGCGGGGACTATATTGACCTCAGTTGAAGGCAGTCTAGGTGCATGGTGTAATAGCGTACAATCAATAATCAATTAACCAAATTAAGGCAGAATTCTCCCAACGTATTTTACTCAAAATCCTGGGAAAATATTGCCTCTTATCTATATATTAATGCACTTGTTCCTTATTCTTTCCAACGTTATCATCTTGCAACACCTTCTTGTTAAAAATGAGACCGTCCAAATCGTCCAATATGAAATACAAAAATGTAAATTCTGATTATATGTGTGGTTTAACTCGAATTCTAATTTCTTATGAGTGTCTTAAACTCAGCTAAATAATGGAACATTCCGTTTTTATCATAAAGAAAGAAAAAGAAGAAAAGAGATATGCTACGCAGAAAAAATATAATAAAAAAAAAAGAAGAAAGAGAATATAGGTAAGATAGAGGGAAAGGGTTAGCGTATGGAAGTGATAACTCTAATCTGTTTCAATTAAACATAATGAAAAGATGAAAAGAAGAAACGGAAAAAAGTGTGTGTATGTGTGTGTGAGAGAGAGATAGAGAAACAGAGAGAGAAAAAAGGAGAGGGGGGAGTTAAATCAAGATTATTATACTTTTTTACATATTGAACTATTTAGCAATAGCTCTTCAGTAAACATATCAAACGTTGTAATAAATTTATCATACTGTGGTATATCCACTGGTCCTGCTAGTAATAGATAATTACGGTAAATAAGGAAACGAATTTTATTTTGAAATTAATTCTGTTTTATGTATTCATTTTTTATTACCTGTTTTCAATTGGGAATGAACAAAATATGCTAATTAGTTGACTCTATCGAGGGACAAAATTGCTACCTTTGTTAAGTGTGTATTTACCTCGTTTGTATCTGTATTGGTAGTATTTGATACAAGGTTGTTTTTGAAGCGGATACCATGCTGCGTATGGGCGGTTGGTGCCAAAAATTGCTTAGCTGCGTCGGTATTTCTCATTATATAGACACTGCAGGCACCAGGCTAGGAACCTGCCCCCGACCCCCTTTAGGTGAGCGGCTGGGTTTCTGACTGGTATCATGAGAGAGACGGCTCCCTAGAGCTAAGCTCATTTAATTTATTTCACCTGTCACGTAATATAGCCGACTATTCATAAACTTGCTTGCGGTGATAAGCAGCGGTTGTTTTGGCAACACAATTCTTGGTTGCACTAAAATCTCGGTAAACAAGCAACCAAAGAGACGGAGACGTTATAATCTATATATATATATATATATATATATATATATAATATATATATATATATAGTATGTACATGTCGACGTATAACAGCAAAGCGGGAGGTCACTCAGATTCGAAATCTTGCATGCACCTTGATATCCTTCTAACTAAGAAACACGCCAAATTTAGTTATTGCTTTTTTACTAATTAAGGGATATAATTAATTCAATGTTTTTAAAAAGAACCCCTAAAATAAACACTGTAATACGTACATTTTCGGTAATTATTTTAAAATTTTATTTTCAGGAACACTCCCTGGTGTTCCTAAAAATGTTTTCGTGCGGTCATGGGCCGGGTACTTTTGCTAGTCTATATATAAAAGAATGATTTCTGTGTATGTATGTCTGTATGTTTGTTTGTACAAGCCCAGGTCCTTTTATAAATTGAAATTGTAGAAACCAGCAAATACTAATGTTAAAAATTATTGTAAACTTAATTGATATATTGGCTCTTGAAGCATTGGTATTGCAACTAAATGTGGATTTTTTACCTGTCTCAAATATTTACAAAATAATGAAGAACAATATCTACCGGGTTTACGGACTGAAATTTAACAATAGTAAAAACTTAAAAAGGGCTCAGTAACAGGTTCTTAACACGAATGTAATATTATCTAAATATTCACCTACAAACATATCTTCACCCCTTTCATATATATATATATTTTTCATTTTTTGGGAGACCACAATAGTCTAAGGGACATTTAAATTTGTATACTACATCAGTCTCTTTAAAACGACTTGTTTAGGGAGAGGAGTTGTTGCGGATAACAAGGTTAGTTCTTTTATATTTGGTGTAATAAATAATCAATTTTATCTTATCATCGGGCGCAGTTGGAGCAACAAAAAAAGAAAGCAAATGAAAATACCTACATCGGTTTTACCTCAACGACTTTGTCACGCCGTTTGACTCTTCATATATATATATATATATATATATATGTGTGTGTGTGTGTGTGTGTGTGTGTGAATATATTGGAAAAGTAAATAACGAACACAGACAATCAATTCAATTAATAATATTGATTCTGTTGAAGTTTCTGAAATATTAATTAAATTGATACTGAAAATATCTAAGTTTGGTCGGAAAATACGCTTGACGCTAGCTCACTAAATTAAGGTAGGAGGCCGGGACGCCATTTTTAAAATTGGGTGAAATAAAATTGGACAAAGAAGAAATCTGCGATTAAATGACAATGGTGTGTGAGTGAGAGAGCTAGAGAGAGCTAGAGAGAGAGAGAGAGAGAGAGAGAGAGAGAGAGAGGGGGGGCGTAGTCTTGGGTAGGTTCTCGTAAATTAACAAAAAGTGGATGAAAACATTAAAAAAGAACATATGTAACATATTATGGAAATTTTCATTCATATGTCTGCTTCAGTTGGCCGAGTATATATTATCAAGAATACATTTACAATAAGTCAGCTCAAAAGATACAAATACTAATCTCAAGTTTATCACGCAACCTTTCACACACTCTTTTCATCTCTATTCTTCTCTTCTCTCTTTACTTATCACCATCTCTCTCTCTCTCTCTCTCTCTCTCTGATCTTTCAAAACATCCAACCTATAATCGTCTCTCACACAAAAATGAACATATATTGGCTTCTCACAAAATGTACATTTATCATAAACACATCATAATATATATATATATATATATATATATATATATATATATATAAAATACACACACACACACACACACACATATATATATATATATATATATATATATATATATATATATATATATATATATATTATATTATCTAAACAGATTTTATTGAATACCACTGAATATTTCTTCTTTATGATTTTCAATTATTTACATTCTAGTTCTTGTGGTTCAAATGATAGAGAAGATGCCCCATATTTTCCCCGAGCGGTTTCGACCACGTTCATGATCGTCTTTAAGAGGATCATTTGTTGCTGATGTATTTTCATTTTTTCTTGTTTGTCTTTTTCTTTTTTTCTTTTTTGCGACCCGGTGTTTATTCAGCTGGGTGTACTTATGTTGGAGGTTTATTGTGTTTGCAGATTTATTCAGTTAGGAGGATCTATTGTAGATGTAGGTGGTAGGGTTAATGCGGTAATTATATGGACACATACCCACCATTTTGAATCCCAATATAAGAAAATTACAAGAGGGCTTGAACTTTCGCAATTGAAAATCATAAAAAAGAAATAGTCCGTGGTATTCAACAAAATCTTTGTATATATATATATATATATATATATATATATAATATATATATATATATATATATTGTGTGTGTGTGTGTGTGTGTGTGTGTATGTGTGTGTGTGTGTGTGTTAATGTATGAGTAGTAGCTTACCGGTGGGTACGAGTACGATCGTTGGAAGCGCACAGTATCCAGGGGTTAAGACTGAGAAAAAACAAATACAAAGTGCTCAATACAATGTAGAGCAAAAATTTATTTATATAATGGATAGAAGTAACCTACTCGAGTTTCATCGATTGATTCTTCAGGGTTACATCCGTTGAATTAATCGAGTTTTCGATTAATCTCAGTTGGTACAATACATGCCCGTTGGAATGGGACTTATCTTTTATAGACGAACGCTTGTTTATATTTTCAAAGATTCATCGTGAGCCGTTTTTGTTTATTGGATTAAAAATGTGAATTAATTTGTGGGAATTATTTTTTCAATTACTATTTAATGAAAGGTAGATTATGGGGCGTAATAATGGTTAAAAAACGTAAGGTTAAAATTATTTATTGGTTGGCTTGTGTTGGTTAGAGAGTATTAGGAAAAGGATGAAGCTCGAGTAGGTTACTTCTATCCATTATATATATATATATATATATATATATATATATATATATATATATATTAATAACAAGACCAATGGTAAAAATACACCTCCATGTGTGTATTCATATATACACATTCATTTAATTAAAGTCAATAGACTTTAATTAAAATGAATAACGTTTAACATATATTGATAAAACCACATTTAATCGCTACAGACTCTATAATTATATAGTGAAACCTCATCATTGTCATAAACCATTAAAACAATAGCACAAAGCGGATTTCTAACAATGTTTATATTTTGATCTTGAGAAAATGCACCTTCCGCTTTTTTAAATGTTTTTAATTTTCGAATCTTGAATCGGCGTTCTTTGACCGGGGTCCTATAACCAACTGTTTATCGCAAAAAAATGCACACGTGCAATCAACTGCAATTAATCAATATCTTGATTAATCCAGTGGATTTAACCCTGAAGATCCTTATGGTGAAACTCGAGTAGGTTATTATTGTGTACCATTATCATAATATATATATATATATATATATATATATATATATATATAAAATTCCACCTTTTTTCAAATGTCACTCTTCAACGAATATTCTTTATTCTCTAACCGTAACCAAACATCACTCTATTTTTTGTTTACGTCTCAAAAAAATTATTTTTTCGAACATTTCAAAATTCTCTGTATTTTGACCGTTTTAATTTCAAATATCAAACATTTTACCCTGAATGAGACCATTTTTCTTTGTATACTTTGATATTTTATAATTTTCTATTATTATTATTATTTTATTTCATATTTAAAATAATAATAAATAGAATACAATGCGTACATGAACAAACTCCTGGCCGATACACGTGTTGGTAATTCATTAAATTGATTTTATCCATTCAACATTTTCTTTCTTTCATTTATCTATCCTTTCAACATATATATATATATATATATATATATATATATATATATATATATATATATATATATATAGCATATGTGTTCATTTTAAGTATGCTCTTTTCTTGGAAACAGTGCTCCACAAGAAAGTAGCTGTACTGCCACTTGCTCTCTAAACCATTCAATTAAGATCAACAAGATATACTGGACACAAATCAAGAAGCAAGGACGAACTGATAAGTGACGTTCTCCTGTGGGCAGATGCACAAGGACACACCAATGTAAGCCGACCAGCAATAGCCTTTTTTCGGATTCTGGATGCTGTGTGGAAGAGCAGCCAGGGGCGATGGCCAATAGGGATGATTAGCGAGAGAGAGTCATGGGTATCCGTGTTGTCAGTGTAACCTTATGATGATGATGACATTAAGCAAGTTTGGCCACCCCTAACCACGTAAGCTCTGTCGGTGGGGCTTTAGAATACACCGACTGCACCTCTGCATAGGGGTAAGACACCTGTCAATTGGACCACTTGTTGGCCATGCGTGGTAATCCGTGATGCTTAAGGATGGGACCCTAATGGCTGAGCAATCTATGACATGCAACACTCAACTTTGGCCCTTACTTAGCCTATATAGACCACCTCCGATCAATCGGCTGTTCATATCAAGCCCTAGCACCTATATGATTGTCCCGATTCTATGCCCTTATGGCAAGCCCAAACACTGTTTTATCATATATGTACTAGAAGGAGGTGGCTGAGGGTCTAAGTGTTCTGGTTATGACGTTAAACTTTATCTGATGGTGAAGTTCCAATTCTGGAGCCCTGGGGAAAATGGAGTACCCCTTCATCACCATTACTCCAAAGTCCACTCTGATCCGGAGTGGTAGTACCTGTTAGGATCAAATCTACGGGTTAAATAGAAGAAAATGAATTCTTAAAAATGTTTTTGAAAAAATTGAGTTTAATTTTTTAAATACCCATCAAGCATAAATAGAACAAAACGACTTCGGTATAAAATAACTCAACAACGGTGGACATGCCATAAAATCCAACAAACTAAACCAAACCGTGTAAAATCAATGACGAATTTTAATTTTCGACGTTTAACAATATTATGAAAATAGAATTACGACTTGATCACTTCAGAGATGCACATTCTTTCCGTTCAAAGAATAATACCCAAACAACCCAAGCAATATAGTAACCAACGGTGGGATTCGAACCCACGGCCCAAACCAGTCAAACTGGTCTAGCCCCTCCGTAATGCGCATGGTGTCTTTTTCTTTACCGCCTCAACCACACTCGTCTGGGTGATCATATTACTACTTCGTGTAGACCAGGAGGATGGGTCAAAGTTTAGGCACCGGACTTATATGCTGAAAAAGGGGGAGGGGTCCCTTAAGGAAAATTGTGATATTGTAAAGAGTACCTGGTACCTATTACTTAAGCATGACATTTATTATCTAGACGAGCAAAATAAAAAACACCCTCTGGGTGATGTAAAAATAGATTTTTGAAACATATTGCCTGAGGGGTGGGAGTTAAAAATTCAATGTCAGCGAGTTTAAATATGTATCAAAATAAAACAAACTATATATAGATATATAATACCAGTCATGTATTTATTAAAACTTGTTTTAAAAAAAACAATGAGGACTGTCTAATGTTGTATGTTGAAATTTTGGGTGCATTTATTCTATGTTATGACGATTTGGGGTAATGTGACGTAAGCAGTTACGTAGTTTTTGTTACAGACAAAACCCGGAAGCGAATCTCCATTATTAATAAATGTAGATATAATATAAATAATTTATTTATGTATCGAGATAATAAATCAAAATAATTTATAATAAACTATTTTAATTCTTTTTAAATGCATGTCATGATGTCATTGTTTCTATTAACTTTAAATTTTAACTTAACTAATCAAGACATTTTATAATTTAATAAAGATATACAATTCATTCAACTGTGACATATGGAAATCTAATAGACTGCAAGAGACTTGTCAGAATAATAACTGATTAGAATAATTTTATTTATTTTGTTATAGTCAAAAAGAACTACAATGGTTAAATTACAAAAATACTAATCGTACCGGGAACTCGCTTGGTTACCTCTTCTCGGGAATAAAGCCACCTCCGTTAGAGGTACCAGATACTTTTTACAAAATCACAATTATTTAAAGAAGGACCACTTTTCCGCATACATGTCCAGTACCCAAACATTGACCCCCCCCCCCTCGATGACGTGTGTGGAGGTATTTTTGGCGGCAATTTCATTGCCGAGTTTGTTTACTGTTTATTCTTTGGAACGTTGGTAT
>CM042156.1:56514340-56519340 GCA_023376005.1 Doryteuthis pealeii
ATTAATTGAAAGGCAAGATCCTCTTTTTCAATTTTACAAGTCAAAACGCAGAAATAAATTATGAGAAAGAAATTCTCAACTTGTGTTTTAACGCATTCTCCAGATGGTTTGTTTATCAAATATGGCTGAGAACGTTTTGGCTTGTTTATTTATAAAAACGCCAGTAAAAGAGATGGAGTCGCTTAGAAAATAGAAAAATGAATGCAAAAGAAAATAAACAAGAAACATTCAGGATGATCTCCTGGTGAGCTTTGTTTTATTTCTAGCTTATATTTCCATCGGGAAGTTGAACGATCAAGAATTGTTGAATTATTTTTGAATAATTGTAAATTTCTGCTAAAGTGATAAGTTCTTCAAAGTGAATTGCAAATGGCCGACTATTATATTTGACGTTTCTTTTTTATTTGGTTGTGTTTTTTGTTTGTTTTTCGTTTTTTATTGAAGATAATTTTTTTGTTGTAAATTTTTATAGAACTAATTTTTTGCTGAAGAATGCTGGCGTTAATTGTTGTTGAAACGTTCCTTATTGATCTGTATCGATAATGATTTTTTTCCGATCCAAAAGGAAAAAAGAAGAATTACTTATGTTGAGCAAAATGGTGATAGTATATTATATGGAGCTAATACTGCATAGAAAATTACGTGTACATATGGGTGTGTTTTATGTGTGTACACAGATACGTACATATATATATATATATATATATATATATATATATATATATATATATATATATATGGAGAGCGAGAGAGAGACAGATAGATAGATAGATAGATAGATAGATAGATAGATAGAGATACATGATAAGGTCTAAAGATCGAATTTTAGATATATATATTTAGGTAATAATTATCATATATATATATATATATATATGTATGTGTGTGTGTGTGTGTGTGTGAGCACACACATACACATACATATGTGTATATATATCCATTTATATATATATATATATATATATATATATATATATATATATATATATATATATATTACCTCATTCTGTCGGATTCATTCCAACCCCCTTTTCCTCATATATATCTATATATATATATATATATCATATTCCATACTTCAATGTTAGTTTTTAAGATTTCTAAGTTGTTACTTTAGTTAAGACTATATTATATATATATATATATATATATATATATATATATATATATATATGAAGTTAAATAAACACACACACATATATATATGTGTGTGTGTGTGTGTGTGTGTGTAGGTATATGTACATGGTTGTGTTTGTATATATATGTATGTATGAGTTCCTTGATTTTTTTAAATAGTTACACCATTCCTATGTTAACATATATGCCAAATATATATATATTTGTGTATGTGTATATTTGTGCACGTTTGTGTGTGTATGTATGTATGTATGTATACCTGTTCGCCTTTATTTTCTCTAATAGCACCATTCGTATGTAAATATATTCACACATGGACATGTAAATGTAGGAGGTACCAATATAATATTACTGTGTTACAAGAGATTATCATCTGTTATGAACAGTGAGTGACCTTAATAAGGACCACTGCATTCATTTTGCTCGCTTTGTTTTTCTAGGGGTGGTTGGTTTTTTTGTTCATTTGTTGTTTTTTTTTTTTTGTTTTTTTTTTTAGGGGGGGGGTTCTTTCTTTGATTTTATCTCAGGATGCTAAATAAAACTGAATATGTTATCGGCAAAACGATCAAAATAGCCACCGCCTTGGAGCACCATATTAGCAAGCTAGATTTGCAGACCATTGTTAGTGAGTTCGATTCTCACTGCCCCATACTTCTGGCTTTGTGCCACATCTAAGCTATGCTTTGTAAATAACTATATGATAAAAAATGGGTTACGGGTATTGGCGATAAAGAAGTACCAGACACTCCCCATAGCTCCAGAGTTGGAACATCATACCCAGGACCCTCAGTCACCGCTTTCTAGTACATATATGATAAAAAGGGTTGGGGGTCTGCCATAAGAGCAATAGGGTCGGTGCTAAAGCTTGACATGACAACTGATTGATCGGAGGGGGAGGGGACTTCTCCGACTGACCGTCTAGCCTAAGTAAGGGTCAAAGCGAAATGTTGAATGTCATGAACGGCTCATCCACCAGGGCCCCATCCTTAAGCATCACGGGTCGCCACGCACGGGCAACAGGTAGCCCTGCAGAGGCGCAGTCGGTGTATTCTACAGCTCCAGGGTTATCAATCATTATGAACAGCTAGTGACCTTAATAAGAGCCAACTATATCTATAGTCTATAGTCTGTCTGTCTGTCTCTCAGCCCTTCTGTCTGTCTGTCTGTCTGTCTGTCTCTGTCTCTCTCTCTGTCTCTCTGTCTCTCTGTCTCTCTCTCTCTTATATACCAGAGAATTCTCTCGCCATTATATACCCGACTTAACGAGTATATGATAATAGTAATTAGTATAACTAACTTCAGCAACATTACAATACTGCTTATGAAAAGTATTGATAGTTTAAATTAGGGAGTTACTTTTCAATCAACCAATATAATTCTTTTCTTTTTTTTCTCGGCAATTACTGGATTTGTCTTTCGAAAAGACCCGGATGAAAAGAAGAATTTATTTTTACACGTTCTTTTTTTATACGGGAGTTTTTATTTCTAGAACTTTTGTATTATATGCGTTCTTATTTAATTTTGTTAGTCTTTCTAATTTAATATATTTCTTTTTTTTGCAGGTTTTGTTTTTTTTGTTTTTGGGTTTTTTGGTTTGTTTAGGTGTATGTTTGTTTTGTTTTTGTTTTGTCGTTTTTTTTTTTGTTTGTTTATTCTTCTTATCTTAAATAAATATATCTAACATGTTATCGCCAAAACGATCAACAAAAATTATACAAAAATATCGACCATAAAAAAGCAAATCTATTGTAAGTCTAGTCTTTCATCTCTTGGGCTCTTTCTGTTTGTGCGCCGGTGTGTACGTGTGCCCACACGGTGTGCGTTTAAAGGTGTGCATAAACATATGAATATATGTGCACACGTATGTGTGTATGATTGAGTTAGTATCTGTGTGAGTGTCTGTTTTATTTCTGTCATTTCGTAGATGCTTTCCCTAGTAGACGTATACACATGAATACCTGTACACACACACACACACGGACACGCACACACACACACACACACACACACACACACACACACATATATAATATATATATATATATATATATATATATATATAATATCCGGGTGCTTGAATGTGCGAGCATGCGGGAGAGTGTCCAAGGCGAAATTTGAGGTATTCAGCATTAGAAATATTCATGGGTGGCTTATATGTGAAAATCTATGCAGTCCCTTCTACCCTTGAAAGTCTGACGCTATACATTCTTTCTGTCTCTTATTTTGTCTTACTTAGACAGATTACGATAAACTATATATATATATATATATATATATATATATATATATATATATATATATAATAATATATATCTGTGTGTGTGTGTGTGTGTGTGTGTGTGTAAAGTAATAAATATGTGCGCGTATGTGAGTATGTCTGCATGCGCACTGTGGTGTGTGTGTGTGTGTGTGTGTGTGTGTGTGTGTGTTTTGTTTGTTTGTTTGTTTTTTTTTTGTGTGTGTGTGTGTGAAATAATAAATAAAACAGTCGGAAAATATTGGGTATTAATCTTATCAAATGGCAAAAAATCGATAATGGGTTGTTTGTGTGGATGAGGGTCGGTGTGTTGTGCTTGCTTACATGTCTGGGTTGGAAGAAGAAGAAGAAGAAGAAGAAGAAGAAGAAGAAGAAGAAGAAGAAGAAGAAGAGAGAAGAAAGAAGAAGAAGAAAGGCAAACAAGGATAGAGTAGACGAACGTACGGAAAAATGTGACGTTTAGAAAGATAGATATACAGTCAGATGGATTTTTTTTTAAAACGAACGAACGCACAGTGACATTAGATAGATAGATAGATAGATAGATAGATAGATATGAAGATACTGAGAAAGATAGGTAGATAGATATAAAGAGACTTAGATAGATAGATTGATAGATAGATAGATAGATAGATATGAAGAGCCAGAGATAGACACACCCCACACACACACACGCATATATATATATATATATATTATATATATATATATATGATAGTAATAGTGGGAAAGAGTTAAGAGTCTACCATGGTTTCGATCAAAATGATCTCATCAGGGCCCTACCATCTACTTGACTAAGTCGATGTCATTACGACGTTTATATTACCTAAATAATGACATCGAATTGGTCAAGTATAAGGTTGGGTCCTAATGAGATCATCTTGATTGACACCATGGTAGACCCTTAACACTTTCCCATTATTACTATTACTTCTATTATAATTGCTTTATGCATTTGTTATATGTTGAGCACTTTTTGGATAATTCAATGCCACTGCAATGGAAAAGTTAAAGCGGTAATTCCGTTATTGTTTGAAAAGAAGTTTAAGTAAGGAATTGCGTTGACTTAGTTCAGTATTGGGTAGGGTCCTGATGAATTCATTTGGATTGAAACCACAGTAGACCCATAACTCTCTTCCACTATTATTATTATTATTATTATTATTATTATTATTATTATTATTATTATTATTATTGCTCTATGATTTTAGTATATTGAGTACTTTAAGATAATTTACTAATGCCACGACAACAGAAAGGTTAAAGCGGCAATTGGACAATACACACACACACACACACATATATATATATATATATATATATGTGTGTGTGTGTGTGTGTGTGTGTGTGTGTCTGTGGTGTGGTGTGTGTCTGTGTCTGTGTGTATAAAATTTCACTCATTATGTGCTTAAGCAGTTAATATTTATGAAATTTAAAGATATGAGAAATATTTGGAAACGTTACCATTGCCTATTTGGTTGTTATGGCAACGTTATTAAGAATTCCGATCGTTAAGAAAATTTAAAAAGTGGGACACGAAAAAAGTTCTGCCCGTTACCAATATTTACCAATATGTAGAATCACTAAACGAAGATTATTCATTTTA
>CM042156.1:56524340-56529340 GCA_023376005.1 Doryteuthis pealeii
TCTGGTAAGCTCCAACAACGTGCTGTCGAAGGCTGAAAAGGAAGAAAGAGAAAGAGCTCCAAAGATTCCCAGTACTAACAATACCGATATCCAAAGAATATGCGACTATGTATTGATCTTGTAGTTTCTGTAGAATCAAATACTAACAATAGATATGTATATTAAGAATTATATAGACTATCATAATACTCGTGTTCCTTTATTGTACGGTCGTTATCATCTTGAAACACCCGCTGGTGAAAAATGAGACCGTCCAAATCGTCCGAGATGAAATGCAAAAATGTAAATATTTTGTGTTGCTTATCTCCCGAATTCTTAATTCTTATGAGTGGTGTCAGTTCAGCTAAATAATGGACCATTCCGTTTTTATCATAAAAAAAGAAAGGAATGAAAAAGGGCATGCTATACAGAAAAAATATGAAATGAAAGAACGAAAAAAAGAAAGGGAATATGGGAAAGATAGACAGAGGGTGTGAGCATACAGAAGCGATAATGCTAATCTATTTCAATTGAACATAGGGAAAAGATAAAATGATAGAAAAATAAGAGTGAGAGAGGGTTAAATCAAGATTATTATATTTTTTATATATTTTACATTTTGTAATAGCTCTTAAGTAAACATATCAAATGTTGTAATAATCAAATAATTATACTGTGATATATCCACAGGTGCCCCCATTACAAATTATTATCCCAATTTGAATCTAAGATTTTAAATTTTTAAATCATTTTCAGAAAGAACGGACACTGAAAATTTAAAAGAGACATGTACAATAAATTATTTCTCCGTAGTTAAAAGACAATTACTAATCCCAGGTGAGATGTTTGTCGTGTTTGTATAAATGTTGTCGCTCGGAGTTTATATCAAATAGTTCAATGACCTGTTCTCTCTCAAAGTGTCGTCTGCTTTTATTAAATAAATACAGCAAAAACATAAAAATAGATGGCCCTGATCTTGTTTATATCGACTTCTTCAAATGTGAAAAAAAAAAAAAATGAAAAAAGAAATGAAGATGAAAAGAAAAAAATTCCTTTAAAAGAAAAAAAAAATGTTACTGTTATCTCCTTCGCGATTTCGACAGAATATTGATTATAAATAGGATAGTTTCATTGGATGAAATTAAATATTTGTTCTTTCTTTCTTTTTTTTTAAGACAAAAAATTGAAAATCAAGTTTTTTTATGGATAATATATCATGTCAGCTCCTCGTTCATTTTTTAAACGTTTTTTTTCTGTCTCTTTTTCTTTTATTTATTTATTTCGTGTTGTGCGTTCTCTCATTCTTTCTTTATTTCTTTATCTATTTTATTTTCTATTCTGTTCTAACATTCTTTTTTCTCTGGTGTATATATTTTTTCTATTTTTCTTTCTCCCTTTCTTTTCCATGCTGGCTTTTCTTTCTTTCTTTCTTTCTTTCTTTCTTTCTTTTCCATGCTTTTCATCCTCTCTTTCTTCCTTCTTTCCTTCCTTTCTTCTTTTCTTTCTTTTTTCTTTCTTTCTTTTCTCATAATATATGCGTTCTCTTTTTCTTTCTTTCTTTCTTTCTTCATTTATTTTTCGCGCTCTTTCTTTCTTTCTTTGTTTACATGATAAACACTTTTTCTTTTTTCCGTTTTTTCATAGTGTTCTTTCTTTCTTTCTTTTCACATCCTATGCGTTCTTTCTTTCTTTTTTCTCTCTCTTTCTTAATTCTTTTTGTTATTAAATCATCACATGCAATTCGTTTTATTATTTTTTAAATTTGAGTTGATGTGAATGAACTAAAAAAAATTAAAACAAAAATATTTGCAGATTTCTCTTCTTTCACAAAAACACAGCTACTAACACTACTACAACTACTAAAACGACTACTACTACTACTACTACTACTACTAATAATAATAATAATAATAATAATAATAATAATAATAATAATAATAATAATAATAATAATAATAATAATAATTACAAATTATACAATTGTTAAAATGAAATAAATCATAAGAGTCTTAATTTACCTCATGGAATTCAAATACAGCGATTCATATTTTGTTGACGGAATATTTTGATGGGTAAATGTTTTCTGAAAAAAAATGAAATAAAATATAATTATTAAAAAGATAAATATATATATATATATAAAGAATGATAAAAATTAATAATGATTATTATAATAAGAGTGGTGCTAATAATTAAAGGAGCACTTGGAATAAAAGATGAAGAAAACAATTGAACAATGAGGCAATTAAACCGTTGCTCGGAGAAGTAAGATTAAAAAGATATTTCCTTTTTGGAAAATCATTTGACCTCGTCATATCACTTGACCTCTTTTTGACAATTGTAGAAGAAGAAGAAGAAGAAGAAGAAGAAGAAGAAGAAGAAGAAGAAGAAGAAGAAGAAGAAGAAGAAGAATGAAAGAAGAATGAATCAATGAAGTAGAAGAATGAACCAATGAAGAAGAAGAATTAAATAATGAAGAAAAAGGAGAAAGACAGAATAAATGAATGAGGAATAAAAAGAAGTAGAAGAAAAATGAATGAAGAAGGAAGGGAGAAGAATAATTAATTATTCAATGAATGAATCAATAAAGAAAAAGAATGAATGAATGAATGAATGAAGAAGAAAAAGAAGGCATGCGTAAGAAAAAATAGAAGACATACAAGAAAGAATGAAACGAAGAATATATATATATATATATATATATATATATATATATATATATATATATATATATATATGTATATAGTCATGTATAGAAAAGTACATTAGAGTTAAAGGAAAGACCAAAAGCTTTCCCATGTTCCCAGGCCATTGCCAAATACACGAATGGGAAAGAGCTGTCCTGATATATATATATATATATATATATATATATATATATATATATATATATATATATATAGTATGCCTGTAAGAAAACGTGCTGTTACATATTTTATTCATTTATGCATATCAGTAGGTTCACGCACTTAGTACTCAATTATAATTAATATCTTAATTAATTTATTTACTCCATAACAAGCTGATTGTAATTGATTATTTTATTTATCATTATTCGATCGTTATTATTACTATTATTATTATTATTATTATTATTATTATTATTATTATTACTTTGCACCAATTTTTATTGACGTCTGAGTGACAGCAAGCATGGCTCAAGAACTTTTCTAAATATTCTAGCTGAATTGAACAGTGTTGTAGTCTGGATGGTTTCGATTCTTCGTTTGATCTTTATTTCGAACAAATTTTTTCAGGCTTTTGAGGGCCGTTCCAAGGACACCAGATACAGTTTGTATCAACATTGCTGATAAAGTGTTATAAAATAACAAAATCTAAAGAACCATAAAAAGTATGTATATATATATATATATATCTGTTTGTGTGATTTATCCGTTATTCCTCAATTTTTAATCACATTTTATTGGATTTTACCCAATCTGTTACTCCTCATCATTGATATAAAATAAATAAATATTAGCTCTTACAATATTGATGTATATATACATATATATATATATATATATATATATATATATATATATATATATATATATATTCATTTTTCTTCTCATATATATATATATGTAAGGACCTACATGAGTCAGACACTATCTACCTAGGTTTCACCCGAATGGTTCTTCATGATAATTCTGACTGAAGGAGGTTGTCAGAAACATTAGGTCCTTATAATCATGCTCTACTTAATGTATTTTACATATATAACTTAGAAAACTCCCCCGGTGTTTTTTTTTTCTTTTGGCCACTACATGCGGTACTGATGGTTATTTTCAGAAACGGATGTGCTGGTCTTTCCCCTTTTTAAAAAAATTTTCACCAGATGTCAGTTTGAAAAAAAATATTTTCATGGAAAAACTGAATTACCTGGGTTTTTTCCACACCAGTAGAGTTTAGAAGTAAAAAATGTAAAAAAAAAATTATACACACACACACACACACACATATATATATATATATATATATATATATATATATATATATATATATATATATAGCAGGTTCTAGATGCGACAGGGTTTCGAAATAAATAATACTTAATAATATCCTTTTAGATTGTTTCATGTCCTCCTAAAAATTATGAAAATCCTGTTATCTTTGGCTTAGTAGAAAATTGATTCTTTATAAAAATGATTTGTCGGGTGTGCTTATTTATGGTAATAATATATATATATATATATATATAATATATATATATATATATATATGTGTGTGTGTGTGTGTGTGTGTGTGTGTGTGTGTGTGTATATATATATATATATGTGTGTGTGTGTGTGTGTGTGTATAGGGACGGTGATATATTTTATTTGATAAACTGTATTATGAAACGGCATATTAATCTGAGCATCACTTAATGGCATTAGAGGATTCAGAATAATATTAGATTGAAAGAAAAATTCTGTATATTAATATTAGCCCATTATTTTAATAAACTGACATTTATTCGAAAATAAAAAGGGTGCTAACATTTGTCTGAGGGATGTTTGTACATATTTAATAACGTACATTAAGTCACTACTTTTATTAGTACACGGGATTCGATAAACAGTTGTGTGGGTATGTGTGGTTGTGTGCGTGTATGTTTGCATGTGAGTGTGTGTGCGTGAGTTTGATATAATTTTGACTCAAGTACATTTTTTACATTACTTATACGTCGTTTACATTTCTTTAAGGCGAATATAGATCTGTGGATTGAGTATACAATTACTGTATGTATACAAACACATAAACATAACACACACACGCGCGTGCGTGTGCACGCACACACACACACACACACATATATATATACATACATATATATATATATGAGGAAAGAGGATTGGGGTAAATCCGACGGAATGTGGTAGAGATATGAGGAATAAATACATTTGTCTGAGTTTTGTTCCTATATTCTTCATATCTCTACCACACACACACACACACACACACACACACACACACATATATATATATATATATATATATATATGTATATATGTGTGTGTGTGTGTGTGTGTGTG
>CM042156.1:56564340-56569340 GCA_023376005.1 Doryteuthis pealeii
TATATATATATATATATATAGAGAGAGAGAGAGAGCGAGGGGGGAGGGAGTATGTGTGTGTTTTCCCAACAATAGTGACTGTTGTCTGCCACTGGAGATTGAGTGACAACAAGTCGCCTAAATATATCAGCTCTCTCGAGGGATATCATCTGAATGTTTTCGATTCTTCCAAGTTCTTTGCAACATTGTTCTAGACTATTCAAAATTTGCCGACAATATTAAAAAAAGATCAGGATGAACAGTTAGAAAAATAACTAGATTTACCGAGAGAATATAAAAAAAATGATGGAATATGTACATGACAGACGTACCCATCATTATCGGCAAGCTTTGAAGCCTTTGCAAAGAGGCTAGAAGAGTTGAATGTCCGAACAAGAATTGAAACCATCCGGATGAGAGCGTAGATAAATCAACGAGAGCACGAAGGGATGTTCTGAAGTATTGGGAAGGCTCACTGTCATTTGATATCCAGTGAGAGTGATGAGATATTAATGGTATGTAAACTGATATAATAATAATAATAATAATAATAATAATAATAATAATAATAATAATAATAACAATGAGTTCTGGAGAATCAGGAGACTAGTTCTCCCTCAGACTACAGCGAAAGACCATCAACTAATACTGAAGTGAAAAACTCACAGGAGTCAAATAGTAATAATAATAATAATAATAATAATAATAATAATAATAATAATAATAATAATATGGGCTGGAAAGGTGATCCACTAGGAATTGTGCAAGAAACTAAATTCTGACCATACAACAAAATGGTATGTGCCCAAACGAAAATCTGTTCTTGAGAATGAAACGCATAAAATTCTCTGGGACTTTGAGATACAGACGAATCACCATACCCGAGTAAGAAGACCGGACCTAGTATTGATTTAAAAAAAAGAAAAGAACTTGTCAACTGGTAGATTTTGCAGTCCCAGCAGATCATATGGTGAAGATGGAAGAAAACGAAAGGATAAACAAATACCTGGACCTTGCCAAAAAATTGTGAAAAGAAACTGTAGAATATGAGGGTGAAAATTATATAAATTGTAGTTGGTGCCCTAGAAATGGTCTATAAGAGTTTAGAAAACAAGAGGGAATTGGAAATCAGTGGAAGAATTGAGACTATCCAGACAACAGCATTGTTAAAATCGGTAAGAATACTCAAATGAATCTTGGAGATCTGAGGAGACTTGTTGTTACCCAGACAACAGTGAAAGACCACCAGTTTACGCTGCTGTGAAAAACTTGAAAGGAATGATAAAATAATATGAATGGTTTGCAGAAATAAACTTAGGACTAATGTCCTTGATATCGGGGACACATTTAGTTTCCTTTCATAACATGTATATTTCTTATATTTACTAAGCTTTGTTAGATCTAACACACAAGCCTCATGTTACTTGCAGTACCTTTTCTAAGCTTTTATTTGGTGTAACACACAGGCCCCAGGTTACTTACAGTACCTTTACTAAGCGTTGTATAGTCTAACACAAAAGCCTCAGGTTACTTGCTGTATCTTTTCTAACCTTTTATTTGGTGATACACAGGCCATAGATTCCTTGCAGTACCGTTACTTAGCTTTGTATAGTCTAAAACAAAAGCCTTGGGTTACTTGCAGTACTTTTTTCTAAGCTTTTATTTGGTATGACACACAGGCCCCAGCTTATAAGTACCTTTACTAAACTTTGATTATTCTGGCACACAAAGCTCAGGTTACTAATAGTACCTTTCCTAAGCTTTGATTGGTCTGACATACAGGCCTTAGGTACCTTACAGTGCCATTATTAAACTTTACCTGATTTGATACTCTGTCCTCAAGGTACTCACTAATTTTAGTCTGACACACAGGTTTCAAATTACTTACAGTACCTTAACTAATATTTGGCCTGACTTGCTGTTTCTAAGTAGAAGTACCTTTTTGACGATTCTTGCTCTACCAAGCATTACAGGTTGTTTTTAATTTACTTATTTAACCATACAACTCGTGAGATAACTCAGATATTTTTCAGGGACGGTCCCGATTATGAATACACTGGTTATTTTTAAGAAAAATTAATATCGTTTTTTAATCTAATAATTTCACCTATTCAGGTTCAAATTGTGTCAAATTTTAACTGCTTTGTATAAAAACTAAAAGTTGTACGTTTAATCGGTTATTTCAGCTATAGAAATGCCATTCACAGGAAAATAAAAGTCATTTAAACAGTGAATATAGAAGTTTGAGCTGTTTTGACACATGCTGTTAAAATTGAGATCATTTCAATGAGAATTGATCAAGTTATTAGATTACGAAATGATATCAATTTTCCTGAAATACCATGTGCATCACAGATCAAAAGAATCTAAAACACAATATATATATATATATATATATATATGTATGTATGTGTGTGTGTGTGTGTGTGTGTGTGTTAGGGAAGTGTGGATATGAAGTCAACGGCGCTTGATTCCTGACAGTTTCTCGCTTATGCGATTTTCAAAAGTCTCTCTCTCTCTCTCTCTCTCTCTCTCTCTATATATATATATATATATATATATATATATATACGAGTTGTCTCAAAAAAGTGTCGATATTTTTTGTACTTTTTGACACACATTGTATTCTGGAAAAAAAATAACGTTCCATCCATTCTTCATTTCTATCTTGGAAAACAGCTTTAAAAAAAATTAATGAACGGAACGTTATTTTTTTTTTTTTTTTCAGAATACAAGGTGTGTCAAAAAGTTCAAAAAATCACGATACTTTTTTGCCACACCTTGTATATATATATATATATATATATATATATATATATATATATATATATAATATAAGCATACAGTGTTGAACAAGACTTACTACCACTGCTACTCGGTCGTTTAACCACATTCCATGTTTAAATAGAACCAGGAACACACTTAATTACATCTAACCCTGATGATGGCCCTTCGGAATGCTGAAAGTATTAGGGATAAAAACTTTGGAGGACTGATCAACGGACTCCACTCAGATATTAAGAAATTGACCAGAAAAGATCGAAAAGAAACTCGTCAAACATGAAATGTCCGTTTGTTCAACGCCATATGCATTAAAGAAAAAATGCAAAAATGCTACCCATATATATATATATATATATATATATATATATATATATATATATATTAACGTTGTTGATCTATTATCCAATATCGTTCATATTGAGATCAATATCGATCAGCTGATGTATATTCAAGTTTAACATTATTTTTGTTTATTTATAGTTGATATCTCTATATCAATACTCTTGTTCCTTAATCTTCGACCTTTGTCATCTCGCAACACACTCTGCTTAAAAATGAGACCGTCCAAATCGTCTACGATGAAATTCAAAACTGTATATCCTGATTATCTAGTGTTCTTTATCCGCCCAATTCTTATTTCTTATGAGTGTCGGCACCACAGCTAAATAATGGACCAGTCCGTTTTTATTATAAAGAAAGAAAGGTAAGAAAAAGGACATGCTACACAAAAAATTAATAAGATAGATAGATAGATAGATAGAGAGAGAGAGAGAGAGAGAGAGAGAGAGAGAGAGAGAGAGAGTAAAAATAAAGTAAAAAAGAAAGAAAGAGAGTATGCTAAAGATAGGGAGTGTGGCGATAACGTTCATCTGTTTCAATCGAACATAATGACAAGAAAGAAATAGAGTGAGAGAGAGGTGAAAAACTTGTGGAACCTAAAAGTGACGGTGACAGTGGTGCCATTGGAACGGTCTCGAAAGGCCTGAAAATATACACTAAAGAACTTTGTGATTAGAGGAAGAATCGAAACCCTACAGACCACAGCACTGTTAAAACCATCTAGAATACTGGAGACCTAATGAGACTTGCTGTCATTAAGACTTTAGCAACAACAAAAAACACCAATTAAAACTGATTTCAAAAGCATGCATATAGTACTAGTAGTAGTAGTAGTAGTAGCAATAATAATAATAATAATAATAATAATAATACTAATAATAATAATAATAATAATGGTACATGCACAAAACAGAACCTGTCCTAGAAAATGACACCGACAAAATTTATCTGGGATTTTGAGATGAACTAATTAAATATCAGGACTTTTTCAGAGAGTTGAAAATGTTAGGAAACATAAAGATTACAGTGATACCGATCATATACGAAGCCCTCGGAACAATACTGAAAACAATAGAAAAGAGACTGGGGAAAACAGAAATCTGAAGTAGAATCGAGACTTAGAAGAGTCCCAGAGACCCGAAGAGATTTGCAATCACCCACAATTCAGAGAAAAACACCATTTTAAACTTGCGAAAATCTCTCATATAATAATAATAATAATAATAATAATAATAATAATAATAACTAGCAGGACCTGTGTATATACCACAGTATGATAATTTAATTATTACAAAGTTTTATGTTTACTTAAGAGCTATTGTTAAATAATACAATATGTAAAAAGTATGATAATCTTGATTTAACTCTCTCTCTCTCTCTCTCTCTCTCTCTCTCTCTCTCTCTCTCTCTCTCTCTCTCTCTCTCTCTCTCCCCAACTCTCTTTCTTTCTTTCTTATATTTTTTGTGCAGCATATCCTTTTTCTTTCTTTTCTTTCTCTATTATAAAAACGGAATGGTCAAACATTTTGCTGAGGTGACGACACTCATAAGAAATAAGAATTCGGTGGATAAGATAAGCAACACCAGATAATCAGGATTTACATTTTTTTTTCATTTTATCTTGGACGATTTGGAAGGTCTCATTTTTAAGCAGAGGGTGATGCAAGATGATAACGGTCGTACAATTAAGGAATACGAGTATTGAAATAATAATAATAATAATAATAATAATAATAATAATAATAATAGTTGATTGTATTTTCCCCCTGTTCGCTTTTAATAATATTCAAGAGTTTAAAAGTAATACGAGAGACCTTACTTTATGATATTTTTAACACCAAAGTACTATATAGTATGTAGGTATTACATTATTTATTTATTCTTATACTTTTCCCGGT
>CM042156.1:56574340-56579340 GCA_023376005.1 Doryteuthis pealeii
ATATTTGTATATCTGATGAGTAAATATATTCATCATATATATATAATATATATATATATATTATATATATATATATATATATATATATTATATATATACATAAGAGTGTGCGTGAGTGTGTTTATATTTATATATACAAAGTGTGTCAAAAAAAAAAGTATCGGGATTTAAGTTATTTTCTAATATAGAAATGAAGAATGAATGGAACGTTACTTTTTTTTCAGAATACATGGTGTGTGAAAAAAGTACCAAGTTTAAAGCTGTATTTACCAAGATAGAAATGAAGAAGGAATAGAACGTTATTTTTTTTTCAGAATACAAGGTGTGTCAAAAAATACAAAAAATCTCGATATTTTTTGACACACCTTGTATATTAGGGAAATTTTGTCTGTACACGGAAGTAACCGTATATATGAGCAGAATTAGATCAAGATATAATATACTGTGTCACTCATAGACCCGATTTTTTACTAAAAGAAAAAAGTTAACTTTCTCAAAACCAAAGATACCAGAATTTTATTATTTCTTGTGGAGTATTATACAATCAAAAATGATATTTATATGCATTAAAGTATCGCCCATGAAAAAGTACATGTCCAGCAATTATTGATTAAACAAGTTAATTTTCTTCCAAACCAAAGATACCATTATTCTATTGTTTCCTACGGAAAATTATACATTCAAAATTAACATTATTAAATACTACAGTATCGTCCATTAAAAAAGTACACTATTAACAATGTTTTTTTTATAAAAAGTTAAATTTCTTCTAAATCAAAGATACAAAGATTTTATTAAAATACAGTTGAAATAGATATTATTAGGTATTATTTGTTACCGAAATTTACAGTGAAACTTAGCCAGAAAAATTAATATGATGCAGTCCAAAAATAAATACCGCTATATATATATATATATATATATATATATATATATATATATATTCGGTAACAAAAAGCTTTTGAATGTATAGTTTAAAATAATAAATATAACTCTTACAACTGTAACCGAGCACTTTATTTTCTTTCCTCAAGTATAAAAATTGCTTATATATATATATATATATATATATATATATATATATGCGGAGGTGTTTCAATTTTATGTTTGCTTATAAAGTTTCAATAATATACAGTTTGGTAATAATAATACCTAATAATATGTCTTGAATTATTTGGCAGTATTTATAAAATATTCTAGGGATCAAAAGAAAGATTACTACAGTCTCTCGCCAAAAACGAATTGAATAAATTTATATAAGCGTTGCAATATATATTTATATTTTTGGTTGAAGGGTTTAAATGCTGTAGAGTTTGATAATAAATAATAACTAATAATATCCGTTTTGGGTGAATAATGTTCCAATAGATATGACAAAATCTTGTTATCTTCTGATTTAGAAGAAAATTATTGTTTTTTTATAAAAACGATTTTTGGTGTGTTTTATTCATGGACGATACGGTAATATTATAATATTCGCTTTGATTGTTTATACAATCAATTAAGTATGTTCAATTGGAAATTATGAAACCTTGGTATATTTTGGTTGAGGAGAAAATTAAATTTTTAATTCTTTTTAATGTTAGGAGTGTACTTATTTAAGAGCGATACTATAGCTGTCGAGATAGATGTAAAGGCGTAAAGCATAGACTTGAATCCATTTTTTTTTAATTACTTAATATTTGATTAACCAAATTAAACAGAGACTGTGTACATCGAAATAAGACATTATTATTATTATTATTATTATTATTATTATTGTTATTATTATTATTATTGTTATGATTGTACTTCTTTGTGAGTTTTTCACAGCAAAATAAGCTGGTGCTCTTTCACTGGAGTTTCAGTGACAAGTCCTCTCAAGTCTCCGGGATTCTTTTGAGTATTCTAGCTATTATTATTATTATTATTATTATTATTATTATTATTATTATTATTATTATTATTATTATTATTATTATTATTATTTAAAGTTCCTTTTTTTATTTTGTTTGATTTTTTTTTTTTGGGGGGGGGGATATTTTATGTTTGTTCGTGGGCAAGAAACCCTGTTTAAAAGTCTTGTGTAGTTTGAATCTGCCTTTGGATTTACAACTAAAATTTCCATTTTAAGATTTTAAAATTCTCTTGGGAATATTGTGAATTAGTTTCCGATCTAGATGTTTAAATTGATAGATGTTTTTATAAATTGCAGTACGGTTTTCGCTATGTTCTTTGATGAAATTTCACATGACATTTTTGATAAACTAGCTTGAGACCTAGGATGACTATAACTACCAAGGACGGTTATGTTCACGTTCAGTGTATATTGTAATTCAATTTCTACCATTTATTTTAATATTTTGCTAATTATTCAAATGTTTTCATAGCAACAAGATATGTCAATATAATGTTGCAGTGCTTTTGGGGTGCTTTTTGTTAATTTTTTTTTTGTATTTGTTTTTTTGTTTTGTTTTTTTTTTCTATAACAATATCGGGTCGATTTGCACCAAAGTACCTGTTGTAATTTTTGTTATTGATTATTATTATTATTATTATTTAAATTTACATTTGTGTTTTTGTTTTTTGTTCTTTTGTTTTTGTCAATATCAACATCGGGTCGATTTATATAAATTTTCTTCTTGTTGTAGTTGTTATTATTATTTAAATTTACACTTGTATGCAATTGAACAGCGTCAGGTGCAATTATTGTTTTTTGAGTTTGCTTTTGTTTTTTTGTCAATAACAATATCGGGTCGATATACACTAATTTGTCTGTTGTTGTTGTTGTTGTTATTATTATTATTATTATTATTATTATTATTATTATTATTATTAAACTTTACACTTGTAAGCAATTTAATAGCGTTAGATGCGATTCTATTAGTAAAGGTACAATATCATTAATATGTACAGAAAGGAATGTAAAAAAAAAGGAATTTATATATAAAAAAAAAAAAAAAACAGATTATCAAAAAATATAAAAATAAGTAATAATTTGTGGATCAATAAGTCCATAGCCTAGCGCTTGTATTATCTTTGGTTTGAACTTTTCACAACGTAACAATCGATCACTGCTATTATTATTCAAAACTGAAAAAAGTGATTTAAAAGGGAAGAAAATTATGTTAAATGAATATTTGTTATGAAATTTGAATTATTTATCATTACGCTATAATTCAAATGACGTACCTAAACACACACACACACACATATATATATATATATATATATATATATATATATATATATATATATATATATATATATATATATTATATATATATATATATTACCCTATTGATAGATTTGAGGATTGCCTAATACGCATGAAACTTGAGTAACGGTAATATAGTCCCATAATCATTTATATAAGGTCTTAAACGTGCTCTGCTAATTTAGCATTGAGCACTTTTGTATTCAAACACTTCTCATATTTTCTATCCTTCAATATATATATATATATATATATATATATATATATATATATATATATATATATATATATATATCAGTAGAGGAACAATTAAGGGTCAACCATGGTTTCTATCAAAATGATTTCTAAGTGGACGTTAAACATCATAGATAATATATATATATATATATATATATATATATATATATATATATATATATATATATATCACCTATGCTTACATATTTTTATAAGTGATCGAGAATTCAGCATTTAGTTGCTAGGTTGGGAGCAAAGGATCAATATGTTCGACTATATAATCCTATATATATATATATATATATATATATATATATATATATAATATATATATATATATATATAAGACATAAAAGGATTGGGGTATACGGAAAACAGAGGAGACTGAAAGACAGAATAGTCATAAAACTAAATTATCATGGAAATTTCTAAATTATCTAATAGAAAGACTATAGATAGATAGGTGTATTGTAACAGACTTAGATAGATAGATAGATAGATAGATAGATAGACGCTGAAAGATATGACAAAAATATGACCAGACTAGGATAGACAGATAAATAAACATATATACACACAGACAGACAGGACACATTCATGCATACATACAATCATGACTGAACCATATGTTTCTGCTAAGACAATCCATTCATTTCACAGATCCCCGAATAAAAACAGACAGACAAACAGTCTGGCAGACAGGCGGACCGACAGACAGACAGACTGTACGAGCACGCCCGCGTGCTGGCAGACGGACGGGCAGGCTGGCTGGTGAACGAGCGACTCAGACGTCGATAGCAGGAAAGTGTTAAAAGTGAATGGGCGGTTATATATAGAAATGGCTCCATCGCATTTTCTACGAGAGAGAGGAGGAGGAGGAAGCGAGGAGGACGAAGGAGAAGGAGATGGCAGGCTGACCCAAACTCCCTGAGCCTTCCTGTTCTAGCCGAGAACGGAGCCGCAGAAGGACGTACGGAGGAGCAGGAAAGAAAGAAAGAAAGAAAGAAAGAAAGAAATATTGGGAGAAAGAAAGAAGGAAAACGGAGAGTGAAATAAAGAAAACTGGGTGTGAAAGAAAATAACTTAATTTAGAAAGAAAGAAAGAAAGAAGAAAGAAAGATAAAAGAAAGAAAGAAAGAAAAGAAAAGAAATTAATTTTGAAAGAAAGTAAAAAAAGAAACAGAAAAAGAAAGAAAAGGTGGATTTTGAAAGGAAGAAATAAAGAAAGAAGAAAAAGAAAAGAGAGTTAAATAAAGAAAACGAAGTTTGAAAGAAAGAAAGAAAGAAAGAAAGAAAGGAATTGCTTGCTTTTGCCCTGATATATAAACTTATTTTAATATATACATGTATAAAGAGCAGTTTGTATGTATGTATGTATGTCCGGATGAAACTACAAAAAGAAATCAATTAACAACAAAGTAAATATATATACACATTAAATATCACCGGTTCTTGTTTTTGTGCAGAAATTATGAAGTTTTGATTTATATTCAAAATATATTCAAAATTTAAAATATACATAAAAATAGCATTAAAATTTTCCATAAAAATGTCCAGCATTTGCAAA
>CM042156.1:56584340-56589340 GCA_023376005.1 Doryteuthis pealeii
ATATATATATATATATATATATATATATATATATATATATATATATATATATATATATATATATATATATATAATATATATATATACATATATATATATATATATATATATATATATATATATATATATATATATATATATAGTGTCCTAGTGCCCCTTTAACGTTTCTTTTATAATGGTTTTAGAAATTTATCCAAGAGTGCTCAATACTTCATTATTGTTGTAGTTGCAATTGTTGTTGTTGTTGATATGATGTTGTTAATGGTGATGATGATAGTGATTCTGATGATTCTGATCATATATGTAGCTGTTATTGATGATGATGATGATGATGATGATGATGATATTTTTGTTGCACTTTAAATTCTCTTTTTCTTTTTTTGTATCATTAATATTTTTCGGACTGTTGTCCTAATCTTTACTGTTACGTACACAACATTTCGGCCGATATGCCCTCCGATCTTCTTCAGGTATATAACAGTAAAGATGATGAAGGCAACAGCCCGAAAAATCTAAATAATACAAATGATCAAGCCTCATCTCATCCGTTATACTCGTTACGTTTTTACTACTTAACGTAGACCAAGTGATAGCAAGTTTCTTTAACATTACAGGACTTTCCACAGTATTCTTACTGATTTTCTGTTTGTAATGCTTTTCCAATTTTTCCAACGGCTCATGGAGTGTTTGATAGCCAGGTCAGCTAACAGATCATCGTTAGTGAAATCGACTCTCACTGGGTGTCCAATGTATGTGGGTTTGCGTTAAACTAATCTCAAATTATTAAATTTCAGGCACCTGAGGACTGTTCCAAGAACACCAATAATAATAATAATAATAATAATTATTATTATTATTATTATTATTATTATTATTATTATTATTATTCATTGAGTCTAGATAACATTAATAGTCACACTTGAGATAGGTGACAGTAAGTTCTTCAATATATATATATATATATATATATAATTTCTCGCCTATGCGATCACCAGACCAATATATATATATATATATATATATGTGTGTGTGTGTGTGTGTGTGTGTGTGTGTGTGTGTGTGTGTGTGTTCACTGTATTGTTTTTAACATAATTACTATTTGGTACTCGTTTGATATCCGGTGGTAACAGGTGACAACATGTACCCTCGATTTTCCAGCACTCTCCTTAGTATTCAATGTTTGATGGGTGTCCTTGTTAGCCCATTCTCTGAAGTTTCTCTAACCTTTGCCGGGACCCCGGTAGCAACACAGGGTGCAAAACAGCTTTGACTCTCCCTTTTTTTTTTTTTTTTTCTTGGTCCCCGGATTTTTGACACAATTCCAAGTGCTCTTTTTTGGTTCCAGGTGTTAGGTTAGTGATGATCGTTTTCACACCTTTCAGGAAAAGAAAACTTATTTCAGATTGGCGCTAAGAGAATTGAAGATAGTTATATCGTCAATTATTATGACTCCACTGTTCCTTGGATTTCTCAGTTCCCAAGCAAGGTATTGGTATCTTTTAAAGCTTTTCAGTTGAATTACTAATTGTTCTTTATGTTTTTGTTTTTGTTTTTTAATTTATGTTTCACGGATTTCTCAGTTCTCAAGCAAGGTCTTTGTGTTTTTTAAAGCTTTTTTAAAATTTTATTTGAATTACAAAGTGTTCTTTCTCTTTCTCTTTTTTTCTTTTTCTTTTCAGTCCATTGAATTTTTAGAGTCCTTTACGAAATTCCGTTTCACCATTTGTCTTTTTTTTAAATCTTCTTTATTTTCCCCTCCCCCCCCCTCTCTCTCACTCACTCTATCTACCTATCTCTCTTACTCTCTCTTTCTGTTCTTATTTGTTTCTTTCTTCCTTTCTTTTCCCCCATGCTCTCTCTCTCTCTCTCTCTCTCTCTCTCTCTCTCTCTCTCTCTCTCTCTCTGTATCATCTAATGTTTCACTTATTTTAGACTGTTGACTCCCGGGACTACTGCATTGATAATCATATTCCATTAATCGATTTAACATAAACGTGTGGCAAACACTCTATTCTAATTATCTTGGCCTCGGGAGCAGTGAATGTTTGAAAGAATGTTAGAAGAAACACGAGAATATACAGGGTGTCCAGAAAAAAATTGATATCATTTGAAATTTGGATACCAGAGTAATTACAAGTCCTAAGCAAACAAAATTAAATAGTCTTCATGTTGAATAATAAAATATTTATTTATATTTATATAAGTAATTATTTATATGTATTACCGATTTCATAAAGCCTCACACTCTTGTTTTTGCTCGGGAATATTCTAACACACAAAATGCCTTTTCATTGCTAGGGAATGTCACCTTTACCCCTGACAAAAAAAGAGTCATGGAATAAACTACCATCATCATCAGTGAATGCCCCATCTCTGAACTCTTTTAAGGCAAAGTTGGGTGAATTGTGGAAAGAATATAAATATTCAGTGGAAATTAAGATAAATGTTTTAAATAAAAGGAACAGCTGTCAGGTCTCAGACCTAATTTATCTAGCTGAAATAGATATTATTATTATTATTATTATTATTATTATTATTATTATTATTATTATTATTATTATTATTGGTTTTTTACACCTGAGTGACAGCAAGTCTATTATTATTATTATTATTATTATTATTATTATTATTACTAGCAAATATATGCACCCTCCGGGTGCAAGTATTTAAGTTTAAATGTAATAAAATATTAGATTAAATCAGAAAGGCTAATGAAACTAATTAAGAATTCAAATAAAAAGATTTGAAACGGAGGGGGTATAATCGGAAAATAGAACAACTGAAACTTACTCTTTCATCACTTCCGTTTTTCAATGCTAAATTTTCCTAATTTAACTATTTAGTTAAAATAAGAAGTAAAGAATAAAATTACTGTTATTTCTTCTTGTTAATGAATTTCTTTTAGGATTTATTGAAGAGATTTTTACTCATATTCATTAAGATAAAACCAAACAATTAGAAATCAATAATACCAAGCACATTTTTATTAAAATCAGTTTTTTAAATATCAATATGCAAATTAGCTTTACGTTTACTCTGAAAACTGGTATTTTGTTGTATATATAAATACAATTGCATGTTATTAGTATTTAGGTAAGGCCAACAGTATTAATAATGTCAAACAGTTTTATTATTAATTGAGGTTTAAATAGAAATAGAATCATGGAGAATGTGCCGTAAATAACTAAGGTAATTGTGACTTGAGTAGTAATATAGTTTCGGTTACAGACAGAAAAACACACAATCTCCATTATAATAAGATTATTATTAAACTTAGTTTTTACACACTTTTTTTGAGTGAGAATTAGATATATTATTAGACTAAGGTAACACCCCGTATTTCTCGATTGTCCATTAATGACATTTTAACCCCCCACCCTTTTTAATAGATTACATCTATCCTTCCTGCATTTTATTTTCAAAATCCTAGCAAAGATTTTTAAAATAATAATAATTATCTTGATTTGCTTATATCTAGATAATTTGCAATCATTTTCATCCAGAGTTAGAATTGGAGATCAAGTGGCAACAAATAAATCAACAGCACTTTCCACAGTATTCTCACCGGTTCCAGCATAACGATGGTCTGAACAATCTCAATCCTTTCATTGATATCCAAGCTCGCCAATTAGGGGACAGTTCAAAGTTTTATGGGTATGACTTTCATGTTTCATACCTCCTCCCGTCCCATATTTTCCTCTTTTCGCTATTTTCTAGGATGTTGATTTTCCCTCGTGCCATTTGTCTATATGGTCGAATCCATATGATTTGCACAGTTCACAGTGTATAACTGTTCCCACTCTGTCATGCCTATTTTCATGTTCCGTTTCCTGTGAGTTTTTTATTCGTACTTTTTATATCCTAATTTCACTCCTTGCGAGTTTGTCACGGTTTAGTTTCAAACCGGTGGTCTTTCAGTTGAGTCTCCTCGGGTCTCCAGAACGCTGCTGTGTATTCAAGCCGATCTGGACAATGCTGTGGTATGTATGGTCTCGATTCTTCCTCTGGTTTCCAGTCATTTCATTCCTTGTAAGTTGTTCACACCAGTGATAGCTGGTGGTCTTTCACTGGACTCTGAGTGACAATAAATCTCCTCGGGTCTCCAGGACTCTTCTGAGTATTCTAGCAGATTTCAACAATGCAGTTATCTGGATGGTCTCAGTTCTTCCCCTGATTTCCAATTCCTACAGTCTCTTTTCAACGTTTTGGGAATCGTTCTAAGTACCCCGGTTACAATTGGTATCACTTTGACCCTCATATTCCACATCTTTTTCAGTTCTCTCGCAAGGTCCAGGTATTTGTTTATCTTCTGGTTTTCTTTCATTTTCACCCTGTGATCTAGTGGAACTGAGAAATCTACAAATATCATTATTATTATTATTTTCACTCCATTAGAGTTTTTTTTACACCTGCCTTAACCGATGGTTCACTGAAGGCTGAGTGACACCAAGTCTCTCCTAGGGACCATTCCTAGGGCACCAATTACAATTGGCATGATCTTCACCTTCATGTTTATGAAGGTGGAATGAATCCAAAAGAATTATTATTATTATTATTATTATTATTATTATTATTATTATTATTATTATTATTATCAAAGATATGATCTTTTGATTTCACTATTTACATATTATTAAGCGGGTCACCCCATGTGATCTAAAGCGATTGATAGTAATGTGATGGCATGAGGACTAATGTTTGGTACTTTTGGACTGTCATTTTGTTTTTGTTTTCCTCGTTCATTATATTCGAAGATTTTGGAGGCGCATGGTCTAATGGTTAGAGTCGTAGGAAATGGAAACCGAGTTCAATTCCTGGACGAAGCTGTATGCATTTCACATAGCACTAATACTCTTGGGAAGGGTATGAATCCAATTCTCCCTCCAGCTATGAGCAAATAGCAGGGCAGACTGGACTCTTTAACCATGGCTAGGTAACCAGCCTGGAAGAAGGAAAATTATGAATTCAGACCTGTTAAACTCCGCTTAAGAAATTGACTT
>CM042156.1:56594340-56611840 GCA_023376005.1 Doryteuthis pealeii
CAGTTCGTCTGTCTGTCTGTCTGGTAGAAAAACCGCCTGTACACACACACACACACACACATATATATATAATATATATAATTATATATATATATATATATAGTATCCCTATTTCGCTGTTTTTCTCTGTTCTCAAATTATAAGTATGACTGTCAGTGATCTAAAAACAAATAAGTACAATAGATAAACTTGTAGTTTTCTTAACTACTAATGCATAGGTGTGTCCATATATATTTCATCGCAAAAAAAATTATATATATATATATATATATATATATATATATATGCTTTTTACAATGTAACAAAGCGTTAGATTAGCTACAATACTCCCAAGTGTATGTTCCTGAACAAAGAAGATACCGTTACTTCCCTCTTCCCCCATACACGTATAGACACATTCACTTATATACCCACACATTCGTAGACACATTCGCCTCAGTGGCCCGTATAAAGCCAGCCCTTCCTCTCCCAAACCCCACCGCCCGCCATCGACAAACCATCTCATCTCCTTCCAAAGAGAGGCTTCTTCATTCTTCATCATCAGTCGATCTGTCTACTGTTCAGCTCTTTGGGCATTATATATATATAATATATATATATATATATATATATATATATATATACATATATATATATATATATATATATATATATATATATATATATATATAATGGATGAAGCCCGCCACTTCTGCCTAACTCCCATCTTTATTTTTCCGATGGTTGCTGGGGGGAGTAGGAAAGGTTACAGAAACAACTACCCTTCTTTTTTTACTCCCGCCAATTCGTATCGCTCTCTCCCTGGCTTTTTCCGGCCTACCCTCCCTTTCCCTAACCTTTCTGACAGTCGTTGCTCTCTCTCTCTCTCTCTCTCTCTCTCTCTCTCTCTCTCTCTCTCTCTCTCTCTCTCTCTCTCTCTCTCTCTCTGTGTGTTTCACCTAACTTTGAGAGTTAAAAAATAGAGATGCTGATGGTGGAGGCAGAATAGGGGGAGTGAGAGAGAGAGAGAGAGAGAGAGACTGGCCCGATTTCGACCAAACAATCTTTTGTTTTAGGCGAGCAGCCAGGAAATACAAATATGTCTATAGAGAAAAAAGAAAACGAGAGAATATAAATAATAATAATAATAATAATAATAATAATAATAATAATAATAATAATAATAATAAATTGTGGACGAAGATTCTCGTTTCTTTGTCTTCTCTCTTTCTTTAACGACTTCATAAGCCAACGTGACACAGATTATTGCCTTGATAACCACCACTGCGCATGCCCGACTAAAAATCTAGTTCAAACGCTATTTAATACAAAACTAGACGATCCGTGAACACGATGGGTTACTGTTGTAACAACGCTCCATGATTATATCAATGCTTCTATTCAGGAAGGAGAAAATAATTATATCGAGCATTCTTTGTTAACTCCAATATATTTGCACCCTGTCGATGTGGCTAAGAATTTGCTAGTTGTACCCGTGACCTGGATATGATACTAAATTGCATCTAATGGTGAGGCTCCAGCTCCAGTAGACCTTCAACGCCATTACTCCAAGGTTCACTTTGACCAGGATGCTGGTTAGTTGGATTTTAAGGCATGTCAACCCTTGTTGGGTTATTTTATGCCGAAGACATTATATTATTCATTCTTGATGGTTACTGAGAAATTTTTAAACACACTTTTTGTTAACTCATTTTCTGCTATTTAACCCTCAGATGGGACCCTAACAGGTACTTCCCATCCGGGTCAGTGTGGACCTAGTAGTAATGGCGATGAAGGGGCACTCCACACTCCGCAGAACTCCAGAATTGGAATTTCACCATGAGAACTGGAACCTCACCACCAGATTAACGTTACACACAGGACACTAAAGGTCCTCAATCACAACCTTCTAGCATATATATATATGATAAAAGATTTGGGGCTTGCCATAAGGGTAATAGAGTATGGACAATCATATAGGTGCTAGGGCTTGACATGACAGCCTAAGTAAGAGACAAATTTGAGTGTTGCATGTCATGGGGTACACAGCCATCCTAAGCATCACGAATCGCCAACCACAGCCAACAGGTTGACCCATTGGGGGATTTCACGTCTCTGCAGAGGTGCAGTCGGTGTATTCTTCTGTCCCAACCGATAGGACGACAGATCAGGAGTTCCAGTACCTTTTAGTACAATCTATAGGTCAAATAGGTTTGTTTGACAATTATTTTATTGAATACTCTAAACCATACAATTAAGTGCAAATTACTATGTTCTCAATTCCCAATAGTATTCTGGCTATGATACGACTGCATCTGGTGGTGAGGCTCCAGTTCTGGAGATCCTGGGAGTAGGGAATACCAATTTATTGGCATTACCCTTAAGTCTGACCCGGAGTGGTAGCACCTGTTAGGGTCCTATCTATTAGTCAGATGTTTTTTAAAATTATTAGTATTCGGTAGGAATGTCACATAACTGTAAATTATTTATATTAAGAATAGTTACTTGAAGCAATAATTGTTTATTAAGGATTATTATTAGTTCCTTGAAACCATATAACTATGAGCAAACAAATGACTATTATCAAATAAAAATAATTACTTAAAACCATATAATTATTGATATTAGATAGGAATACTTCAAACCATACAACCATGTGAAAATTATTTGTGTTAGGATTACTTGGTTAAATCGTACTTAACGGACCTAAATTTCACCATCGTATGTCACCCCTCCGAAAGAAAAAAAAACAGGGAATTAACCGAATTCAAAGAAATATTCAATGTTGATATATTAATGAATAAAAGATATAATGCACCAGTTATTTTATCTAAAAACTTTTACATTTTTTCAGGTTAGTTAACTTTGAACCACGTATCTTTGGGGCGTAACACAGATTCTCAAAGATACGTGATTCAAAGTTAACTGACCTGAAAAAAATGTTAAAGTTCTTAAATAAAATAACTGCTGTATTATATGTTTTATTCCTTAATATGTCAACACTGAAAATTTCATTAAATTCGGTAAATTCCCTGATTTTTTGTATTTTGGCGGGGTGTCATAAGAGGGTGGAATTTATGTCCGATAAGTTCAATTGAACTGTTACTTGATACCACATAACAAGTAAAAAAAAAACTTTCTTTAGAAACAACTACACAAAAAATGTAAATATGAACGCACAGTGAACGTGATTCCCTAACCTTTAGGCATACGAGAAACTGTTGCATTGCGCGGGACTTTATATTTCAATCCTTCCAGACCCCCCCCCCTTTCTCGGCAAAGAAATGCTTTAGGTACCTTTTGCAGTCATCCAGGGAATAGGGGGAAATAAAGAACATTACAATAAATGAAATAGTATTGCACCTGGAAACTGCTATCATCATCATCATCATCATCATCATCATCAAGGAGTATCGACAACACGGATTCCTTTGACTCTCACTCGCCTCCGTCCCTACCGGCCTTTGCTCTCGGTTAGTCCTCTAGACAACACCCAGTGTCTGCACAGAGCTGATGAATACAGGTCTTTGCTGGTGATTCAGCACTGGTGTGTCCATGTGTAGGAGTCCATAAGAAAACGCCACTTATGAGTTCATCCTTACCTCAACGACAGTGTCCAGCATGCCTTGCTTGTCTTTACGGTTCTGTGAGATGTGAGGTAAATGGCCATACAATAGCTGTTTTATAAGGTGATGCTACCAGGATTTATTCAAAATAGAACCGTGGGATCCTTGTGTAATTCCTATATAGCCTTTTCTCCAGATGTTTCGGCCAGGAGAGAGAGAGAGAGAGAGAGAGAGAGAGAGAGAGAGAGACTACCAGTCGTGTTATTATGGTCACTTTTGGACTAATACCCACGGGAAGGTATGAACCTTATCATACACCGGTTTAGCTTAGGTTCTGGGTTCGATACCGGCTCTCGTCAATTCTGCTCATGAGTAGCATAGCTTGGATCTGTCCGGTAAAATGGGGAACTGGTGGTAGGTGTGGTGTGTCACATCGGATGCAAAAACAATCTCCCTGACCTAACGCTCGTGAAAAGGAGATAGAATCCCTCGCTGTCCGGTTAATACCGGCAATATACCACTCAACCTACTTTACTGTTCTTCTACAAGTAACATATAATTTATATTATATTACCTATAACTTATATTATATTATAACTTATATTAACTTATAATCTATATTAACTAATAACTTATACTAATTTATAACGCGTGGTGTAATGGTTAGAGTCATGGGGAATGGACTCGTCGACCCGAAGCTATTTGCATTTCACATAGCGCTAATACCCTTGGGAAAGGTATGAATATAATTACTATCCCTCCAGCTATGGGCAAATACTAGGGCGAATTGGGCTCTTTAACCATGCCTAGGTAACCAGTCTAGGAAAAGAAAAACTCTGAATTCAAATCTGTTAGACTCCGCTTAAGAAATTGACCTTGTGTCACATCCTGCTCGTTCGGAGTGGTTGGTAAATATATATATTAACTTATAACGTATATTAACATATTATATTACTTTTAACTTATATCATATTAACTTATAACTTATAGTAACTTATAAATTATATTAACTTATATTACTTATAACTTATATTATAATAACATCATGATAATAAATATTACATTAACTTAGAACTCATATCAACTAAAAGCGTAAGTATAATGTTTTGCTTTGTTTTGTTTTTTTTTTTTTTTTTTTTTTTTTGGACCGCTATAATGTGTTCTTCCCTGGAAGAATACCAGGTCACGGATAATAATCAACCTCTGGGTTTGATAAAATGACAAGCAAAAATACAAATAAACGTGGGACTTAGATGATAGATTTGAGTGTCCAAATCTGCAGATGCTGACTTAATAACCAACATGAGGGACCGGATCGGCATCCTGTGAATATTGGATGCTCTAATATCAGGTATACAAAAAAGATCAAAATATCAATGTATCTGAGAGACAACTGAGTAAAAATGGACTAGAGAAGACAACATACATATAATACACACTCATTTTAAAAGCAAAGGAAGATGAAAGAATTAATAAAACACATAATTACCGAAAAGAATTGTTGCTTCACCATCCTTTAAGGAATCTGAACTGGAAAAAGTCTAGGTAGAAACCTAAAAGATAACTATATATAAATACAAATAAACGTTGGACTTAGATAGCAGGTCTGAGTGTCCTCATTTGCAGATGCTGTCTTAATAACCAGCATGGGGGACCGGGTCGGTATCATGTGAATGTTGGATGTTCTTATTTCATATATATAGAAAAGACCAAAACGTCAATGCATCTGAGAGATATCAAAGAAATAAATGGAATAGAGAAGACAACAAAAATGTAAGCTAGTGTTATTTTTAAAATAACCCAACTTATAGGAGAAAGATTATAGAAATTTGGAAAGAAGCTGCTAATTTCAATACAATATGCCAAAGTCTTTCAGACTAAGCAAGGATGATCTTAAAGAAAGGCTGGTTTTCTGACCCCGAGTTAATGGAAATATGTGAACACGTAAGTCGAGAAGAGTTTGCTCAATATATATCCTCTGTCAGGATGAAGCAATCATAAGACATCACTCAATAAGTCCTAGGCGTAATTAATAAAACAACTTTTAGGCAAAATTCGACTTTATTCAACAACATAATCTCCTTCTAGGACGATACGCTGATCCCAACACTTCTCTAACAATTCGCTGCCTTTTTTTGTAGAACGTTTTGTCTTTGGTCTCAAAATACGCCTCAGTTTCCGATATCGCTTATTTATTGGAGTCAAATCTGTTACAATCTGTTTTTGGGCCATCCTGTAGGCCTTAAGCTAGAGCACTTGTCCAGTGGAATTGGATCCTTGGTAAAGAGTCCTCCGATAATGAATCCTTTGGTTCTTCTGGTAAAGAGTCCTCAGTTCCTTCGTCAATTGGCATAAGTTCCCCTTCAATGATTGTAAGTGAACTGTGGCAAGTATCAGTGTTTAAGTAATGTATCAGCCACGCAATATGGCTTGTTAGTTGGCCGGAGGAGTAAACCACGCGACCTAGCCTAGTCAATAAATCCAGGTGGGGAATTAGAGCACACCTTATATCACAAAATATTCTAACAAAATCTCTTTCCCATAATTCTTTTGATGTCTGCAAAGAGCCAGTAGCCGCTGGGATTAGATCTGGAGAATAAGGTGGGTGCAGACGCAATTCGAAGAGCTGTTCATGTAGTTCTGCCATCGTTGCAATCGACTTCATTCACACGATGCATTGACTTCATTGTTTTCAACCCCTCTGCACGAGCAAGATGCGACACAAGGTCAATTTCTTAAGTGGAGTTGAACAGGTTTGCTTTCAGTTTTTCCTTCTCCTAGACTGGTTACCAAGCTAAGATTAAAGAGCCCAGTCTGCCCTATTATTTATCTATAGTTGGAGGGAGAGTAGTTGGATGCATGCCTTTCCCAAAGGTGATGTGAAATTCAAACAGGATTTGAACTCTTTTTGACGAGTCCATTTCCTACGACAGATACCATTACACCACGCACCTCCAAGTCGGTGTATTCTAAAGCCCCAACCGACGAGCTGGTTGCTTCAGACTAAATAACAACAGACACAGAATCAAATATATGGATTACAACAAACTAATACTTGTAGAACAACATCTCCACTCAAAAAGTCTCGATTTTAAAAAAGATGCTAAATTCACCATCATATATCGAATTAAAAGTTGGTTGGGTGGATTTTACGGCATGTCAACCCTTGTTGGGTTATACTGAAGACATTGTTATTCCTTCATTCTTGATGGGTATTCAATTCTTTTTAAAAATTAAATTCTTTTAAAACACATTTTTTTTTCAAATTCATATTTTTCTACTTAACCTATAGATGGGACCCTAATATGTATTACAACTCCAGGTCAGGGTGGACCTAGGAGTAATGGTGATAAAGAGGTACTCTAGATTCACCACAGCTCCAAAACTGGAACTTTACCGTTAGATAGTTTAACGTCATACTCGGGACATGATAGAATTAAAAAAGAAATAAACAGGAACTCAGTAACAGGACGATGGGAAGATAAATGATTAAAAATCCTTTTAAAAAATCTATGTGCCATCTGGACTTAATATGAAACTTAATTAACCGTCCTGGTAATAAAATGTGGATGTCACAAACATCTATATAAACAAATAAATCAACCACTGTTCACTAGGTTAACTTGAAACGCTCTAATTCCCAAGACTAATAAAAAAAACTCATTAGCCAGGTGCCTTCAGCACAGAGACATATGCATATATGTTTTTTCAGCAGGTCTTTGAGTTATTAGCATTATTGTCATACATAGGTCATTCCATCTTTATATATATATATATATATATATATATATATATATATATATATATATATATATATATGCCATACCATCTTTATATATATATGTATATATCTGTATTACATAAAAAAATTGTGATCCCCGGGTTTCATGCTTTTTACGCATAAATCAGACCGAGTGAAAAAGCTTTTGCACTTTGATGAATGTGTAAAAAGCATAAAAACTGGCGTCATATATATATATATATATATATATATATATATATATATATATATAAGGTGTGTCAAAAAAGTACCAGGAGTTTTTGTAATTTTTGACACACCTTGTATTCTGAAAAAAAAATACCGTTCGATTAATTAATTTTTTTTTCAGAATACAAGGCGTGTCAAAATGTACAAAAAATCTCGATACTTTTTTGACACACCTTGTTTTTTGAGAACACACGTATTTTAGATTAATACTGTATCGGATTAACCTTTACTTCATTTCTTTTTCAAAAATCAATAATGGCAGACATGGAAAGAAAAGGCATGCTGTGATTGCGACATTAAAGGCTGATCATGGAGATTCAGAAATTGCACGTTTTCTTAAAGTTGCAAGATCTTTTGTATATTCATAAAGATTTAGAAAATTAAATTGAAAACGTTGTGCCTGTATCAGAACGTAAAAAATTTTAACTCTCATTAAGAACACCTGAATTTATTCACAAAATTATTTTGACAACTGATGACAGTCAAGGCCAATAAATGAGGTCAATTGCCAAAAAGTTGCGAGTGTCGGGAAAAACAATTAGAAATATTGTTCATGAAGACATTTGATACAAATCATACATGATGGAGAGAAGCCAATTCCTTTCAGAAAGATGGTGAGGTTCCAGTTCTGGAGATGTAAGGAATGTGAAGCACCCCTTCATCACCATTACTCCCTGGTCCACTCTGACCCGGAATGGTAGTACAAGTTAGAGTCACATCTATGGGTTAAATAAAAAAATGTGTTTATAAAAAACAAATTTGAGTATCCATTAAGAATGAATTTATTTCAAAACTTTGTCAGCATTAAATGACCCACTGAGGCCGTAAGACATAACAAACCTTCCAACAATAAATAGCCGCAGGTACTGCTCTTAAGCGAGAGTCAATATTCCAGCAGTATGCTCGGACAATTGATAGACCACCTCACGAGTAACCTTCTCATTTATATATGTTTGTACAACTGTTCTTTGTTAATATATTTGTTTAACTCATTTCCTCTCTTGTGCCTTTATTCTGGCCCCTAACCAGGCTGCAACAACCACTTAAAGAGATCTAAAAGTCTTTTAAACAAGTTCAAATACCCCACAGAAGCTGGTGTGGTTTTGGTTTTTCTCAGATAAGAAGAATTTGGATCAAAACCACAAAATTAACAAAATAAATGACAGATGGCTAAATTCAAATCCTTCAGAAGTGCCAAGAGTGATGCATAGAAATTTCCTTCAAGTTTTATGATTTTGGTAATTGTTAGCAATGAAGGACATGTAATGCCTCCACACATTTTCCCCACAAGCTGTTAAAGTAAATGCTGCTGCTTACATTAAGGTTTTAGATAAAGTTGTCAACCTTGGATCAACAGTGTATGCAATGGAAGGCCTTACACATCTCAATAAGACCCTGTTCCATCCCACAAGACTCAAAGAACACAAGAGTGGGTGGCTGACAATCTGTACGATCACACCACTCCCAACATTTGGCCTCCTAACTCTCCAGATCTCAATCCATTGGACTACTATGTGTGAATCATTGTTGAGAAAGAAGTTAATGAACATCCCCATAAAACCAAAGACTCTTTAAAGACTGCCATAGTTCAAGACATGTCCGACATGAACAACGATTAGTTAATCCGATCTTGCAACCGATTTCGACCTTGTTTAGAGATAGTTAATGATACCAGTGGTGGATTAATTGAATAAAATTACTCAATTTCTTAATTAACGTTTATGGTAGTTATTTTTGTTCAGATACAGTTATTTTCTGTTGTCATAGGAGTATTTTTTCTAAACCTGAAATCTGTCCTCAAATACTGTCCGCACCATATATATATATATATATATATATATATATATATATATATATATATATATGTATGTATTTAATATACCAAACTTGTTGGTAAATCCTAGCGGTGAGAAAAAACCCAGCAAATAGTTTGATTGTAAAAATATACTACCAAACATCACCCGGGGTGAAAAAAAAAACTTTGGAAAAAAGAAAAGACTAAGATAATCGTACCAACCAAAAATAATCTATTGGTACAATATTTGGCCAAAAGAAAAAAACAATTTATATGCATATGTATACTTAAGATATATACATTCATACAAAACCGAGTCGGATCTTAGCCCTGAAGAGCACTTAGCGAAACTTTTAGTAGGTTTATCTGACTCATTAGGTTTATCTTTATATATATATATATATATATATATATATATATATATATATTCAAACAAATTTAACTAAACAATAGAGAATCCTTATCGTTTTCAATTTTTTTCTTATTTTTTCCTTCAAGCTTTGAATCAACAGTGCATGCAATGGAAGACCTTACATCTTGAATGGGTGGTTTTACGATCGCATTACCCCTAAGCTCTCGATCCATTGGACTACTATGCGTGAAGCATTGTTAAGAAAGAAGCTGATGAACATCCGCATAACACCAAAGAAGCTTGAAAGACCACCATAGTTCAAGGAATATCCGACATGAACAGGGATCAGTTAATCAGAGCTTCCAATCAATTTCGACCTCGTATAGGGGCAGTTATCATTGAATAGATTTACTCAATTTCTCAATTAACTTTTATTTATGTTATTTTTGTTCAAATACAGTTATTTTCTGTTGTCATATAGGAGATTATTTTTCTTTTTCTAAACCTGAAATCTGTCCTCAATACTGTCCGCATCCTATATATATATATATATATATATATATATATATATATATATATGTATATATGTATAGGTCCACTTTGACCCGGACTGGTGGTACCTGCTAGTTAAAAAATAAGTTTAAAAAATGAGTTAAAAAGAACCGAATACCCAACAAGAATGAATAAAACAAAAACATCTTCGGCATAAAATAAAACTTGGGTTGACATGCCTTAATCAAGCAATTACTACTACTACTACTACTACTACTATATAATAATAATAATAATAATCTCTGGGACTTTGAGATAAAGACGGATCGCATTATCCAAGCCAGGAGACCAGACCTGGTATTGATAAAAAAGAGAACATGTTAACTATTAGACTTTGCAGTTCCAGCAGATCACAGGGTGAAGATAAAGGAAAAACGAAAAGATGGACAAATACCTGGACCTTGCCAGAGAACTGAAAAAACTATGGAATATAAGGATGAAAGTGATACCAATTGTAGTTGGTACACAAGGAACGGTCCGAAAAAGCTTGGGAAAAAAAAAGACTGGAAGAACTGGAAATCCGATAAAGAATTGAGACCACCCAGCATACTGACAACTGATACCAAAAATTACATCTTTTACTTGTACCACTGTTTGAGAAGATCGTCTGTTACAGCTTAATTAATTAAAGCAGCATATCAGTGGTGATGGGGTGTGATATTTTTTCAATTTCAAATTTCTATTTATAATATCTAATTCGTTTCATTTTAATAAAATAAAATAACATTTTTGATTTAAATATTGAAAACGGTAAATTTTCTAACCAATTTCTAGACCAAATTTTGCAAAAACGAGGATTTATAGTGCATTTTAGATTTTTGATGCAATTTCCTCAAACAATGGTGTAACTAAAAGATGTCATTTTTGGTATCAGTTGTCAGTATGCTAACACACAACTTTTGCATAGATGGATAATTTGATATTTTAAAAAAGTGAAAAAATCAACCTACCCTAGTCTCTCATGGCTGGGGTGGTTGGTTCGTTGGTTGATTGGTTAATTTTATGGCATGTCAAACCTTTTGTTATTTCATACTGAATTCGTTTTTGTTTTAGTCCTTTTTGTTCCACAGTTTTTTCAGTTCTCTGGCAAGATCCAAGTATTTGCCTATCTTTTTATTTTCTTTCATTTTCACTCTGTGATCCACCGAGACGACAAAATCCACAAGATGATAAGTTCTCTTCTTGTGAATTTGATATTTTAAAAAAGTGAAAAATCGACCTACCCTAATGAGAGACATGTTCGGCTCTGCAAGTGAGATAAGAGGAAAAAATAGTTTAAAAAAAAAAAGACTAAAAAAAGGCTAAAAAGCCTGGTTATCAAGCCGTCACCAATCTCACAGCGTTTATTTTTTTGTTGTTGTTTTTTTGGGGTTTTTTGTTTTGTTTTTTGTGGGGGGGGTTATATATTTGTATTTTTCATTATCTTTTCTTTCTTTCGCTCTCACTTTGTTTTTTGTTTTGTTTTCTTTTTCTCCAGATAATCACGAACGACCCAACACTATTTATTCCCCTTCAGTTGATTGTCTGACCCCCCCCCAACATTTCTGCCCTTGCCGAGCGATAGGGTGGCGTGTCAGGTGCAGCCAGAGGACTAGTAACACTGGCTTCTCTCTCTCTCTCTCTCTCTCTCTCTCTCTCTCTCTCTCTCTCTCTCTCTCTCTCTCTCTCTCTCTCTCTCTTTTTCATCATTCGTCCACAAACAACATGTCGAGTTTAGGGTGGGACGAGTCATGATGACGGTTTGGTATTTGGACAGCGAAAATGACCGTTTTAATCTGAGGCCTGTATAGGTTAACGGTCCAGTAATTTGAGGTCAGACCTGGGTTTTTTTAGGAGGGGGGTCCTCTCTTAAGTTTACCCGGCTTCCTCATCCATCAGAGGAGTTCATTACTTCAACTCCCTATATTTCCCCCTTATTTACTGCCCAAATTCTCTCTCTCTCTCTCTCTCTCTCTCCTCTCTCTCTCTCTCTCTCTCTCTCCCTCTCTCTCTCTCTCTCTCTCTCTCTCTCTCTCTCTCTCTGCGTACCCTTCTTTCTTCTATTTTGCCCTCCCCCCAACCAATGAAATGCTGACGATATTATTCCAGTCTTGGAGCTAAATTCATAAATGGGTTCTTTCTCAAAGTTTTTTTTTGTCTTCTTTCTTGTTTGTTCTTCTTTCTTTCTCTTCTCTCTTCTTTCAATCTTTTTGCTTTCTGTCTTTCTTTCTTTTGTTTTCTTTCTCTCCTTCAATATATCTCTTCTCTCTTTTTTCAATCTATTTCTTTCTTTCCTTCTTCTTTCTTTCTTTCTTTCTATATATTTGTTTTCTCTTTTTTTGGTCTATTTTCTTTTCCCTCTTTTCTTCTTTTTTAAAAAATTTGTATACATCTCCTCTCTCTTCTTTCAATCAGTATCTTTTCTTTCTTTTTCTCTTTCTTTCTTTCTTTCTATGTATCTCCCTCTCATTTCAATATGTCTCTTTATATCTTTCCCTTTCTTTTCTATTCCCAGTTTCCTTCTTTTTCGTCTTCTTTCAATTCTATATTTTCTTTCTTTTCCAATTTTTTTCCTTTTTTTTCTTAAAACTTATTTTATCAATAAATCTCTCTCTCACCCTCTCCCTCACCCTCTATCTATTTATCTATCTATCTCTTTCATTTTTTCTTTCTTTTCAAAACATTTATCTTTTCTTTTTCTTTTTCTCCATATTTATTTTATGTATTTATTTATTTACTATCAGGATATGTAGATATACTACTGTATGATAATTTAATAATTATAACGTTTGATATGTTTACTTAAGAGATATTGCTAAATAGTTCAATACGTAAAAAATATAATAATCTTGATGTAAATCTCTCTCTCTCTCTCTCTCTCTCTCACACACACACACACACACACACACACACTCACTCATTCACTCACTCACTCACTTTACTTTCTATATATGGATTCGGTTTGTGCGTAGTTTCCCACGTTAATTGATCCTTGTATTTAAGTGACATGTGGGGGGGGGATATCAGTAAATAACTACTTTCAATATATTCCTTCCACCATGTCAGCGAGACAGAATACACTGAGTGTATACCCGTAAAGAGGGATATGACACCCCAAAAGGGGCGTCTTAGGCATGATACTAAACTGCATCTGATTGGACTCCAATTCTGGAGTTATGAAGAATATGGAGTATTCTTCCATTGACATTATTCCTAGTACCACTCTGACCGGGAGTGGCAGTACCTGTTTGGATCCTATCTATAGGTCAAATTGAGCTGTTGAAATTATTCTTACTTGATAAGATAATTGTTGCAAGATGGGTATATTCCTGATTTTTGTCAGCTAGGACTACTAATGGAAGGAGGAGGAATAAATAACAAAGGCTTAAAAAATAGTGATGACCCAAAAGAGGAGAGCGATGGTTTGACCGTAGCGTAACCCCGAACGGAGAATTGACCGCAAGCGGAAGTCGGGTGTTGACCGGAAGCCACGTGGTGACGTGGGGGAAAAAGAAAGGGTTCGTCTTCTTTTTTCCGGCGGCGGTCGTAGGGTACGGACCTCATGAGAGCCCAGTAATCTAGTAGTGTTCTCTCTCTCTCTCTCTTTCTCTCTGCCTTTCCTCCTCTCTGGTACGAGCCCACTATACGAGCACGATAATAAAGGCTGGCAGTTGTGACGACATGTTTCTCGTGTTATGATTTTTTATCGGCACCATTTCAGCACGGTGACTTTTGGAGTTTTAGTACCAAGAAAGAAAAAAGGACTACGGTACATGTATCGTTTTAGTGCCGTGAATATTACAACGTAACATGATTGGTCGGGTTTTACGGGATGTCAACCATTGTTAGATTATTTTATGACAAAGACTTTCTGTTTTATTTATTATTGATGGGTATTCAAATTTTTAAAAATCATTTTTTCTATTTGACCCAGAGATTTTATTTGATAGTAATACTTAATGATATCTGTAAATTATTTAATTTAGATATGAATACTTGATACCATATAAGTGTGAATTATTTATTTTGTTACTTGAAGCTATAATTGTTTACTAAGGATTATTATCATTAATTATTTGAAAGCATATAACTGTGTGCAAGACAATAAATATCATTAAATAGAAATAATTACTTGAAACCATATAATTATTACCATTAGATAGGAATACGTGAAACCGTGTAACTGTATGCAAAAAAATCTTGCAACTATAACTGTTTACTAAGGATTTTTATCATTAGTTATTTGAAATCATATAATTGTATCCAAACAAATGAATATTATTTAACAGAAATAATTACTTGAAACCATATTATTAGTAATATTAGATAAGAATACTTGAAACCATACAACTGTGTGCAAATTATTGGCATTAGATCAAAAAACTTGATATCATATAACTGTAAATTATTTGTATTAAAAATAATTACTTGAAGCTATAATTGTTTACTAAGGATTAATAGCTACTTGAAACCATATAACTGTATGCAAACAAACGAATATTATTAAGCAGAAATAATTACTTGAAACCATATGAAAAAAAGGAAAGTTGGCAGAGTGGCCTATTGTCGGTATCGGCCGAACAGCGAGGGAGTCTACCCCCACATTTCACTGGCGCTGGACCAGGTAGATTGTCTTTGCTGAGGTGGCGCGCCACACCTACCGTCAGCTGCCCATTTTACCACGCAGATCAGATTAGTCAATCTGTGCTACTCATGCCCTGAGTTGGCAGGGGCCGGTATCGAACCAGAAACCTTGCAATTCCTAGACCAATGTTCTACCAACTGAGCTAAACCAAGCCCATTTAACTATTAGTATTAAATAGGAATATTTTATATATAATTTTGTGTAAAAAAACTGTTAAGAAATATATACAATGAATTCGATTCTTTGTCATCTGACCATAACATAGCCCTAGACATGCTGACATGCCCTTAAAATCATATATATATATATATATATATATATATATATATATATATATATATATAGTAAAGAAATAACAAAAGACTTAGAGATTTTGCATTATAGTCTATTTCAGGGAGCGTAGACAAAGTGTCTAACTCTCCCAACCCATCTGATGAGTTGGCAGAGTTAGACACTTTGTCTAAGCTCCCTGGAATAGACTATAATGCAAAATCTAGAAGTCTTTTGTTATTTCTTTACTTATAAATTTGCTCTGTGACTCTAACAATAAGAGCACATATTGAGCTCTCAAACTGCGATAGGTTTTTAAAAAAAACTCCTATGTCCTAAGGAAGATTTCTTCTCTGGACTTTTGGATTATATATATATATATATATATATATATATATATATAATATATATATATATATATATATATATGTGTGTGATTTTAACGGAATGTCAGCATGTCTAGGGCTATGTTATCATAAAAGTGTTTCATAAAAGTGCCGAGATCGAAGCTGTATGTCCAATATAGAAATGAACAAAGAATGGAATTTGATTATTTTTATTTTTTATTTTATTTATTTTATCTTTTCTGTTTTGTATTTCTTGTTTTATTTCTTTATTGTTTCTATTTTTATTTTATTCTTATTATTCTTTATTTTACTTTTTTGTTTTTATTTTTCAATTTTTCAATTTTCTAATTATTTTATTTTTTATCTTATTTCTTTTATTAGTTTTATCTTTATTTTAGTTATTTTTATTTTACTTTTTATCATTTTTATTTTTTAATTTATAATCTTTTAATTTTTTAGTTTTTAATTTTATTTCTTTTAATAGTTTTATTTTTTGTCTTGATTTCTATCATTTTTTATTTCACTATATATTAATCTAATTTTTTTAATTTTCAATTTTTTTTTTTTAGTTTTTATTTCATTTCTTTTATTGTTTTATTATTATTTTATTTTTGTCATTTTTTATTTTAATCTTTTATTATTTTTTTTTTATTTCTTTTATTTTTTATCTTATTTTTTATTGTTTCTATTTCTATTTCAATTTTTTTTGTTGTTGTCTATTCTAATGTATTTTCTGTGTCACGTTAAGCAGACTGTCGATTGACGAAGACACAAGAAAGACAGGCCATCTAATTCGGTAAGTAATTGCAAGGAATTCCTTCAACTTTTTTGTTGTTCTTCTTCCTAGACATTGCCATTATAGTTTAGAAAATACCTTTCTTTTTTTCTTTTCTTTTCTTTTTCTTTTTTTTTTTTTTTTTTTTTTTTTTGTTATTGTTGTTGACAACAGCCGAAACTGGAAATGGGAAGTTTGGTTCGTTGTTTCTTAATTGAAGGATTGTGATTCTTTCTTTTTTTATCGAAGAAGTCTGTCAAGAAGCTAATTAGTCATAAGGATTGTTTGTGAATATTGTTGTTATTTGATAATACGGGGACATCATATGATAGATATATGGATAGATAGATAGATAGAAATGAATAGATGATAGATAGATATGAAGAATAGATAGATAGATAGATAGATAGATAGATAGATATAGATAGATAGATAGATAGATAGATAGATAGAAGATGCGATAGATAGATAGATAGATAGATATGAAGATATAGATAGATATATAGATAGATATGAAGACTGAGATAGATAGATAGATATAGATAGATAGAAAGATATAGATAGATAGATAGATAGATAGAAGATAGATAGATAGATATGAGAATAGATAGATAGATAGATAGAAGATAGATAGATAGATAGATAGATAGATAGATGATAGACAGACTGAGGTATATGGATATGAACAGATTGAAGCAAATATGAAAAGATTGGCATAGATAGATAGATAGATATGAACAGACAGACAGACAGACAGATAGATAGATTGATAAATTTGATTTGATTTGGTTTGGTTTCTTTGTTAAATGGCATATCAATTTTCGTGGGTTATTTAATACCAAAGCCATCCTTGTAGGAAAACATTAGTAGTTCTAATTAACCCATAGGTGGGGGATGTGGAGGTTTATACCCTTATCAAGAGTACTAATTCGAAAGTGTACGTAATTGTGCGAACGGTGCTCGAACTCGCTTACTACGATGTCACAGTCCAGTACGATATCAACTACGCCACGGAGACACCCACTAGATAGATAGCAAGAGTTACACACCTAAGTTGCTAATTAAGAAAAGATGATAAAAAAAATTAGAGAGAAGGCTGAGACACAGTTGGGAAACCTCGCGACAATGAATTCTTCACAATCACACCAGAAAAAAAAGGGAAGGGGAAAAATGTTACCCAATTGCTTAACGACCTTCCACATAAAACGAAAGGGGCGAATCCATCGCCACTCTGATGTCCCTATGATGTCCC
>CM042156.1:56616840-56621840 GCA_023376005.1 Doryteuthis pealeii
TGTTACGCCTCAAAGATACGTGGTTCAAAGTTAACTGACCTGAAAAAAAGGTTAAAGTTCTTAAATAAAATAACTGGTGCATTATATATTTTATTCATTAATATATCAACACTGAAAATTTCATTAAATTCGCTTAATTCCCTGATTTGTTTGTGGGGGTCTTCTTTCGGCTGGGTGACATACGATGGTGGAATTTAGGTCCGTTAAGTTCGATTATACTAAGGAGTGTGGGATGGGGTGATGATTTGGGAACTGGTCAATGTTGGGAGCCCGCGCTGACCCCAGCTTCCTTAGTTTCATAATCAATACGATACAAAACAAACTTGCTCTGACCCAGTCATAAATCTTAAAACTGCATAGATTTTTTATACTCGTTTAGCCCGTTTAATGATGCTCCTTATTACGACCCCACTCAAATGAGGGTGATCTAAAAACTGTTGGTTATTTGGATTTTATAGAATGCCAACCCTTGTTGGGTTATTTAATGCTGAAGACGTTATGTTTTATTCATTCTTGATGGATACGCAATTTTTTTAAAACTAAATTTGTTAACACATTTTTAAACTCATTTTTTTCCCTATTTAACCCATAGATGGGACCCTAGCAGGTAATACCACTGTGGGTCAAACTGGACCTGGAAGTAATGATGATGAAGGGGTACTCCACATTCCCCAGAGCTCCAGAATTAAAACTTCACAATCAGATTTTAACGTCATACCCAGGACATTAAGACTCTCAGCCACCGCCTTCTAGCACATATGCAATAAAGAGAGCAATAGGGTTAGAATAATCATATAGTTGCTAGAGCTTGACGTGACCAAACGATTGATCGGAGAGGGGCTTCTCCGTCTGCCCATCTAGCCTAAGTAAGGACCAAAGTGGAGTATTGCAAGCCTGGACTAAAGACGGGGTGTGGGAATATGAAGCCTTATGGTCGTATACAGCCTACCAAAATATCAATTGTGGTCTTCCACGGCCAAGTCGATATTACTAGGATGAGTCAAAAGTTTTACAATATATTGGTATGTACTAGTTTTGCGGTGTGTATATCACGAAGCCATCGTCGTCGGCATGAGCCATACAGCGAGAGAGTCTATCCCCTTTTCACTAGCGCTAGACCAAATAGATTGTTTTTTAGCGTCTGAAGCGGAGTGCCACACCAACCAACAGCTCATCACCTTACCACACAAATCCCTGTGCTATTCATACGCTGAGTTGGAGAGGGCTGGTATCGAACCAGGAACATTGAGGTTCCCAGCCGAACATACTACCGACTGAGCTAAACCGGCCTTTTGTTATTAATTGTTTTCGTAGTTTCCTCCTGACATACATACATACTCACCACTGTCCTTATATGTATAGATAGACTAGAAGTGGCTACCCAACGTCGCTTGGGTAGAGAGGGGTAAAAATGAGTCTCGCAGATCCATTATTGTTGAATCGCGGGTTGGATCCTCACTGGACGCCCCATTAAAATGTCTATGTAAAAATAAAATTGCATTGATCCAGACACTGTTTAGAATACTAAATGCAAAAAAATCCATGCTGTTATTATTTAAATCTTATTTTTCAATTATCTTCACGAATATAAATCAAATCTTCATTATTTTTGTTTAAAACAAGCTCTGGTGATATTTAATGTGTATATATATTTACTTTGTCATTAATTGTTTTATTTTCAGAGTTTACTCCAAACATACATACATACACATAACTGCCCTTTATATATATATAGATAGATGTAAAAGACGCGAAAGGGACTTCCGAGGAGGCATCATTGTGCCTCGTTACGGTTTTTTTGCTATTCACTTGTAAGTCTCACATACTAATTCACCCTTTGATGCTTCGTCGGGCATACACTTCACAACAAAAACGTTTTTCTTTTTTTCTTTTTTACTTTTTTTTCTAGGTCAGTCATTATTGTTAACAATAGGTTATTTTAATATTTCCTTCCCTCGGCAAATCCTTGTAGATTCGAGATTTCTTTCAGATGAGGCTTCGTTACATTGCCATCGATTGTTCAACTCCAACGAAGCAAAGAACGTGAAGGGGACACACACACACACACACACACACACGCACGCACGCACGCACACTCACACACATACACACACACGCACACACACATACACACGCACGCACTCACCCATTCATTTACAATAGAGTATTAAACAACAGTGCCCTTTTTGTACCCCTTCCCTGTAAGTGTAGATGTTTCGTATATACTATTTTATGCAACCCAGAGGGGAGGGGTAATATGTCAAAAACTTACATGCAATTTTATAATTGCAAATATAGATATAGAGGAAATATGGCGTTGTTTTTTGTTTAGTTTTGTTTTTGTTTTTTTGTTTTTGCTTTTTTACAGAAATACATTGTAAATTATTTTACTATATAAATCCAGTACTATAGAACGTAAAGGGACACACACACACGCACACACACACACACGCGCTGCGCAAGCACACACACACAAACACACACACACACATACACACACGCACGCACACACACACACACCGACAGACACAAACACATACTCACCCATTCATTTACAATAGAGTATTAACAACAATGCCTTTTTTTGTACCCCTTCCCTGTAAATGTAGATGTTTTGTATATACTATTTTATGTAACCCAGAGGGAGGGGTAGGATTTATTAAACGAATATATATAAAACTAACTTATATGCACTTTTATAATTGCAAATATAGCTATAGAGGAAATATGACGTTGCTGTTTTTTGTGGCTTGATAACTTGGATTATTCGGACTATTGTCCTCATCTTTATGGTTATCTGCACAATGTTTCGGTCGATGTGCCTTCCGGCCTTCTTCAGGTATTTCTTGTCGGACTCTGCAGGGCACATCGGTCGAAACTTTGTGCAAATGACAATAAAGATGAGAATAATCTGAATAATACAAATAATACAATTTTTTTGTTTGTTTGTTTTTTGCTTTTTCACTGAAAGACATTGTGAATTATTTTACTATAGCACGTTGTTCTTATACTGGGCGTTTAAACAACCCTTTATGACATTATGTAATGAGTACTGTTGGAGAGGTAAGAACGAACCCATAAGTGAAGTTCTCAAATGGTTATATATGATATCAAGTATTTCTATCTAGAACAATTTGTATACATTTGATTTATATTCTGTTATATGTGATATCAAGTATTCCTATCTAATACAAACAATTTTCACACATTTGTACACAGTTATTTGTTGTGTATGAATAATGTCCTGACGAAGGTTTAACATAAACCAAAACGTTTAAACGTCGATTTTACCATAAAAAATAAATTCATCTTTTTCGGAATATATTTTTTCTATTCTCTTCACACAGCTATATATGATATCAAGTATTCCTATCTAATTCAAATAATTTGCACACATTTGTATGGTTTCAACTATTCCTATCTAATACTAATTATTTATACAGTTATATATATTAAATATTCCTATCAAATAGAAATAATTGACACGCAGTTGCACAGTTACAAATAACTAATGATATATATATATATATACGCTTGTTCCTTAATCTTCCGACCGTGGTCATCTTGAAACACCCTCTGGTTAAAAATGAGACCGTCCAAATTGTCTAAGAGGAAATGCAAAAATATACATCTTAATTATCTGGTGTCGTTTAATTGTCGAATTCTCATTTCTTATGAGTTTCATCACCTTGACTAAATATTGGACCATTCTGTTTTTATCATAAAGAAGGAAAGGAGAGAAAAACGAACATGCTACACAGAAAAAATATAATAAGAAAGAGAGAAAGAAAGAAAGTAGAGGAAAGATAGAGGGAGGGGATGAGCGCACGGAAGCGATAACGGTAATCTGTTTCAATCGAACACAATGAAAAGATTAAAAGAAGGAAATGAGCAAATCATGGAATAAGGAAGCATTCCATTTTTATCATAAAGAAAGAAAGGAAAGGAAAAGTACATGTGGTACTGAAAAATATAATAAAAAAGAAAGAATGAACGAAAGACAGTTAGTGGAAGATAGAAATAGGGTCAGTACACGCGGAAGTGATAACGCTAATCTGTTTCAATCGAACATAATGAAAAGTTGAAAAGAAGGAAAAGAAAGAAAAAAGGTGTGAGAGTGAGTTAAATAAAGATTATTATACGTTTTACATGTTGAAATATTTATCAATAGCTCTTAAGTAAACGTATCAAACGTTTAAATAATTAAGATATTATACTGTGGTATATCTACAGGTCCTGCTTGTACTTAATAAATGATTGAACAGTTCTATTTGACCAGGAGATGGGAACCTAAAAATCTTGTAAGAACACTAAAACTTTTTTTCACATATAAAAAGCATATTTTTCTGCTAATACCCAGTTGATGAAAACGTGTGACTTGTAAGTTTTTGTTTTGGCTAATGTATGATTTATTAATGTTAATGTCAGCCATTTTCAATCAGCATCCCGAACAAACATTCTTTCTCGTCAAGTACCCGACGAAATGGAAGAATATCTCCGGGTACAGATATGCTATTATGGGCGAATACATACGTACACACACCACCACATCAGCCCGCATCAGTCCATAATTTTAAAACCTGGGGTTGGAATGCAATCACGTCGGTAGTAAACCCGGCTCCTTGCCGCAAACCCTGTAGAGTTAATCATCGTCAAATATTCAACAGTCTGAGATACGGCCATAACCCTAAGCGTCACGTGACTCATTTTGTTTTAACACAGCGCCATTTTTCTTCTATTTTTTTTTTTTTTTTTTTTTTTTCACAAAATTACAAACAGATGGAACTTTTCGTTTGGCACGAGAGAAGAAGAAGAAGAAAAAAATACCCAGAAAGTAGCGTTATTTTAACTACAAACACAGTTATACACAAAACGTAAAAAAAACCGATGTGCTTCTTAGTCCTTTGCTTGAAAGGAGGGGGGAGAATGGAGGATGGATAAACAGACGACTAATAATAAAAATGGCGTCTTTTATGTCGAAAAGAGTTGAACTAAGGGGT
>CM042156.1:56624340-56629340 GCA_023376005.1 Doryteuthis pealeii
GGATTTGATTTGGGAAATTTGATTGCTCGCAACTTATGTTCCTTAATAAATTGCAGAGTTTTTATCTATAAACAACTAAAGCTGTCTCATCCCTACCCTGTACCCCATATAGTGTAATTCGTTTCCAAGAAAATATTGAAATGTATTTACAATTAGGTTGAAATGGTGGGGGAAGAAAAAAGCACTGGAACGCATGGATACGATTTTTCTGCGTCCTTTTAGATTCTTATGCGTCAGTGACGCAGGACGCGTACCTATCAGCATCTCTGGCCAGTGCGTCCAAAAAACTCATGCGAGTGTTAAAGCAGGAGTAAATAGCCCCCCCCCCCCCACCTTCGCCGAGGATGTGGGTTATATTTTCACCGATGTCAGCATCGGGCGAAGATCAATTCGCGTTTTCGTGGATTATCTGCAGCGAAGATGATCTCTATAGGATAATCCATTCTGAGAGCGGCTCCGGATTTTTTTTTTTTTGGGGGGGGGGGGTACGATAAACAGAGAACGTTAACCACACCCCTGGCAAACGCATATGAGTACTCTCAGGAATCCAAATCGATAGCACCTTTGTATATATTTTCCGACATCCCACCGTGTCAGATGAACACGAAGTCCAATCATACAGTGGCCAGTCTAAAAAATCTCGTGTGTAAAATTAAAGAATCTTTAAAATTTTGAATAAAAAGTATTTATGCAGGTATGTTAACATTAGTTTTATTTAATACAGAAATCTATCATCAATATAAACTAAAGGTCAATGGGAATAGTGAGACTACTTCTTATTTGTCAATTTGTCAAGTCTTGGCTCCATAGAACAGGGTGTCACAGGCAATGGTTTATAGAATACAATTCTATATTTTATATCAAAATAAGAATAAACACACGTACACATTTCTTTTCCCAAACTTAAGGGAAAGAAATTAAAACAAACACACAACACAATCCTTTTCCCAAATTTAAGGAAAAGAGATTAAAACAAATGTTTATGTATTGGTCAAAGTTTGATTGGAAGATTCAGTGTGCTTTCAACTGCGTACGCGCGTTTGCGCCAAAAAAAATTAATTACTTTTTGATCCCTCTGAGTATCATAAAACACAGAGAAGAAATCAACAATTACACAATTCATCTCGCCATCAGATAGGACACTCATCCGGACAACAACAAACAAACAGATATCCGCGGGAACTATTCACTAACATCAAGACAAACACGGCACCCTTCTGAGTCACAAGCTGACTACTAGAATTTACCATTCACTCGTACCACCTCGTTAAACACCAGGAATCAATTTCATCAGGTCGTATATTACAAACTTAATTTTCATTTCTGTCCACGTCTAATCGAACTTTGACGACTACATAAATATTTTACATTTCTTGACGAACTTTTACATTTTACATTTCGTAGCAAACCTTTCCACATCATATCTACACTATTTCTTTTAAACATTCACATATTTGTTAAATACTTACAAATTTATTCTCCGTCATTCTTAATACACATGGTTGTCCTCTACAGGTTCTCGAATATCCAAATTGTTCCTGTACTTCGTTTTTATCTCATTTATTATAGATTATTTAACATAGATAAGCTTAAATTGCGACAATATCTGGAATGACAACAAAAGATATAATTTCTCGGTATGATCATAGATAGTTATGTGATTACTTTAAACAAGAATCCTAATAGTGAAGGTAATTCTAAATTCCAAATTAACAACAAGAAATTCATACAAGCTTGTATTGAGAACATAGAGTTCAGAGTATAATGCACGTATGTTAGGTTTGTTCCAGTAAGTGACTTGCACTCAGTAGCTGCCCTTATCTTTAGAAATCAAGGTGGCAGAGCTGAAATTTACAAAAAGGAAATTATGTTTCAATAAATTATGTTTCTTTACGTGGGCAAAAAGATGGTATCACACAATTTGTAAATTTTCTTTTTGTCAGATACAATGTAAGTGCAAAAAATCAACTGTTGGTTTGTCTACAAATATTTGAAGCGGAACGTATCGAGGACGTTAAAATCTGAAGCTTTGATTAGTTTAACGAGTTAGGGTGCTTATTGGAGACATCATCCAAAAGGTGGTAAAATAGCCATTGTGGTAATGAACAGAAAATGAACAGAGTTGATACTTTTAGAAATATATTTCCGATTCTAGATTACGAGGTATGTCAGAAAAGTTCCAGGTTGATTGCATTCTTCGATGTGAGGGGCATCGTCCACTGCGAGTTATTGTCATAGGGCCAGACAATCAACCAGCATATCTACAAAGAGATACTGTGGCGTTTGCTTCGTCCAGTGCGCGAGAAAAGGCAAGAGGCGTTGCAGGGCAACTTGTGTGGGCTTCCCCATGACAACGCACCTGCCTAAACTGCCCTGAGAGTTCCTGGCCCAGAAGAACATCACTGTGCTTCCTACTCGCCCGACCTGGCTCCATGTGATTTTTTTCCTCTTCCCCAAGCTCAAGACGGTCATCAAGGCACCTTTTGAGAATGTGCACGACATCAAAAAGGCCGGGACGACAGAGCTACGGAGAATCCTCCCAGGATTGCATGCAAGTGTGGCAGAGAAGGATGGGAAAGTGTATTAGACTCCAGGTGAATTACTTTAAAGGGGATAACTTGTAGTTTGTAGTTTGGATTTTCTTCTTTTTTTTTGTGACATCAGTCCTGGAACTTTTCTGATATACCTCGTATATATACGGTTGCCGTACTTCAAAACAATACAAATTTTTAAAAAATGGTGTGGCACCTGAGGACCGGCAAGTAGTACTTAACGGAGCGGCATTGGTCCGGCGGATTGGCTATGAAAAGCATTGATCTACACAGATTTGGTCAACGGAGATTGAGGACATCGTCCCCTCATAAAACCAAGCATCTAATACGACGATTCATTTATTTCTTTTGTTTAAAATATACAGAACAAATAACTGAATAGGTTTGTTTTTCTTTTATGGCATATCAACCTCGGTGGACCATTTAATGCCGGCAAAGTTTTAAAAGATTCGCTGCGATAGTTTGGAAGAAAACTTTTTAAACTCAATTCTTTTTATAAACAATTTTTTTCTGTTTAACCCATAGATGGGGCCCTAATAGGTATTACCACTCCGGGTCAGAGTGGACCTGGGAGCAATGGTGATGAAGGGGTACTCCACATTCCCCAGACCTCCAAAACTTGAACCTCATCATCAGATATAGTTTAACATTATACCTAGATCCTCAGCCACCGCCTTCTAGCACATATGATAAAAAGGGTTGGAGGTTGCCATAAATGCAGTAGGGTTGAGACAATCATATAGGTGCTAGGGTTTGACATGACTAGCCGATTTATCGGAGGGGGTCTCTCCGAGCGCCCGTCTAGCCTAAGTAAGAGCCAAAGTAGACTGTTGCATGGCATGGACTGATCAGCCACCTGGGTTCCATCCTTAAGCATCACGGGTCGCCACCTACGACCAACTGGTAGCCCCGTTGGGTGAGGTGGGGTCTTACCTCACTACAGAGGTGCAGCCGATGTATTCTAAAATAAAGATTTAGATACTTTATTTTAGAATACACCGAATGCACCTCTGTAGAGATAGAGTTCTGCCAAGATAAATGAACGAGAAACACCTTCAGTCTGGTCCCCTTGACGTAGATGTTGGGTTTCACATATTGATGACCGGATGTTTAGATACATCAATGTGTTTACGGACTTTTATCCCTTGAGAGCGAGAATTGCGCATGATGTGGAATTTCAGTTTGCCACGCACAAGTCTGTGATCCAAACCACATTCACAATGCACACATTCTGAAGGTCTTGTTTTCGAGTTATGATGTCGTCAAACATATACCCGTCCCCTAATCCCGGGTGAGTCTCTAACTCGCCTTATGGGCAGACCTCTGCATGATGTGATTCACCATTTAATTTCTGACAGCGCACAACCGCTACACTTGGTACTGTCTATTATCATCAATGTTTGCTGATCACAGCATTGATGTAATCTGGAGAGTCCAAACTCGAAATAGCCAGCCAATCCAATGGTGGGCTCGAGAGACATGTGTGATCAGACAGATCTACAACCGTCAAGATGAAGCTCAGTGTGTACGAATCATGTGTTCTTACTATACTCCTATATTCATCGTAGACGTAGACTACATTTCGTCAACACATTAAGGCCTTGAAGCGAATTGGCACAAAAGGAATACACAACTAGGCATGACTGACTACGACTGTGCAAAGATTAAAATTTCACCGTGATGACAAATGGTATATGTACATTGTACAAGCCAGAATCTGTACTAGAAATCTCTGTGACCTTGAAATACAAACCGATCACTCGATACCGGTCAGAAGACCAGACCTAGTATCAATTTACCGGGCTGAATAACTGAATATGTTTTGATGCTCTCTCCGATGCTGAGGAGGTCATATAAAATAAGATATTCATTGGTATTTCCGATCATGGATTTAATTTATTGAATTATTTTGCGTGTAATATTTTGTTTTAAACAAAATGGAGAGATCTCCACACTGGATGCTAAGCCTCTCAAATTGCTAAATCAGTTCACTTACATAGGTAGTAGTATCTCATCCACGGAAAGCGATGTCAATATACGCATAAGAAAGACATGGACTGCCATTGACAGATTATCGATCATATAGAAATCTTATATCTCTGATAATACAAAGCGAAGATTCTTCCAAACTGTTGCCGTGTCTGTGCTACTGTATGGCGGTACCATTAGGACGCAAAACACTTGGAGAAATACTAGATGAAAACTACGTAAGGCGTATTGGAACACATTTCTGTATTTCACCTGCGTGTATATTGTGCACGTAAAATATTCAGATAGATAGATATAGATAGATAGATAGATATGAACAGAGACAGACAGACAAAAAGACAGAGATAAAGATAAAGAGAGGGATAAAATTGAACATAGAGAGGGAGCAAAAGAGACAGGGAGATAAAGATAAAGAGGAGAGAGAGAGAGAGAGAGAGAGAGAGAGAAGGAATTAACGTA
>CM042156.1:56634340-56639340 GCA_023376005.1 Doryteuthis pealeii
AAAAACCCAAGATAATTTAGTTTTTAAAATTTAAAATTAAAAAAATTTCAAACTGACATCTGGACAAAAAAATAAATAAATAAAAAAAGAACAGACCAGCTCATCCGTACTTTCTGAAAATAATCATCCGTACCAGTGGCCAAAAGAAAAACACCGGAAGAGTTTTCTAAGTTGTATATGTAAAAAGTGTTCGATACATTAATTAGAGCATGATTATAAGTACCTTCATGAGGCAGACACTATCTACCTAGGTTTCACCTGAATTATCCTGAAGAACCATTCGGGTGAAACTTATGTAGATAGTGTCTGACTCATGTAGGTCCCTTTAAACATATATATATTATATATATATATATATATATATTATACCCTCTTATGTCTATATATAAGCATGTATGTATATATATAGACACACACGTACACACACGCACGCGCGCACATATGCATATATATATATATATATATATATATATATATATATTATATTATATTATATTATATTGCTTTGTATATAATTAATCTATTAGTTATTATACATTGAGCTCGCACTGGGGATTTGTAAAAATCCTTGTATAAATCTATGTTTGCATCAAAATGAGCTTGCATTGTGTATGTACAAGAGATATTGATGATCCCAAATAGAATTTTCCCCTACATATCAGTCAGTTGGTTATTTTTACCTATAATATATTATATATATATATATATATATATATATTATATATATATATGAGAGTTGGTGCGTGGGTGTCTACAGTACCCAATATGAAGAAATCATATGCACGATATAAGTGTATAAATGAATAGTTACTGAATGTATGTACATATGTACACACGTGTGCGCCACACCCGCACACATGAGATAAGATATGGCGCCGTTATCTCTAAACATATACCTAACATCCAGTGTCTCCCCTCATTTTCAAAGCCCCACCCCCAAGCGATTATCGTTTTACTCTCCTATTTACTTATTCCCTGTAAACACTGGCATGCCGATAATAGACCACACACACACACGCACACGCACACGCAGATATACACACACACACACACACACACACACACACATATATATATATATATGTGTGTGTGTGTGTGTGTGTGTGTGTGTGTGTGTGTGAAAACACAGTGCTTGAAACACAATACGCGGGAATTTTTTGTTGTAGTAATCATTTTTGCTGAAGAAAGCTTTCAACTCGACAACATTAATATTAATGACTGTTTCAGAAAGAAAAGCCAGTGAACTCGCATTAACCAGTTGATGTAGTCATGGCTACCGTACCAATAGCTAGACTAGTAGTAGTAGTAGTAGTAGTAGTAGTAGTAGGAATCGTTGGTTGGTTTGTTGGTTGGCTGGTTGGTTGGTTGTTTTAAAGGCAAGTCGATTCTTGTTGATTTATTTTGTATCGAACCCAGTTCAACAATTATACTCGATCTCTACAATTATATACGGTACAAGGATGGTTTTATATTTATTTACTAAGCTTCGCTTAGATGTGGTAAAATACCGATTGTAAGGGACACCCAGTGAGGCTCTAACTCACTAGTCAGGGTTTGCCAGTCAACCTTGCTAACCATTATACAACCTGAGGTGTTCCAGGGCTGGTTTTATAAGGGGGCAATTATCCCTGGCTCCCTACCAGAGGAGTACGCATACTTCTTTATAAAACCTATAATAATTATAAAATTAGTTTCATTATTGAAAATAAAAATAATCGTGCTTTGCTGCAACCAGGAAAGAATTATATCATTTTGTCGTATAATCCAAACTGAAAAATATATTAAAGTTTATTCTTACCGTCAATATGATTGAAAAAAATTCAACATTTTCTTTGGAACTTAACTTTTTTTTTCTTTTAATAGATTTGTTTTAATTCAATCTAAAAAAAAATTCTCATTTACCTAATTTGATATCGATCTTGAAGCAACTTAAGGGTCTTCCTAACCAGAAGTGCGCCGGGCCCCACAATGTCTAAATCTGACTCTGATAAGGTACAACAACACATCTTCACAACTAGTTTAAACATCAACCTGCTAGTGGGGATTATAATACTGTATCCTCTTAAGGCAAGTTGACTTTTGTTGAGTTATTTTATATCGAACCCAGTTCAACAATTATGTTCTACAATTATACACATTACAGGGCTGGATTTATAAGGGGGTAATAACCCCGGGATCCCTACCAAAGGGTTACCCATACTTCCTTTATTAAACCGATAATAATTATAAAACTAATTTTAGTATTGAAAACAAAAATGGTAATTTGCTGCAGGCAGAAAAGAATTATATAATTTTGTTGTATAATCCAAACTGAAAAATATTTTAAAGCTTATTCTAACAGTCAGTATAATTGAGAAAAATAAAATTAAACATTTTCTTTGGAACCTAATTTATAATTTTTTTCTTTTGATGAATTAATTTTGCTTGAATTTCTTAAAATTTCAATTTCTATTAAAGATCCTCCTAACCAGAAATGCCCCGGGCTCCACAAGGTCTGAATCCGACTCGGATACAGTACAAAAACGCATCTTTACAACCATTTTAAACACCACCCTGTTGGCGGATATTCAAATACTGTTTCCTCTGAAGAGGGATAAGAACCTCACCAAAAAGGGTGTCCTGGATATGAAATTAAACTGTATCTAATGGTGAGATTCCAATTCTGGAGATCTGGGGAGTATTACAGATCCATTATGACCCAGAGACTCCTTCTTTGCTACTACTTCCAGGTTCACTCTGACCCGGAGTGCAAGTACCTGTTAGGATCCCATAAATGGGCCAAGAATTATTCTGTTTAAGAATTATTCGAATGTGATAGTACTCTGTGCAACAAAAACGTTTGAGCAACAACTAATACAAAAATGTAACAATAAACATACAATGAACGCGATTCCTTAACCTCTAGACATAAAATAACCTTAGATGGGTCGATATTTTTTCATTTTTAGTACTCCCGGATACCCTTTCTCCCTGAGTGATGGTATCTGTTAGGGATTTCTATATAAGCCAAATAGAACTGTTGAAAATATATTCCTACCGGATTGGAATACTTGAAACTATGTAACTGTAAATTATTTGTATTAAGAATAATTACATGAAGCTATAATTGTTTACTAAGGATTGACATCATTATTAGTTACTTAAAACTATATAACAGTTTGGATGCCGGCCCTCGCCAACACACCACATGAGTACCACTGTTTGGATCTGTGTGGTAAAGTGGTAAATGATCAAGAATGAATGAAACAAGACGTCTTCGGCATGAAATAACCCATGTCGTTGTTCATATCTATCTACCCATCTTAAAATCTTAAATGTGCTTAGAATGTACGCGAATGTTATATGTAAGTAAAGTCGTCGGGTTTGGCCTAAAGTCGGTATTAGCCTGATAGCGAGGGAGTCTATCAACTTTTTACTAGTGCTAAACAAAGGAGATAGTTGTTGCATCTGAGGTGGAGCGCTACACCAACCATCAGCTCCTCACTTTACCGGACAGATCTCTGTGCTACTCATACGCTGAATTGGCGAGGGCCGGTATCAAATCAGGAACCTTGCGATTCCTAGGCAAGTGTGCTTCCGACTGAGATGTGTACAAATTACAAAATGTTACCAAGAATAGGAAAAATAAAAATATTCGAATACCATAAGATACATACAATCTCTATATCAATGACTGAATGGAGAAAACACAGAAATTTTACAAAAGGGGACGATTTAGCTCAGTCGGTAGAACACCCGCCTAGGAATCACAAGGTTCCTAGTTCGATACCGGTCTCTGCCAACTCGACGTATAAATAGCACAGATTGGATAATCTAATCTGTGTGCTAATGTTGGGAGCTGACGGTAAGTGTGGCGCTCCTCATAGCAAAAATCTCCCTGGTTTAGCGCTACCTAAAAGCGAATAGATTCAAATTTTTAAATTAAAAATAAATTTAAATTGAAATAGATCACTATGTAGGTCTGAGCCTATTCTAGTAGTGACCATGTTTGAGTTCAGTTTTTCTTCTCCTAGACTGGTTGCTTAACCATGGTTAAAGAGCCGATTCTGCCCTACTATTTACCAATAGCTGAAGGAAGAATAGTTGATTCATACCTTTCCCAATGGTATTAGCGCTGTGTGAACTTTGACTTCGTGTAAGAATTGAACTCGGGTCGACGAGTTCCTTTCTACGACTTTAACCAGTACACCACCTCGTTGTTCGGCTGATACTGACACTCCGCCAGCAAATTAGAGGTGAAACATACATAAGAAAGATGCCTGTGAGCCGTGGAAATAATCTAATAGGAAAGCAATAATCATATCCAGAATTGTAAGAACAACTGTGGGAATGACGCCAAAAACAATTTGGAAATGAATATCTAGAAAACTACGACAATGCAAACAACTGAACTGTTGACTGGTTGGTTGGTTGGTTGGTTGGAATTTACGTCATGTCAACCCTTGTTGGGTTATTTATACCGAAGAAGATTTGTTTTATTCATTCTTCATGGGTACACTTTTTTAACTCATTTATAAAACATTTTTTAAAACTCTTTTTTTTCTATTTAATCCATAGGTGCTATTTGCGGAATTGCATCCCGGTCTCCTGCCTTAAAAAACGCTAGGCGGTGATAGCTGGAGAAAAAAAACAACCCGCTCTACGAATGAAGTCCTTAGCTGTTGTTTTTAGTTAAAATTAAAAAAAGAATATCTAAATATTTTGATTTCTTATTTGTAATTGATTGTTATAAATGAATATATTAAAATAAAATAAAAATACTGAAAAAATGTTTTGATTTTTTATTTGCAATTGATTGTCAAAAAAAATGAAAATAAAATGAAAATACCGAATAAAATTTTTTTTAGTGAATTGAAGTTTTTATCGACAAATTATCGATAACTTTTAAGGGGTTTGAAGGCGTTAATAGTAAGCCATATTTTTATCGACAAGTAAATGTAAATATTTAGTTTCCCACTAAAATATTTTAAAGAGGGAGAGGGTTAAAATATTTACATTTA
>CM042156.1:56641840-56669340 GCA_023376005.1 Doryteuthis pealeii
TTTTACATTATCAATACTGTTGGCCATATCTACATACTAATAACATGCAATTCTATCTATGTATACAACAAGAAATAACGACAATGTAAATATATATAAACATTCACTATCACCAGACCTTGACTTTTATGCAAAAATAATGAAGATTTTATTTATTTGTGGGAATGACTTGAATAGTAAGAGAAAGGAAATTCATTCGTGGCGTTCGGGATCAAAACATAAATCATTTATGTAAGACCAAAACAATAAATGGATCTGCAAGACTAACTTTTCTTTATCCCGCATTCTACCCAGGCAACACCGGGTAGCCACTTCTAGTTAATAATAACGCAATATTTCAAATCTGCTAAATCCGGTAAAAAAAAAAACGGATTCCGTAAATAAAGCCTAATGTAAGAAGTACATTTATTCTTTCTGACATATTGTTCTTTTCTTGTATAAAGAAAGGAGATGGGAGCTAAAATCAATTGAATAAATAAATAAATAAACTTAAAGGATTCTAAGCAACCACCTCTTTCTCCTAGCCATTTCCTCTTCTTACGACCGAAATTTTAACACAGATAAAAATAGGGGGGAAATATAGGTCAGGATTTTTGAAAGGATATCCCCAGGAATCCTAATCTTCAAGGGGGAAAGGCTACCGAGAGAAAAGGGATTAACTAATAAAAAAAATGATAAATAAGTAGATAAATAAATAAATAGATAAAAATAAATTAATAAAAATTGTAAATGAACAAATAATAAAGTTAATAAAAATAAATAAAATTAATAAAGAATATTGAAGGATTTAGTCAGAACCTTTTTATTCTTTGAGTACACCAGGCGTTTTAAAAAGCGTTTTGTTTTTATTTATTTATTTATTTATTTATTTAATTTTTTTTTCTTTCTTTGTTTTTTTTGTTTTTTAATTTATCTTCTTTTTTTCTTCATTTTTTATTATTTTAACATGAAGGGAATTCACTTTTATTCTATCGTCTGCTTTCCGCGCTGTGAGACATTAAAGTGATTTTCTTTTTTAATGGAGACGGAAATCACGTGGTACTCATCTTTTGTTTCGCTGGCTCGATTATAAATTTTACCTCCTTAACGTCAAAAAGCATCGAAGCTTAAGTATCGGTCGAATAGCCAACTCAGTGGACCCGACATGACGTAGATATAGTCACTCACTCAGAGGCAGGGTTTTTTTTTTAATTCGTCTTTCCAGTCGGGATTATTCATTTATATATTCATTCATTTATTTATTTATATACAAGTTGATTGTAAAGTAACTCCTTATTTTAAAAATCTTATAATTTATTTCTGAATCATTATTTTTACAAAGAATGAATATAAGAAGAACACATAACATGGAGTTTTATTCAAAATTCTATATGGGCACCAATATTCACCTCCAGCCTCTCAAGCTGCTCGGGAATAGCATCAAATTATCTTCCCAGGAACTCTTGTGGAATGGCGGAAATAAATTCTCGTTTTCTCCCTTCTTCCTTCAAGTTCTTCCAAAGTCGTTGCTTTCGTAGAGTAGACTTGCTTCTTCAACCAACCCCAAAGAATAAGTCGCAGGGTGTTATCAGGGTTTCTGGCCGGTCACTCATGCGGACCACGTCTACACATCTGTATCTCACGAAAATGATGATTCAGCAATTTACGAAAAATAGCAAAATATGAAGGAGCACCATCTTGCATAAAAAATCAAGTCTTCAATATTCCCCCAAGTATTGACAACTGCATATAAAAAATCATAGTATATATATATATATATATATATATATATATATATATATATACAAGGTGTTTAAAAAAAGTATAGAGATTTTTTGTACTTTTTGACACACCTTGTAGTGTGAAAAAAATAACGTACCATTCATTAATTTTTTCAGAAGTGTGTCAAAAAAGTACCAAGTTTAAAGCTGTATTTACCAAGATAGAAATGAATAATGAATGGAACTTTTTTTTTCAGGATACAAGGTGTGTCAAAAAGTACAAAAATCTTGATACTTTTTAGTTATGCGTTGTAGGTTAGGCATGAAAATGTTTTTTTTAGTTGTCCTGGAGAATGTTATCTTTTTTTTTTGTTTTCATTTCTAAAAGAAACAAATTTTGAGGGAATTTTTTTTTAAATTTGGGACCGTAACATTAAAAGATACATGTTTTCCTTTGGGTATTCACATACGGTATCATCCACTAATAACTATATCACTGTCGATATTTTTTAATAAAAAAGTATTTTTCTTCTAAACCAAAGATACCACGATTTCATTTTTTTCTTGTGGAACATTTTACAATAGCAAAATATATTTCTATGCATAATATCTAGTAATATCACCAAAATTTACAGAAATGAATCGCAGAAATGAAATATATGAATATTTATTTCATGCATACTGTGTTGAACAGCACGGACATTTCATGTCTGACGAGTTTCTGTTCTATATTTTCTAGTTTTCTGGTCATGTTTTTTTTATATCTTAACAAGACTAACGTAGTGCATAAACTTAAATGCCCCTCCGATGTAAATACACGAATAGGAAAAGCCACAAACAAATTATCAGTAATATGGAAATCCGATCTCACTGACAAGCTAAAGCGACAATTCTTCCACGCGGTGGTTATATCAGTATTGCTGTATAGCTGCACCACTTGAACCCTAACGAGGCGCCTTGAGAATAAGCTGGACGGGAGCTGCACAAGAATGCTGCGTGCAGTCTTGAACAAATCGTGGAAGCAGCACCCCACGAGGAAACAGCTATATGGCCACATGCCCCCCCACTATCTCACAAACCATTTGAGTGAGACGGACAAGGCATGCCGGGTACTGCTGGAGAAGCAAGGACGAGCTCATAAGCGACGTTCTTCTGTAGAAGCCAACACACGGACATGCTAGAGTGGGCCGCCCATCAAGGACCTACATTGACCAACTAAGCAAAGATACAGGATGCTGCGCAGAGGACCTCCCTGGGAAAATGAATGATAGGAAAGGTTGGCGAGAGGTTGTCAGGGATATCTGTGCTAATTGCGCGACATGATGCTGATGACTACGGACTTATCACGCCGCTTGACACTTCATCTATTCGATACCAGCTCCATCTCACAATGAATGGCCCCTTCGAATTACCGGAAGATTGTATCCGAAAACAAATACATACTGCACAAAGAAAGAAAGAAAGAAAAAAACTCCATATTCTCAAAGCTTTATACATTAAGCAAATTAAGCCCACTTTGAATAAGAATAATTTTCAACCATAGTGTTATTTTATGCCGAAGACGTTTTGTTTCATCTATTCTTATTGGGTATTCATTTTTTATCTAAACAAAAAAAAACTTATTTATTGATCTATTTAACCCATAGATAGGACCCTAACAGGTACTACCACTCAGTGTCAGAGTGGGTCTAGGCGATGAAGGAGTATTCCACATTTCCTTGAGCTTCAGAATTAGAACTTCACCAATAAATGCAGATTAACGTCATACTTAGGACACTAAGACCCTCAGCCAACGCTTTCTAGCACATATATGATAAAAAAAAGTTGGATGTTTGCTATAAGGGCAATTTTATAGAAGCTAGGGCTTGACGTGACCAATCAATTGATCGGAGGGGCCTTTTTGACCGCCCGTCTAGCTCAAGTAAGGACCAAAGTGGAGTATTGCATACCATGGATTGCTCAGTCAGCATGTTTCCACCCTAAAGCATCATGGATGGTCCCAGGTACAGTCGGCGTATTCTAGAGCCCCAGCCAACAAGAGGTCATTTAATTGTGTATAAATTATTTGTCTTAATTGGTGGCGTGTATATATATATATATATATATATATATATATATATGTGTGTGTGTGTGTGTGTGTGTGTGTGTGTGTGTGCCCTAATAAACGGATTGACCACTCCCTAGTACCTTTATATGTTTATATCAGTAAATTCTCTTTCTCAGTTGGTTATGTAGATAGACCGGGGGTAAAAACTCTGATTGACAACAAATCGTTCGACTTTCGAATCCGGCCTACATGTTTAGCCACACTGATGATACGTGATACGTCGAAATAGGAGAGAGCTGTATGTGGATGACAATATATATATATATATATATATATATATATATATATATATATATATATATATATAATCAAACATTTAGAAATCAAATTTCGGCATTAAATAACCCATAAGGAATTAATATGCCATTAGATAAATAAACCATATTGTGGGAATCCCCGTGGAGTACAGGTTAACGTGCTGGACTGCGACATCGCTGTGAGTGAGTTCGAACTCCAGTCACGCTATTACATTCACTTTCGGACTAATACCCCTGGAAAGTTTTGAATCTTCTTCATCCCCCCCCCAGTTACAGCTTAAATAGTAAAACTACTGTTCTTCTACAAGGATGGATTTGGCATTAAATCCCCTACAAAGAAACCGAAACCAAACCAAATGAATAAAATTTCGACATTAAATATCCCATATGGAGTTAAATGCCGTTAAACAAGTAACCCAAACCAAACACACAAAAAAATTCGGCATCAAATAACCCATAAGGGATTGATAAGCCATAAAAAATAATGCAAATGAAAGCAAAACCAAATGAATCAAAGATTTGTTTTGTTTTCTTTGTTTAATGGCATACCAACCTTCGCAGGTTATCTAATGCCGAAACCAACCTTATATAAAGACAGTGACACAAGTTAACCCACAGCTCGCACCGGCAAAAAAAAAAATCAGGAATCAAATTTCAGCATTAAATAACCCATAAGTAACTGATGTGCCGTTAAACAAATAAAGTAAAACTGAACGAAATTCAATAATGACATACTGTGAGGTAAGCCTCGAACACGCACCTCCATTAGAAAGATATTACCTTGGCATAAATGATTCGCTCTCGGGACTTTCTAGATGCACATAATGATAGAAACTAGCTGGACCTGTGAATATACCACAATATGATAATTTAATTATTAAAACGTTTGATATGATTACTTAAGAGCTATTGCAATTAGTTCAACATGTAAAAAGTATAATAATCTTGATTTAACTCTCATTCTTTTTTTTTCTTTCCTTCTTTTTATCTTTTCATTAAGTTCGATTGAAACATATTAGCGTTATCGCTTCGGCGCGTTCACCTCCCCTCTCTATCTTTCCCCAACTATCTTTCTTTCTTTCTTATTATATTTTTCTGTGTAGCATGTCCTTTTTCTAAACTTTCTTTCTTGATAATAAAAACGGAATGGTCCACTATTTAGCTGAAATAAAGACACTCATAAGACATTTGAATTCGCTGGATAAGCAACGCTAGATAATCAGGATTTACATTTTTACACTTCATGTTGGACGATTTGGAGGGTCTTAACCAGAGGGCGTTGCAAGATGATGACGGTCATACAGTTAAGAAACACGAGTATTAATATCATCATCATCATCATCATCATCATCATCATCATGTCGCGCAATTAGCACGGATATCCATGACAATATCTCGCTAACTTTCTCAATCATTCATTGTCCCAGTGAGTCCCCTGCACAGCATCCAGTATCCGCTCAAAGCTGGTCAATGTAGGTCCTTGCTGGGCGGCCCACATTAGCATGTTCATGTGTTGGCTTGCACAGGAGAACATCGCTTATAAGTTCGTCCTTGCTTCTCCAGCAGTGTCCAGCATGTCTTGTCCGGATGGTTTGTGAGATAACGGGCAGATGGTCGTACAGCTGCTCCTTTTTAGGGTGCTGTTTCCACGACTCGTTCAAGATCACACGCAGCATTTTTGTGCATCTCCTATCTATCTTATTCTCTAAGCGCCTCGTTAGGGCCCAATTGGTGCAGTCATACAGCAGCACTGATATAACCATAACTTGAGAGAATTGTGGTTTCAACTTGTCAGTGAGATCGGACTTCCATATAATTGATGATCTGCTTATAGCCGACCATGCCTTCTCTAGTCGTGCATTAACATCTTCTCTGGATGAGATATTACTACCTAAGTATGTAAATTGTTCGACTGGCTTTAGAGGCTTACCGTCGAGTGTGGAGATGTCTCGTTTATTTTTAAAACACATGAACTAGATAGACAAATAATTGGATCTTGCCATACAGACAAATGCCTGGTTCTTTTCAGAGAACTGAAAAAGCTGTGGAACATAAAAATGACGGTGATACCAATCGTAGTCTTGGACGATTTTGGACGGTCTCAGTTTTAAGCAAAGGATGATAACGGCCATACTATTAAGGAACCCGAGTATCTATAAATAGATAAGATTAAAGAGTCATGATAGATACTTGTGGGCGAGTGGTTGCATCCAAAGAGCAGGTGTCTTAACATTATGATAAATGTGGAGGGTTGGACAGGGACCCCGTGAGGTTAAAATGGCGGCTACGCTGGAGCCGTTGGCAAAATTGGAAGATCACAGAGATAAACATTGTTAAAAGAGAAGCGTTTATTGTTCTAGGGGTGGAGTGGGAGGTAGAGGAGAAAAATTACGATTGGGTGAAACCGTGTAAGGGCGGCGGGGGCGGGGGGTTCGATTGCACAGTGTAAATTACACGCGAGAGATGAATGCGCTGAATTAGCCGACAGATGGGCAATTGTCAGGGTAAGGTAGAAAGCTTTCTTCTTTATTGGGGGGTGGGAACTGTGTGGAGTGGGGGATGAAAAGGCCGGAGCTTTTTAATGGACTGTCATCACTATGTACAAAAATATACGGGCTTCATCTCGCATTTTGCATGTGTTTTTAACTTATTCTTACCAATGTCGATTCATTGTAATTATTTTTGTAACTGTCTGTCTGTGTGTCAGTCTCATAATTAGGAATGTCGTGCAAATTGACAGACTTGGATACAAATTAAACTAGTAATATATATATATATATATATATATATATATATATATATATATATATATATATATATAAAAGGGTTTTGTAATTTGCTTGAAGCATTGTGTATATATTGGTTTGTTGGTTGGTTTTGAAAGCTGTCACAATGCGAGTGTAAAGAAAAAAGAAGGTAATTTAACAACCGCTAAGATCACTTCAGTTCGAGTATTCTTCTGATGTTGGAATCTTTCATCCCGAAATATTAAGAATAAAATGACAGGTTAACAAAAAACATCATAGTTACCTTCTTTTTTCTTTACACTCGCATTGTGACAGCCTTCAAAACCAACCAACAAACCAATATATATATATATATGTATATATAGTATTACAGTGTGTATAGAAATGACCTACGCGAGCTTCACATAAGGATCTTCAGGGTTAATTCCAATAAATTAATCAAGATATTGATTAATTACAGTTAATTGCGGAAGTTAATATAGCAATTATGACCGTTGAAAACAGTTTCGCAGTTAATAAACGCTGTTGCGTCATTTTGAATGTTAAATGTCAAACACGGTATTGTTGTATCATAAATGTGAATGTTAACGTGAAATACTAATATATATATATATATATATATATATATATATATATATATATATAGAACCATGTGCAGAATAGTATTCTTTTTAACGTATATATATATAGATAGATAGATGAAAATCTTTAAGGGATCACATAAATGTATTTCAGTGTCCTGGGTAAAAAAAAATTATAGTCGATATTCAAAACGTTTCGATTATATACAAGGTGTGTCATAAAAGTATCGATATTGAAACTGTATTTAACAAGATAGAAATTAACAATGAATGGAACGTTAATTTTTTTGAGAATTCAAGGTGTGTCAAAAAGTACAAAAAATCTCAATACACCTCTCTCTCCTAAACACCTAAATCTGGATGTCTTTTTGCCACACCTTATATATATATATATATATATATATATATATATATATATATATTATATATATATATATATGAAAATCTTCAAGAGATCAGATATAGACTTATTTCAGTCTCCTGGATAAAAATCATAGTCGACATTCAAAACGTTTTGATTATATATATCTAATAATCGAAACGTTTTACACATTGACTATAATTAATTCAAATATTAATGAATTACCCTCACAACTCATTTTCTCATTTATCTATTACTTTTACACACACACACACACACACACACACACACACACAGCAGGGGGCGGGGTTCTACTTATTTTTGAATTCATACATATTCATATTTTTGATTCCAAGAGTTCAATGCTCTGATGAATATGCTTCGAAATTCTTTTGGTCTAGGCAAATTTGATCCAAATTGGATTTATTGGCATCGTCTCTTTGGAATTATCATCAATCCGACATCTGAATTGAAGAATTTTGGTTGATTCCTGATGCTTTTGGCACCAGAAACGCCTTCCGAAGACGACCCAACATTTACAGAAAGTCAGTTTTGAAATTTTAGGAGACAACAATGATGAAAAGATTATTCTAGGTGGAAATGAAATTAGGAAGAAGAAAAAAACATTTAGACAATTTCTTCTTCTTCTTCTTCTTCTTCTTCTTCTTATTATTATTATTATTATTATTATTATTATTATTATTGCTCATCTTTTGCTCTTTTTATTCTTTGTTCTTTCTTTTCTTTCTTTTTTTCTTTCGTTCTTTCTTTCTTTCTTTCTTTCGTTATTTCTTTCTTTCTTCTTCTTCTTTTTTTTCTTCATCATATTCCTCTTGAATATCTTGTTTTTTTTCTTCTTCATCCTCTTTTTCTTTTCCAAGTTCTTCTTGTTTTTGTTCTTGTTCTTGTTCTTTTCATCATCATCATCATCATCATCATCATCATTATTATTATTATTATTATTATTATTATTATTATTATCAAAAATGCCTGGTTAGCCATTAGATTCCCTTGCAGATCTTTTTGGGCAATATTGCTTAGTCCTTCCTCGTCAAATCGCAAATAAATATTGTCGCTAAGTCACTTTTTTTCCTTCTTTCGCCTCCGGTCATAAACAACGTTCATCATGAAACATATGTCAAAGCTTGAAAAAATTGTATCTTCTTTTTTTTGTTAAATATAACTTATTTTTTTTGTTTCATTTTGTATTTTTCACTATTTATTAGAATATTTTGAAAGAAAAATTATTAGTGGACGACATATTTCTAGCATTTTAAAACTTTGACTTTTTGGGGTTTTTTGTATTGTTTTGTCCTGCTTTTGTTTTTTTGTTTTTTGTTGTTGTTTTTTGTTGTTGTTTTGTTGTTTTGGGGTTTTTTTGCAGTGGGGCGAAGAAAACTTTTTATTTCTGATATTTTGCCCATACAGCAAGTATGCAAGTAGGTTTTTTAAAATCTTCATTTTCATTTTCTTTTTTTTTTTTTTTTTTTTCTTTTTCTTTTAATTTTTGGTGATTTGCATGCAAAAGGCCTCTAAGCTGTGAATAACGAGATACATTTTAAATATATATATCTAAGTATATATCTCCGCACGCACGCGTGTGCATGTGTATGTATGTATGTGTGTGTGTGTGTGTGTGTGTGTGTGTGTGTTTGTGTGTGTTTGTGTGTGTGTGTGAACATGCTCCCGCAGGTGTGCGCGGGTGGGGGTTAAAGTGAAGTAAAATTCTTGAAAATTCCAAAATTATATATTCTGAACTAACATCCTGCATTTGACCGCCGGCCTCAGAAAAGAAAATTTTTAAGATTCCCAAATTATTTTTTTCAAATCAAAAAACAAAAGCTGAATTTACCGCCCGTCGGCGAGGCTTAGAATACGCTGGCTTTATCCCTTGCGTGTCCTGGGTATATTACTTGACGGTATCTGATGGTGAGGCTCCAGTTCTGGAAACCTAGGCAATGTGAAGTAACCCCTTTATTTCCTTAACTCCCAGTATCACTCAGAGACGAAAAGGAAGTACCTGTTAGAGTTCCATCTATGGGTCATGTATCCCCCCCCACAAGCAGGATTAGACACAGGGTCAATTTTTAAGCAAAGTTTAACTGGTTTGAATTCAAGGGTATTAGCGGTATGTGTGTTACGATCTTAGTTGCCATCCTTTGGGCTTCAAAACAGCGCTGTCCAGCGGAGATCCTTTCTGTTAAGCAGAGCACGATCTTTGATAAAGAATCCTTTGGTTGTTTTTTGGTGCTCCTCAGTCTTGCAAGTCATTCGTCAATGATCGCAAATGGACGTCTCTCAGTATTAGCGATTAAGTAGTTAACCAGCCACGTATTCGAGTATTAGCTGAGGTTTAAACCACGTGACCTCGCTTAGTCTATAAATTTAAGTGATGTATTGCAGCTCGGTTTATATCACCAAATAATCCAACCCAGAACCTCGTGCTTCCTGGTCGAACTCTCTACTGACTGAGCTAAACCGGTGTAATTAAATAACTGCAAAACACTCTTAAGAAACAACTACACAAGAACATAAGTGTGAACATACAATGAACGTGATTCCCTAACCTCTCTAGGCATAAAATAACCTTAGATGGGGTTGACGTGCTGTTAAAATCACTCAATCGAAAGCCGAATGGCTCCTATTAAAAATAAACGAACCATGCACAAAATACAAGGCTTAGTCAAGTGCATATATCACGTGACCACATGGAGGCGAGTTCAAATCATAGACAAGGCTGTTTCACATAGCGCTAATACCCCTGGGAAAGGTATGAATCCTACTACTCTCCCTCCAGCTATGAGCAAATAGTAGGTCAGATTGGACTCTTTAACTTTAGCTTGGTAATCAGTTCAGGTAACTTAGGTAACGGTAGCTCCATCTTGCTAATATCTAATGCTTTTTGTTCAAGCAGACAGTCCCAAATCAGAAAATATGTTCATGGGCTGAACGTGTTAAAGATTGCTTTATATATATATATATATATATATATATATATATATATATATATATATAGAGAGAGAGAGAGAGAGAGAGAGAGAGAGAGAGAGAGAGAGAGGCAGAGAGGGAGAGATTTGATATGTATTCAATAATTGAAGTTTTAAACAACGACAATAATTTTCAATTATTAAAAAAAAATCCTAACACTTTTTATTTCACATTCATTTATTACTTTTCTACATTAACTTTAAGCCCCCCTCTCTTTCTCCCCCCCTCTCTCTCTCTCTCTCCCTCTCTCTCTCTCTCTATTATCTATCTATCTCTGTCTCCCTCTCCCTCTCCCTCTGTCTATCTCTCATTCTATCCCCTCATCTTCGCTTTCTGTATCTTCCCTTTCTTGTTTACTTCCTTCTTTCACATTCCAGTGAAGAAGACAATATGTGTCTGATGTTTCCCGTTATCGTTTCCTCCTCCTCCCGCTTCTCTCTCTCCTCTCTCTCTCTCTCTCTCTCTCTCTCTCTCTCTCTCCTCTCTCTCCTCGCTCGCTCGCTCTTTCTCTTTCACACAGACACAGGTTCTCTCTCGTTCTCTCTTTTTCACACGAACACACAGACACACACACGGTCTCTCTCTCTCTCTCTCTCTCTCTCTCTCTCTCTCTCTCTCTCTCTCTCTCTCTCTCTCTCTCTCTCTGCCTAAAATTTGCTGATCTAATCACTAAGCTGAGCAACCCTAGAATTAAATGGCGAACGCCATTCTGATGTATACCACTGCCAACCTTTCAGTCGATTTCTTTTGATGTTTGCGTAGAGGGATTCATTTCTTTTTCGGTTGTCACTGACTCGAACGAAGTGTGCCGATCTAATTTATGTGTTTGTTTATAAGATCTTCGCAATTCCCTCATTGCCAGACCCACAGAACACTCCTTAAGTCGCTTTTGGAGCCGTGTAAGACGATTGGCCTTCAAAAATACCACACACACTTTTGCACATATCTGTATATCTACAAAGACAAATTTATAAGCCCTGTCGGTGGGAATTTAGAATACACCGACTGCACCTCTGCAGAGGGGTAAGACCCTCCACTCACCCAATGAGGCTGCCTGTTGCCCGTGGGTGGCGACCCGTGATGCTTAAGGATGGAACCCTGGTGTCTGAGCAGTCCATCACATGCAACACTCCGCCTTGGTTCTTACTTAGGCTAGACGGGCAGTCGAGTGAGAATAATAGGATTCATACTTTCCCAATGGTATTAGCACAATCTGAAATATATCCAATTTCGTCCTGGATTTGAACTTGTGTTGCCATGTCCATTTCCCATGATGATAACCATTACACAACGGGCAGCAAGGCCACCCTTGTAGAGGAATAGTAGTGGTGTTATTTAAGCCATATCTGGGGTATGATGAGGTTCATACATTTTCAAAGATATTGGTCCAAAAGTAAACGAAATGGTGCGACTGGAGTTCGAACTCGTTTACTACGATGTCGGAGTCCAGCACTTTAGCCACGACACCATAGGGACTTTCTCCGATAGCTAAATAAGTAGTGTGCACTGGAAAATAAAAAAATAAACTTTCAATAAGATTCGAATCCACTGACTCTATATTTGAGAGCCTCTCTTAGATTAGTCTTGACAGAGAGCCAGAAGACAACGGCAGCCCGTGGATTTGATTTGGTTTGCTGGATTTTACGGCATGTCAACCCTTGTTGGGTTATTTCATATCGAAGACGTTTTGTTCTATTCATACTTGATGGGTATTTAATCTTTTTAACTCAATTTTTCAAATTTATTTTTAGAACTCATTTTTCTATTTAACCCACACATGGGACCCTAACAGGTACTACCACTCCGGGTCAGAGTGGACCTGGGAGTAATGGTGATGAAGGGATACTTCACGTTCTCCAGAACTGAAAATTCACCATTAGATGCAGTTTAACGTCATACCCAGGACCGGACCCTAACAGGTACTACCACTTCGGATCAGAGTGGACCACAACCCCCTGAGCTTCAGAATTGGAACTTCACCAATAGATGCGGTTTACCCAAGACACGCACCCGGTGGGAATCGAACTTAACTGATAAAGGTCTGCTTGCCTAGCTTGCTAACCATTATACCACCCGATGCGCCTGATAGGAACAGGGTGGGACCAGGGTGGTACCACGTACGTCATCAAATACGATATGCAGTAATTAATTGCAAATTGCCCCGACATCATGGGGGTAGATATTCAACTGTTTAAATATTACTAAAGGGTTCGGGGTCAGCAAGACGAACGCGATTGTGTGGGTGGGGGAAGTTCTTTTTTTTTCTTCCTGTTTTGAAAACGAAGGTTTGACTTATAATTCAAGCTAAACCCAATATCCTTCTTTCGTTCTTTCTTTTTTTACCCCCTAAACTAAGTGTATGGCAAATACTCGTCCAATTTTTCGCGTGACCCGGTTTTTTTCAAATTGAGTTACCGTGTGAAAGTTTGAAGAATTCACTGGAAGAACGAGGCGAATTTGGATCGTTAAAAAAGGGATTTCTTCATATATATATATATATATATATATATATATATATATATATATATATATATCAAAAAATGAATAAAGGAAAGAAAAGTATAGAATGGATATTATAAGATATTTTAATCAATTTTACTTACACGTGTTTCGGTCAGGAGTTTATCCATGTGTACATTATTCAAACTATTATTATTGTCTTTAAATAATCAAATGAAATGAAATAATAATAATAGAAAAAATGTAGAAATGTTCCGCACACAAAGAAAATTCGACATTCATCAGAGTAAATCCTTATTTGAAATGGTCGAATTTGTAGAGAAACTAAGTGTGATTCACAGGGAAAATAAAATAAATACGAAAATTACACTCAGTTCGTCCGATATTTCTAATATTACCAAAAACGTTTCCAATAACAATACATAAATATATATTTATGCATACTTGGACTCAACATCAACTAACAACATCAACCATACACACACACACACACACACACACATATATATATATATATATATATATATATATATATATATATATATATTGATAATATATGGTGCTATATTTATAAGTAAACAGTGCTCAATATGGTGGATAGACCAATTATATCTAAGAGTAATATGAACATGGTGTCAATGCCGCTTGGCTACCGATAGTTTCTCCCCTAAACTCAGTAACCAAATATTGGTATATATACAGAAGACCAAGGGTTAGTGGTGGGAATCATTTTGTTCAGGACCTTCCAATCGGCCGGTAAGTTAGGGATGATTATATTTGGGAGCATCAATATCCTCTGTATTTCAACAAGTGTGACCTTCCTTTATCAAGTTATATATATATATATATGAAAGTACGCAAACAGTTTGTTTGATATGGCTATGCCGACCATTTTGGGGGGAATATGCGCTTAATTGAAGTCATACCTAATTTGAAAATCAATTAGTTAATAATTAATGAATTAGGCGAATATATCTGTTTAAATGTGAAGCGTAAACAAAGAATGACTTTTTCTCAATTTGTTTACGCTTCACATTTAAACAGATATATTTGGCTAATTTATTAATTATCAATTAATTAATTTTCAAATTAGGTATGACTTTAATTAAGCACATATTCTCCAATATATATATATATATATATATATATATATTATATTTATTAATCTTTATTTATTTCTAATAAAAAAAGACAAAAGAAAAGAAAGAAATCCCAAAAGGGAAATATCTTACGTTGTACACTACAAGTTCTACTACTTATACCACTACACACTTCATTTTTAATAAGACATGTCGTCCATGCAACTCTAACATGTTATTTCCTTTTGTTGATAACGGAACAAGACTTGCAATGCCCTGTTTCATACACCTCTATTAATTTGCTTTTATATGACTTTTCTTTTTCATCAACCCGAAAAACCAGTCTAATCATATTTATCGTATATTGTCACGCACTATAAAAAACAGTTTAAAAAAATAACTTCATTTAAAGAAACGTTCACAGTTTTCTTTCTAGTCTATAAAATAGGAGCTTAGATCTGTATAGGAAGAGTAAAAAACTATCCGCACTTTTGCCATAACATCTATATATTAATACTCGTTTTCCTTAAGTTTACAACCGTTATCATTTTGCAACAGCCTCTAGTTAAAAATCAGACCGTCCAAATCGTCCAAGATCAAATGCACAAATTTAAATCCTGGTTATCTGGTGTTGCTTATCCGCCGAATTCTTATTTCTTATAAGTGTTGTCACCTCAGTTAAATAATCGACCATTCCATTTTGATTATAAAGAAAGGGAAGAAAGGGGATATTATTATACGTTTTATATATTTAGCAATAGCTCTTAAGTAAATATATCAAACTTTGTAATAATTAAATTATCATACTGTGGTATATCCTCAGGTCCCGCTAGTTTTTATTATTGTCACACAGCGTTCTGCACATGCAGGCTTATAGTTGACACTATTACAATTACGTTACATTCATGTTTCACAGCTCTCTGGCAAAGTCCAGGTATTTGTCCACCTTTTCGCTTTCTTTCACTTCCATTCTGTGGTCAGCTGACACAATATAATTCGCTAAATGACAGGTCTTTTGCATTTCACGGAGCGTTAATGCCATTGGGAAAGGTAGGCATCCAACTACAACAGTAGAATTGGCTCTTTAACCTTCTTTTAGCGAAAAGTCTTGCAGAGGGAAAACTCTGAGTTAAAACATTATTTTGCCAACGTAAGTTGGTTATTTCAGAACGTGTTACATAGCTGTCTACATTTCACATAGCGCTAATACCCTTGGGAAAGGTATGCATCCAGCCGCTCTCCCTCCAGCTACGGGTAAATAGCAGGGCAGACTGGGCTCTTTAACCTTTGTTGGGCAACCAGTCGAGAAGAAGGAAAACTCTGAATTAAAACCTGTTAAACTCCGCCTAGAAATTGACCTTGTGTCACATCCTGGTCGTGCAGAGGGATTGGTAAATATGTACATAGTTGATAGGTTACCTATCAAGTGTGTACTGTAGTGTAGTTAAATCAACCTAACGATTTCGTAAAAAAAAATTACAAGTAATTTGATTGACAGATTTTGATCTGTATTTTGACCTCGGCTTTGATTCGCCAGAGCAAACGTGAGAAAGTTAGTTTAGGCAAATCAGATTTGGCTGGGCGATGAGAGGAGATGAGTCACATTGGTGGTATATCCGTTCGAGGCTCAAATCTCCGAACGTTTTGACTTGGGTTTAGTATTAAAATAAAAGGCATCTATAAAACAAAGTCTTTAATTAAAAACAAGCAGCGACACAAGACAAGAAATACCTAAGACAGGGGATTCCAACCAGAAAATGACAAGTAACCCAAGACAGAGTAAATCAACAAGAAGCCAACTACCAAGCTCACATAGAAGATAGCAGAATCAACGTTTCCAGCTACCCATATTCATAAAGTGGATAAGCATACAAGATTAGTATACCTCCACGGGTATACTCTACATGATACGTTTAGATACGTCTAATATAAAATAAGTATGCAACGATTGTTACATCAACCCAGAAACGTGACAAAACTATAGTAAAGAGCTCTAAAGAAAAACAAGAAAGTCTTGTGTTCGTTAATCAAAAACAAGCAACGACACAAGACAATAAATCCTGAAGATAAGAAACTCCAACAAGAAAAAGACAAGAAACCCAAGACAGAGTAAATCAACAAGAATCCAGCTACCAAGCCTAGATAGAAGATAGCCGAATCAATAGATAGATAGATCCAGCTACCGAAATCCATAGATTATTGATTGGTTGGTTGGTTGATTGGTTGGATGGATTTTATGGCATGTCAAACCCAATGGGTCATTTTATGTCAAAGACGTTTTTCTTTATTCATTCTTCATGTGTACTCAGTTTTTTTTAAACATATTTCTCATAAACTCATTTCTTTCTATTTAACCCATATATGGGACCCTAACAGATACCACATCTCCGGGTCAAAGTGGACCTGGGAGTAATGGTGATGAGGGGGTACTTCATATTCCACAGAGCACCAACAGAATTACAACAGATCCATAGAGGAATATAAGTATACATGATGAGTCAGGGTGGTCAAAGTTTACATACCAGACATGTATGCCGAAAATGGGGGGAGGTCCCTTAATGAAAAATTGTGTTATTGTAAAAAGTAGCTGGTACCTATTACTTAAGCATAACATTAATTATCGAGACTAGCAAATATATGCACACAACCCCTCGAGTGCAAGTATTTAAGTTTTAATGTAATAAGATATTGTATTAAATTAGAAAAGCTAATGAAACTAAATAAGAAACACTAACACTAACAGTAATCCTAAAACTAACCCTTACCCTTACCCTAACCCTAACCCTAGCATTTCAAAGATTTCGGGTATTTCCGTGAAATGAAATGAAATGTAATGCTTTTTATACGTAATCTTATGATATTGTCTCTTGTGCGCCATTGAGCATTAGTATTATCAGCAGCATTCTCATACATTTCCTGATAGCAGAGTTGGCATGTCTGGCTTCAATAAAAACTTTTTCCAAAACAATCCTCTAAGCAGGAGAAAAGCCACCAAAAGGATTGGCCTTGTATCGAGTACCTAAATTAGCTTTTTCGTAATCATTATCTTTCCATCTTTGCTTACGACGATGGTCTTTCAGCTTTCGAGCAGTTCTCAAACCTCTCGGCTTACCCATGATGGTGGCTTCAGCGTAAAATATTTAGCTATTTAGATTGAGAGATATTTTCCCCAAATAAATGCAGTAAAAAGTATGTTCTTCATTGTAAAATTCCAATGGCATTACTTGTTGGAATATTTTTTGGTATAAGACTCACACGGAATCACCGCTTATATTAATGGACTGTACCAGCAGAGGCAGAAGCAACGACTACTGAGAAAAGTGGCCAATCAACAAGCAGGACAAAACATCTAAGATTATTCACTGTCTTGATCTGGATATCCAAGGAAAGACTGTTGATTTCTACCGAAGGTTTACTACAGAGTTCAAATTAATAACAGCAACATGGCTCCAAGAACATCAACAGGTAATGGGCCCAGCACGCATCCTCTTTGCAATATAAGAAGATATTGATGTTCTTGTTTGTCTTTTGGGGGGTTCGATTTTACGCCTTGCCAGCTCTTATTGGGTTATGTTATGCCAAAGACGGTTGGCTTTATTCATTAATGGTGGGTATCTTTGAATTTTTTTATCTCATTTTTTAAACATATTTATTTAAAACTCATTTTACTATTTATCCGATAGAAAAAAGATACGACCACCCAGAATCAGAGTGGACCAGGGAGTAATGACGATGTAGGGTACACCGCACTCCTCAGAGCTCTAAAATTGGAACTTCACCATGAGATGCAATTTAAAAAATTTTAAAATATTGATTTGTGTACGTTTAACAGAGGCGAACATTTTGAACAAGGCTTAGTAGAATTCAATGCTATTACTATATGAATTTTAAATTCTAATATCTTTGTGAATATAAATCAAATCTTCATCATTTTTGCGTAAAATCTAGTTTTGGTGATAGGGAATATTTATATATATTTACTTTTTTGTTAATTGTTTTATTTTCATAGTTTTATGCGGACATACATATATACATACATATATGCATACACACCGACTGCCCTTAATATATGTATAGATTGTTCCACGGGACATTTCTTTCTTTTTTTCTATATCTACATCAAGCTATTTTCCGTTATTTCTGTGAAGCACTTTCTGCTTTTGTTTCTATTAGGCTTTCTGTTTCTTATAATTTTACTTCTTGCAAGTTTTTCACACTAGGAATAACGGGTGGACTCTTCTAAGCATTCTAACCGATCTTAACTGTGGTTAATATGGTTTCAATTCTTCCTCTAATATCCAGCTCATCCGGGAAGGGGGTGTCCATGACGTAGTGGCAAACGTGCTGGACTGCGATATCGTAGGAAACGAGTTCGAACTTCAGTCTCACAATTACGTTCACTTTCGGAGTGATACCCTTGGAAAAGATATTAACTCCCCCCCCCACTACGTGCTAAATAGTACTATTACTGTTCTTCTGTAAGGATGGCTTTGAAATTAAATAACCTACGAAGTTTGATATGCCATTAAACAAAGAAACCAAACTAAACAGTTCATCCAGTTTCTTCTTCAGGTTTTTGGTTGTTGGGCTTATCTGATGTATGAGATGTACGCAAAATCGCCACATATTCATATACTTTACAAAATCGGCAGCAGACATTGACCAATGAAAAACAACATTGAATGCATTTAAGACCATTGGTAATTTACCTGAAATCAGTTGCTAACTGGATTTAATACCATGAGCACACTCTTATTCAACCTAGGATTTCACTGACTACAACTGGATTCTCTGCTACAAGGAGTACACACTTTTTCTACCTAGGATTTTAAGGAATGCAGCAGACTCGCTACTACTGAGATTAGACTCTTTTCTACCACTAGTTTACCATTAAGAGACCTAAACGCCTAAAATTGTGACAAGAAACGTAACATTAGTAACTGTTCCAACGGCTCCAACTTTTATGATCCATAACTTTTTTCAGTTCTCTGACAAGATCCAGATATTTGTCATAGAATAATAATTTTGTCTGCATTGTCCATGGAAAGTGGTGGTGGGGGGCGTTTTGCATGGTTCCGGGAAAGTGGGGAGCGTTTTGCATGGTTCCGGGAAAGTGGGGAGCGTTTTGCATGGTTCATGGAGAGTGGGGAGTGTTCCATTTTTTTCTAAAGTAACTCTTTAAAGATATTCTGCCATGTTTTAGATTTTTGAAGAACAGGATTATAAAACTAAATTCACTTTTGATTCTGAAATAAATATAAAGGGGGGAGGGGATTCTTTCATTGTAGAATTTATTCAGTTTATTCGATATTGATGTAGACAATTCTTCCTTTTTTTCTGTCAGACGAAAATTGGAAATGTAGACGAATGTAAATAGTCAAATAATTAAAGAAATTACCAGAACAGCAGGATTCCTGGAATTGGTTCATTAAAAATTCATAAATAAAATGAGGAAATATTAATTCAAATTATATAAATTATTTTTTTTACTTCATTTCATTTAATTTTTTCCTTAATATTTCTCTCTTTAATTTTCTTTCTTTTCGTTATTTTTATTGTTTGCTTGTTTCATTATCGTTCTTTTCTTTCTTTCTTTCTTTCTTTGTCTAAATTTTCATTTCTTGATTTATTTTCATGCTCTCTCAAATTCTTTCTTAATTAATTTGTTATATTTTTGTTTCCTTCTTTCTTTTTCTTTCTTTCTTTCATTTAATTCTTTTTATTGTTTCTGTGTTTCTTTTCTTTCTTTCTTTGTCTAAATCTTCCTTTCTTGATTTATTTTCATTCTCTCTTAAATTCTTTCTTTCATATCTATCTTTCTTTTTGTTCTTATCTGACTTGTTTCTTTCTTTTTCTTCTTTTCTTTCGATCTTCTTTTTAGTTTTTTCTTTCTTTCTTCAGTTATTTTCCTTCTTGTTTGTTTCTTTTTTCTTTCTCTAATTATTTCTATCTTAATTTATTTCTATTTTCTCTCAAGTTCATTCTTTCTTTCAATTCTTTTCTGCCTTTCTTTGTTTAATTCTCCCTTTTTTAATTTATTTTCATCTTCCTTAACTCCTTTCTTTCTTTTTTCTCTCATTCATTTTCTTTTCTTTCTTTCTTTCTTTGTCAAATTGTTCCTTTTCTTATTCATTTCTATTTTCTCGAAACGTAATTTCTTTCTTTCTACTTCTTTTTTCTTTCTTTCTGTATTGCATTGTATGTATTTTTCTTTCTTCAATTGTCTTTTCTTTCTTTCTTTCTTTTTTATGCATCGGTTTTCTTCTTTCTTTTTTCTTTCCGTTAATACATTGCTTGTTTCTTTCATTCTTTGTTTATTTGTTTATTTATGCCTTTATTTTTAGTCGTTCATTCTTTCTTTCTTCCTTTCTTACATTAGTCGTTCATTCTTTCTTTCTTTCTTCCTTTCTTACATTAGTCGTTCATTCTTCCTTTCTTACATTAGTCGTTCTTTCTTCCTTTCTTACATTAGTCGTTATTCTTACATTAGTCGTTCTTTCTTTTCTTACATTAGTCGTTCTTTCTTCCTTTCTTACATTAGTCGTTCATTCTTTTCTTTCTTACATTAGTCGTTCATTTCTTTCTTACATTAGTCGTTCATTCTTTCTTTCTTACATTAGTCTTTCTTTCTTTCTTCCTTTCTTACATTAGTCGTTCATTCTTTCTTTCTTCCTTTCTTACATTAGTCGTTCATTCTTTCTTGTATTATTTTTCTTTCTTCCTTTCTTACATTAGTCGTTCTTTCTTTCTTGTATTATTTTTCTTTCTTTCTTTCTTTCTGTTGTCTTTTTTAATACATGTTTTCTTACAACATTCTATTGCTAAATATTTTTTTCGTGTGTTTTCTCTCTTTTTTTATTCTTTTTTTCTTTTCGCTTTTTAAAAACATTTATTTTTAATTTAAAAAAAAAATATATTTATCCGACACTGAGAGAGGAAATGGGCGCTGGCAAGTGAATCTCCTTGCCGTATAAAATGCCATAAGGGATGTCACACCCTGACAGCCTTGTCCAGCACATCATCCTGACGACCCCCCTCTCCACCCGCCAGACACGGAACCAACAAACCAACTAAACTATTTGTTTCTTCACACAGAAAATTTCCGACATTTTTTTTCTTAAATATTCCGCTATTTTTCTCTTATCAATACGTTTCCCCCTATTATTTTCCCATATTTAATAATTAAATTTTCATTGTGCTTAAAGCGCACTTTCCCAGAAGGACAATGAACATTTATAATTACAATCAAAATGCGGACATACCGAGAAGGCCACGGCGCCGGGTTCTACTTAGCAAACTCGGTTCGCTGATAATTATTTCTGAGTTCGATTCATCGTGGTGAAATGGTTAATAATGGCTACTCTCGCAGATTCATTACTACTGAATAGCGAGTTCGATCTTCGCTAGATGACCCATACATGCAAAGTTGTATCACATCATAATCTATTTAGTCTTCTTCATTTGTTTTTATACGCATCTCGCACTCAGTTTGTCTCATTTATAAATATATATATATACATATATATATATATATATATAGAGAGAGAGAGAGAGAAAGAAATAGATAATATATATATATAGAGAGAGAGAGAGAGAGAGAAAATAGATAGATAGATTGAAATAATGAAACACACACACGCATATATGTATGGAAGTTTATATATATATATATATATATATATATATATATATATTATATAATATATATAATCTTCGCTTTCTTTCTCACCCCTTTCCTTTTTGCTTTCTTGCTTTCTCCCTTCCATCCCATTCCACTGAAGCAGACAATAGGCGCCGATTTCTCTCTCTCTCTCTCTCTCTCTCTCTCTCTCTCTCTCTCTCTCTCTCTCTCTCTCTCTCTCTCTCATACACACTATCTCTCTCACACACGCACACACTTGCCCTCCCTCACCCCCCCTCTCTCTCTCTTCCCTTTCTTTTTTGTTTCATTGTTATTATGTTTGCTTTCTTTTTCTTTCTTTCTACACAATCAAAACGGAATGGTCCATTATTTCTCTGAGGTGATGACAGGAAATAACATTCGAACACATGCGTTCATGTCTCATTCCATTAATCTTATTCATAATAGTAGTTGTTGTTTTTTAAAAGAATGGTCTTTAAAATTACGCATACAATTTTTATTAAAAGTGTATTTGTTGTATGCATCATCGAGAAACTAGATGGTCGACAACACACACACACACACACACACGTGCGCGCACGCACATACACACTTCCACATACAAACACACTTCCACACACACATACACACCTACATACACACACACTTCCACACAGACACTTTCACCCACTTACACACACACACACTTGCACAACATACACACACACACTTACACACACATATGCACACAAAACTTGGATTTCATTGAAATGCTGAAAAACAATAGAAAGACGAAAACTAAACCATTTTTTTACAAGTACTTTTAAATATATGTTTCCTTAAAAGCTTTTGTCCAACAATTCATTTTCGAATGTCATTCTTAATTCTTTGCCTACTCTAAGACGCTCACAGCGGCTCTTCCATTCTACACATACCACATCCGACCAACGTACTCGGATTACAATAGTAATAGGACTTTATTAGAATAGAATGAATTCTGAGGGGAATAGATAGTGAACATTGAAATATACCAAGGATCACTAAACTTTTTTCACGGTGGGCCGGATAATTGAAAAAATAACGAGCACGGGCCACATTGTGTTCAATATTTGCTAACCAGAACGAAAGTTCCGAGAAAAAGTTGTAAAACAAAATGTATCATTCCATGTTATATTCATGGATGAGTGGCGTAAGATGCACAAAAACAAATTTAACCAACATATTTATTTTCAAAACATTATCAAAGAACGCAATATTAGCAAAAAAGATTTGTGAAACTGAAGTTTGCCTTTCAAGATATCGTCAATGTTTTGTTTGGAATTGCTACATCCAATCAAGAGAATTACTTTCAAATGTTTATCAGTCAATTTCGTTCGATGTGTTGATTCCGTTGTCGAATCCATAAAGATTTAGTAAGCTTAACATGATAGTTAAATTTAAATGGTATCACAACGTCTCACGTTCCGTACATTTTAACAAACAAATTCAAGTACCGTCGATGGGCCTGATAAAATGCCTTCGCGGGTCGGATCAGGCACGCGGGTCGGATCAGGCACGCGGTCGTAATTTGGTAACCCCTGAAATATACTATCAAACAGGTAAAAATACAAAGAAAATTTGGTACTGCTGTAGGGGAAATTTGGTAGGCAAAGAGTTAAAGGGCTGAATTGTCATGCGTTATCAAATGTATAAAAGTCGTAAAAATTAGAATGTTATTAATTCTTTGCTTACTTTAAAGCCACTCACAACAACTCTTTCGCCACTGCAATCATACGTATACTGCACTCAAGCAAAGTACAAAAACTGATGGTTAGTTTATTATAATTGAGCAGAAAGACTCAGATTACAATAATAATATGACGTCATTTGAATAGAACGAGTTCTGGGGTGAATAGATAGTGAACTTTGAAATATCCCATCATACAGGTAAAAGATACCAATGAAATTTGGTACAGCCATGCGGGAATTTGGTAGGCAAAGAGATAAAGATGAAGCATGCTAAATGCGCGTATAGCAGATGTGATAAAAAAAAGTATCAAGTTATAAACCGCAAGACACCATATTTACGAAAATTCTGATAATCCTTTTGTGGATCACTAGGATTCTGTGAAACCCGCATTGAAAAACATTGGTTTCTGAAACAGTATGTCATACGGAGGAGAGCTTAGCATAATAATTAATCTTCTATTATTATACTAAAGCTGAGTTAATCAACTTTTGCTTCCTAAAAACTTGTTTACTGTTTAGTTTAATGACACGAAAATTATACTAAATTATTCCTTACTTTTAGGATTGAATTATATTTGAAATCAATTTTTTTCAATTTTATTCGCTTTGTTAACTCCCCTTTCCCTAATCTCAATTATCTAAACGTCACCCATTGGGTTACCCATTCAGCTCTGGGTAACCGAATGGGTGACGTTTTGTCTAGTTTAATATAAAACGGAATCGGTGACTCGAGTTCAAATATTGGACAAAGCTCAAATGCCGTTATGAAGGCATGAATCTATCTATTCTCTCCGCAGCTATGGGTAAATAGCATAACAGACTTGGTTCTTTATCCTTAGGTAATCTGTCTAGAAGAAAAACCAGATGTACTCTGCTTAAAAATTGACCTAGTGTCACATGATATAGGGGTTAGGTAGATACATACAATATTGACTGGTAAAGACACCTATAGACGCCAGTGGTGTAATGGTCATCATCGTAGGAAATGAACATGGCGGCATGAGTTCAAATCCTGTACGAGACTGGTTGCATTTCATATAGTTCTAATATCCTTGGGAAAGCTATGAATCCACCTATGGGTAAATATTTGGACAGACTGGGCATTTTAATCTTGGTATGGCAACCGGTCTAATAGAAGGAAAACTCTGAATTCAGACCTGTTAAACTCTGCTTAAGAAACTGACATTGTGTCATATCCTACTCATTTGGAGGGATTGGTAAATATGATTATAACTTCTTAATACAAATTATTTACAGTTAATATGGTTTCAAGTATTCCTACATACAAATAATTTTTAAACGGATCTGTTTGACCAATAGATCTTGATTCTTCCTTTGATCTCCAGTTCATCCTAGTTCAAGTGCGGAATGAGGCTGGTAGAATTTCCCACACCACTAATTCTCTTGTTAAAAAGTATGCATCCAACTATTCTCCTTCCAGTTATAGGTAAATAGTAGGGAAGACTGGGCTCTGTAACTTTGGTATGGCAATCGGTCTAGGAGAAGGAAAACTCTGAATTCAAACCTGTTAAATTCCGCTTGAAAACTGACAAAAAAGTCTCAGATTGCTCATATGTAGGGGTTGGTAAATAGATAAAGACACCTAAATAATGTCCTGTGTATGACGTTAAACTATATGTAATGGTGAACTTCCAATTCTGGAGCTCTGGGAAGTGTGGAGTACCTATTCATCCACATCACTCCCAGATCCATTTTGACTCAGAGTGGTAGTACATGTTAGGGTTGCATCTATGGGTTAAATAGAAAAAAAACGAGCTTAAATAAATGTATTATTCGGACTATTGTCCTCATCTTTGTTGTTATCTGTACAACGTTTCGGCCGATGTGCCCTCTAGCCTTCTTCAGGTATTTCTTGTCAAACTTGGGAGCCTTCTCGAACTCGGGAACCTTCTTTTCGAACTCGGGAACCTTTTGTCGTAATTGGGAACCTTCTTGTCGTAATCGGGAGCCATCACGGAACTTTGAACGCGACTCAAGTACAATATTCCGAATAATTCAAATGATACTAATTATCAAACCCTCATCTAAAAAATTCAGAGAAATATTAAATACATGTGTTTAAAAAGTTGAGTTTTTTAAAAATTGAATACCTATCAAGAAAGAATAAAAACAAAACGTCTTCGGCATAAAATAACCCAACAAGCGTTGACATGTCGTAAAATCCAATCAACCAACCAGCCAACGTATATAAACTTTTATTGCTTCCTCATTAGATTCAAGGGAAACTGGTTTCAGTTGGGACAAAGATACCATCGGGTTGTTTAGGATTTTTCTTTTCTTTCTCCCCACTTATCGGCAGGGGCTGTATAATAGGCCGACAGCACTTCTGCATTGAGGTAGATACCACCAACACCCCGACAATCGGACCACTTGTTGGCCGTGGGTGGTGACGCGCAATGCCTGACAACAGGATTGTGGGGCTGAGCTGTCTGTGTCCCGGGTACTAAGGGGTCTTGTGATATGCACCACTCCACTTCGGCCCTTACTTAGGCTAGATGGGTGGTCGGAAAGGCCTCAACGGATCAATCTTATGTTTTGAGTGTAAAGTACTCCTTCATTGCCATTACCTGACCTGGAGTGATAGTACTGGTTGGTATCCTATCTAAGAATTAAATAGAAAAAATGAGTTAAAAATTGTGTTTAAAAGAATTGATTTAAAAACTAAATTGAAAGCCCATCAAGAATGAATAAAATAAAACGTCTTCGGCATAAAATAACCCAACAAGGGTTGACGTGCCGTAAAGCCCAACCAACAAACCATTAATCTAATCAAAAAAGCTTATTCAATTATTAGTAAATTTAGATATCGGTCTGTTGTTTTTTTCTAATTAATTAATGGAGTATCGATCTAATTCAGAGTTTTAAACTTTTGCTATTATCTATCTGTCTATATTTCTATATATCAATGTGTATGGTTGGCACTATTACACTTGAAGAAGCGGTAATAATCCGACGTACAGTGTTATTAGAAGAGTGCTCAACATCTGTGATAGAGCGTTAATACATACATAAATAAATAAATATTTTAATTTATATTTATTTACATGGTTACCACTATGCTACCATTGGTTTCTTGCTGTGTATGCTTAATTTTTTATTTGGAGCAATCATCGGACAGCAAAAAGTGTTTTGAAAATTATTTAAAAAATATAAACTAAAATATTTATTTATTTATTTATCTATATACATATATATACGTATGTTGGTCTGGGTACACACACATACATACACACACACGCGCGCGCGCGCACACGCACACACACATAGACACACACACACACATATATATATGTGTGTGTGTGTATGTGTGTGTACTCAAAATTTGAGGGATAAGACAAGTGTGTGTGTGTGTGTGTGTGTGTAAATGGATACCTATTAGCATTTATTCATTTATATATAATACTCCATATATATAAGAATATATACGCAAATCTTTATATGTAAATTTTAAATTTTGGTTGAGTCCTATTAATATATATATATATATATATATATATATATATATATATATATAATCCAAAAGTCCTGAGAAGAAATCTAGGAGTTAAAAAAAAAAACTGTCGCAGTTTGAGAGCTCAATATGTGCTCTTATTGTTAGTCACAGAGCAAATTTATAAGTAAAGAAATAACAAAAGACTCAGAGATGTTGCTTTATAGTCTATTTCAGGGAGTTAAATTAAGGTAAATAGGAAAAAGAAATAAACTACTAAATAAATGAATTTTAAAATGAACTGGGGTGGTCCTTTTAGTTGAAATCTGGAATAGATTAATTTAACAGAAATTCCTAACAAATTACTAACAAGTGGTCAAATATTTTTTTATTACCCTACAGCTGAGCGATACAGGACAA
>CM042156.1:56671840-56674340 GCA_023376005.1 Doryteuthis pealeii
AAACTGTTTCTTTTCTTTCAATATGTTTTTATAAATGTATTGATCCCTATGTTTAGTTTATAGGGGTGTGGGACGTGGGGTGTATGAAAGACAGACAGACAGACAGAGACAGAGAGACAAAAAGTGTACGGGTACAGAGGGATAAAGAAACAGAGACCAAGCGATGTGAGTGTCGATAGTTTTTTGTTGGTCGACGAAAAAAATAAGATTCCAACTGTCCTCCCCACTCAACTCGCACACACGGACACACACACCACCAAAAGTATCACCCCCTCTTTCCCCCTTTCCTTCTCTATCCCCTCCTCCTCTTACTTTATCTCTTGCCCTCTTTCTCGCCATCTATTTTTCTCTTCCCCCTCTCTCTCTCTCTCTCTCTCTCTCTCTCTCTCTCTCTCTCTTGCTCTTTTCCTCTTATTTATTTCCTCTTTATGTTTGCTCTCCCTCCCTACATCCTTACTCTCCCTACATCTATTTCTGTCCCCCTCCCTCCATTTTTACGGTTTCTCACGCTCTTCTTTTCTGTGGTCTCTCTCTCTCTCTCCCTCTCTCTTTCACTCTCTCTCTCTCTCTCTCTCTTTGTTTTTCATTCCTCTTTTTAATTACTCTCCCTTCCTTCGTTCTCTCTCTCTCTCTCTCTCTCTCTCTCTCTCTCTCTCTCTCTCTCTCTCTCTCTCTCTCTCTCGTTTCGTTAAGGTGCGCGAACAAGCGCCGTACATTACTAACCCACACCCTTCTCCATTTTCCCCCCGTCAATCTGATCTCCCCCCCACCGCCCTCCTGCTGTTGGCCTTCGATAGACAAGAAAGAGGTGGGGCAGAGCTAGAGATGAGTGGGTGTGGGGGATGGTCGGTCAGGCGGTGGCGGTGTTGGCGGCGGCGGGGGCGGGGTGTTGGCATTGAAAACATTGAGAAATTGTGAAGACTGAAGAGACGGAACGGCTTCGAAAAAGAAAGCTGGAAGTAGAGGGGTGGGTGGGTGCGAGACACTGTGGAGGGAAGGAGGGGATGGTGCGAGCGGTAAGAAGTTGGGGGGAAGGTAATCGGAGGAGGAAGGGAGTGATGGGGGGTTGAGTGGCAGTGATGGGGGAGGCAGTTGGGTGGTAGGGTGTGTGGTAGAGGTGAATTGGCGGGGTTTTGGATGGCGGTCGAGCACATGAAAGATTACTACGAAACGTATAAAGAACTAAAAACAACAGTGATAAAAAACAAAAAAATAAAAATAAAAATAAATTAATAATTTTTTTCTTTTTAAAACAAAAAAAAAATAAAAAAGGCAAGAAAAAGAGACGTATGCGGAAAACGTAAGTTATATAAATTTGTGGCGACAGACTTTTATTTTTTGGGGTGTGGTGGTGGTAGGTGAGTGAGATGGGATTTTTGTAGTATTTTTTTGTTGGTTTTTGTATTCAGGTGTTTTCATATTTATTACGTATCTATTCTCGAGCTATGTTTGTTTTTTATTTTGTCTTGTTTTATTTTATTTCATTTTATTTGAAAAAAACAGTTACCTGAGTGCAATGAAATTTATAAAATCATATTGACATTTTACCGTCATCAAGACAAAACAAATGTAAAGTTTACCTATTTCATTCTTCATTTAAACCCGTTCAACCCCTTAAGTATGAATATAAATAAGTATTGTAAAGAACCCCCAATAATATATATATATATATATATATATATATATATATACACACACACACACACACATATATATATATATATATATATATATATATATATATATATATATATAGCCACACAGATAAGACGTAAAAGTTGAAACACGGTGTCTGTGGGTGACACACACATATATATATATATAAACATATATATATATACCTGAAATATACAAATTCTCAATGATTTTAGTTTCAAGAATTATTTTCCTCTTACCCCCAACTCTAACTACTGTCTATATATATATATATATATATATATATATATATATATATATATATATATATATATGGTATAGATATAGATGTGTGTGTGTGTGTGTGTGTGTGTGTGTGTGTGTGTGTGTGTGTGTGTGTGTGTGTGTTAAAAAATGTTAAAAATATAGATACTGTTTTTTTAAGCTTGAATGGATGGATGGCTAATGTAAGTATTAATATATATATATATATATATATATATATATATATATATATATATATATATAAAACAATTATGATATACTAGCTAAAGTACCCGGTCCATGACCGGACTAAAATGAAATTTGGAACACCAGGGAGTGAGAGAGAAAGTGGAAGACAGTAGTTAGAGAGGGGTAAGAGGAAAATAATTCTTGAAACTAAAATTATTGAGAATTTGTATATTTCAGGATTTGTATTTTCTGTTTTATAGTTTAAAATTATTACATATTACTATACAATAAATTGAAAGTATTCGTTTGTACATTTGTTTTTGTTTTTTGTAAATTTTGTAATATCACATGTACTTAATAGAACAGAAAAATTTAGCAATGTAATATATATTTAAATTACAACCGAATTAGA
>CM042156.1:56679340-56681840 GCA_023376005.1 Doryteuthis pealeii
AGGTTTACAATGTAAACGGGAAGCCTAATTTGCATATTGATTTTAAACATTTGATTTTAATAAATATCTGCTTGGTATTATTGATTTCTAATTGTTTGGTTTTATTTTAATGAATATGAGCAAAAATCTCTTCAACAAATCTTAAAAGAAATCCATTAACAAGAAGAAATGACAGTCATTTTATTCTTTACTTCCTATTATAACTAAATAGTTAAATTAGGAAAATTTAGCAATAAAAGACGGGGTGATAATAGAGTTTCAATTGTTCTGGGTTTTTTTTTATCATACCACCCTCCTTGTTTCAAATCTTTTGATCTGCAATCTTATTTAGTTTCATTAGCATTTCTAATTTAATATAATATTTTATTATATTAAAACATAAATACTTGCACCCTACGGAGGGTGCATATATTGGCTAGTTTTTGTAATTTTGGTTACCTCTCGTATCTCATAACATTCATTGTTCTTAAATAAATCAAGCTGTGTTACTTAATTATAGATCATCGTTAAAGGAGAGATCAATAACACAGTGATGCTGATAGTTTTTTTTATTAAGTGCGTCCTGGGACGCACATATTGGCTTTGAATGAATCCCCGGGAAAATGTATGGGTCCTAACTAAAGCCGTCTAACTCCTACCTTGTAACCTATCCTGTGAAATTCGTTTCTAAGAAACTATTGAAACGTATTTACAGTTAGCTTAAAATGGTGAGGGAAAAAAAAGGAAACACTAGGACGCATGGATACGATTTTACTACGTAGATTTTTGTACGCCAGGGGCGCAGGACGCGTACCTATCAGCATCTCTACTAATATGAAACATTGCAAACCATTTTTGACACGTTCACATTCACAGAACCTTATCTATCAATTGCACAAATTCTATTTTATTCGTTTCAGTTGCATTTTCATCTTTCTTCGGTACATTTAGGTGATTGCTTATTTCTCTTGCCTAAATGTTCTTTTGTTCCATACTAATGCTTGTTACAATCCTAGTTGCCATTTAAGGCGTTTAGTTCTGCTGTTGGTATTAAGTATAGTTCCAATGGATATTCCTTGTGCCATAATGTTTTAAGTATTCCTTGAAATCCCCAGCAGGAAAAGGTGTAGTCAGAATAGATCTCTTCGCCTGTAGTGTTCCTTCTGTTATTAAATCCAAGTCGGTATTGAATATAGTTCCAATGGATATTCCTTGTGTCATAATGTTTGAAGTATTCCTTGAAATCCTCGGTAGAAAAAGGGTGTAGTCAGAATAGATCTCCTAGCCCAAGTTTAAATCCTGAATGAGGCTGTTTGCATTTCACATAACGCTGTGGGAAAACGATAATTGGTTGAGTATCGTTTCCTCGTAGGGAATACATTTTTAAAACATTTTGTTACAATCCTTGTTGCCATTTTAGGAGTTTAGTTTCGCTTTTGGTAAATCCAAGTCGGTATTGAGTATGGTTTCAGTTGATATTCCTTGTGGAAATAAAGTTTGAAGTATTCCTTGAAATCCTCGGTAGAAAAGGGTGTAGTTATAGTAGATCTCCTCGCCTGTAGTGTTCTTTCTGGTATTAAATCCAGTTAGCAACTGATTTCAGGTCAATTACCAACGGTCTTAAATACATTATATGTCGTTTTTCATTGATCAATACACGCTGCTAATTTTGGGGAAGTCCATAAATATAAGTGGCAATTTTGCATACATCTTATACCCTGAATACCCACACGTGGTGTAATGGTTAGCAAGCTAGATATTCAGACCATTGTTAGTGAGTTCGATTCTCATTGGGCGTCTGGCCTTGTACCACATCTAAGCTAGGCTTAGTAAATAACTATACCCAGAATATCCAACAATGTTTAAGTTCTTCTAACGTATTTTCATCTAATGGGCAACTCTTCCTTCTTTGAGTTGGGATTCTTCTTACCTTTCGTATCTGACCGGGTATCTTTTCCTTCGGGATTTTCTCTCGCTGGTTCTGCGTTCCATCCTTGTTAGTTGGTATCATGGAAATAACCAATGTAAGTAATGGTGATGAAGTGGTACTCCACACTCCCCAGGGCTCCAGAATTGGAACCACACTATTAGAATCAGTTTAATGTCATACCCAGGACACGAGGGCGCCTTATGTGGTGCATTGGCAGACCATTGTAAGTTCGATTTTCACTGACACCCCCCCCCCCATATTTCTGGCCTTCTGTCACATGTAAGCTAAGCTTAGTAAATAACTATGTTTAGGGATATTGATATGTAGATCTCATGTCTTTAGGATACAAAGAGGTTCACGTTTTATATCGATCTAAAATCACTCTGACCAAACATAGATATAAATGGTCTAGCCACGATATTGAGTAGTATTTACTCATGGATATAACATACTATATATATATAAAGAGAAAAATGGAAGTGAATCCGACAGTATGTAATATAGTAATATAGTGAAAATATAGTAATATAGTGAAAAATTTGAAAAAACACAGGCTCATAAAATGAGTAATGATTATTTCGCCAACGCTGC
>CM042156.1:56701840-56704340 GCA_023376005.1 Doryteuthis pealeii
TTTTCTTGGTTACGTCGAAAAAAAAAATACAATTGACAAAAAAAAAACAAACAAAAAAAACAAAAAACAAAACCAAACAAACAAAAAACAAAACAAAACACTTAAGCAACGACAGATAAACTCATTTGGAATCAAAGTTCTTTTTTTTGTCTTGTCTAACGTGACGAGAAAACGAAAATTTCTTTTACTTTTTTTTTTCGCGACCTGACAAAAAAGTTATTTCAACGCTGGAAATAAGGTACACTGCTGTAAATATATTGGGATTCTGCTGATGCAATAACATTACATACAACTGGTTGATTTCGAAGAAGAAGAAGAGATGAAAAGAAGAAGAGGATGAAGAAGAAGAAGAGGACGAAGTCATGTGCTCTATTGCAGCATCATTATTCAAAGTTTTGTGTTAAGAGATGAAAGCCTTTTTACATACACGCACGTGCATGTGCATGTGAGAGTGATTAAATGTGTAAGTGTGTTTGTGTATGTGTGTTTGTGCGTGAGTGCGTAGTAGAGTACATTGATCTAAACATACTGTGCGTGTGTGCGCGTATATATATATATATATATATATATATATATATATATATATATAAAAAGGACAAACAAGAGAAACGACAGGGGATGAGGGAAATGAAGGGTGTTAGTTATGTTTTTAAAACATCAGAAATAAAAACTTGTATGATAACAATTCCATTTTACTTTACTTTTTAAAAATCTTGATTTATAAACAAAATCCACCCATAATATATATATATATATATATATATATATATATATATATATATATATATATATATATATGTGTGTGTGTGTGTGTGTGTGTGTGTGTGTATTACGGTTGGATCTTGAATTTTCATTTATATACGATCTTTATATATTGTATAAATATTTATATATATTTCATATATATTATATATTTATATCGTATATTTTATATATATTATATATTTATGTCGCATACATATAATGTTTTTTGTCATACTATCTTACTGTTACCCTTTGAAATGATCGGTCATATATATATATATATATATATATATATATATATATATATATATTCTAATGACTGGTCATTTCAAGCGGTAATAATCAAGTATATTGACAAACAAACACAAGTCTTATTATTTATTTTTGAAATAAATTTGTATAATTCTTTTCATTTTAATTTGAATATAAAAATATCTTTACGTCGGGATATTTGTAGAAAAGAACAATGACATAAAAACAACAAATAAAACAAATCCCGCATTCTGTTGAATGGTGCAATGAGCTTGATTCTCACCGATTGCTGGTGTTACACAAAACTAAATACTTGAGCTATCACTCACCAAAATGCTGCCTTGTACCATACAAAGTTAAGTGATCATATTTATATTTGAGGTATGGAAATAAACAAATATAAAAACTTAAAATACTTTTCTTTCTTTGCTTTTTTTTTTTTGGCTTTGGAAAAACTAATGTTTATGTTGATATATTAATTCATATTCATTTCTATTCTAAAAAGGTCCTTAGATTTGAGGTATTGAAATAGATAAATAAAATATTAGAATATATATTTAAAAATATACTTACTTTTGAGAATAGTCCGTTTTGTATTAATATTCCTTTGAATGGTAAATTTCTCAACAACAACAAAAAAAAAGATTCAAAAATTCAATCACTTTTTGAAGATCCTCAAATATGGGTATAAAAAGAAAAGAAAAAATATATAAAAAACAATTCCTTGATTTTGTAAATAGGTAGGTAGGTACTCCAGCGATTTGACACCTTTTTTTTCTTTGCTTATATTTTTTTGAATTGCTTTTTTCTTTAACTTTGATTTTTTTTTCCTTTTCTTTAAAAAAAAAGACAACTTTTTTTTCCTTTTTGGATTAAGCAAAAAACGCACTTAGTGTCGTGGTATATCCAAAATACATCCGAAGCAAGAATCCTTGATGAATTAAAATGTAGGATTTTTTATAAGGTTATTTATCCAATGGGTTATATACATCCAAGTTTGTCGGAACAGAAAAGTAAGAAAAAAAAGAAAAAAAAAAAAAAAAAAAAAAAAGAAGACTTTTAAGATCAACTTCAACAACGTATATTAATATATATATTCATATTTCTCTTTCTCATCCTCTCTCTTCCTAAATATATTCATATATATATACATTTGTATATCTACATAAGTTTACCAGCAAACTAATCCTTTTCTATAATATATACATTAACATTTTATTCACACGTACACACATGTATATACGTGTGTGTTAATTTACTTATTATATATCCATAGTGCTAGAAACTTTACGACTTTTGCGGGTATCAATATTTGTATGTATTAAGAATCTGTCGCAGCAAAAAACAACATATAAACAAATTTATTTATGATGTACGTATCTTAGAAACGCGTAAAAAAGTACTGCGCGTATATTTTTTTCATTTACTTTGAAAAAAATCTTTAGCACGCATGATCACAAAGTTATAGAAAAGAAAATCAAACTAGAATTAGTTAGAAATTCGT
>CM042156.1:56709340-56724340 GCA_023376005.1 Doryteuthis pealeii
CAGAAGTGGCTAAAATTTAAAGAAAAATAAAATAAAAGTTAGAGAGAAGAAAGAAAGAAAGAAAGAAAGAATGTGAGGAGTGGATTGGGAAGCAAGATAAAAGAAGAAAAAAAGGACCTTCCCAAAACAAAGAAAAACAAACACCAACTTTAGAATGAACCCAGTAAAAGATTTGACTCCGTCACTTTTGCAGCCAAATTTCTCCAAAGATTAAAAGACAAAATTTAAAAATCAACATTAGATTCTCTTGTGAGCTTAACGACGATTTCAATGAACAATTATGAAAGAAAATGTCCCCCCACCCCACTGCACAACAACAGTGTTGATGTTGGGACGGCACAATTTATAAAGAATAAAATTGGTTATATTAATTTAGCTTAATTGTCATAATGTCAATATAATTTTTATATTATATATTATATATATATTATATAAATATATTATATATATTGCTCGACTCTTTTATCTCTAAACGTGCTCTGCTTATTTAACACTGAGCCTTTCTATGTAAATACGTTTCTTATTTACTATCCCGATTATGATATATATATATATTTATATAATATATATAATATATAATACGGTAAAATGAAGCGAACCAAGGACAAAACAACAGTTATAATTAGAATTCTGTTTTCTTGTTCACTTTTCATATATTTCCTATGCTTCTAATATCACCAAAACAATAAACAAATGTCAGTAACTAGGTGTTTACTCCATGTCCACGCTACCTTAACTTAGATTTAAAGACTCTGTCAATGATACTGAGCACTATCTGCTTAGAAATATAGCACCCATAATATCTACATTATATATATATATATATATATTATATAATATATATTAATATTATAATATATGATGTTGTTGTTTGTCAGTCTATGACAAACCTTTGAAAAAGAGGAACGTGCGCTGCGAAATATCGGTAAATAAATGGAATTTAGAACATAATAAAACTCATTTCTTAATTCATTTCACTCAAATACTTCTTGCCTCTAGATAACCAAAATGTTATTTCCCATAAATATTCAATAATATATATATATATATATTTATATATAGAACATATTAATATATTATATATATATATATATATATATATATATATATTATACATATGTGTGTGTGTGTGTGTGTGTGTGTGTGTTGTAAAGTTAGTTTAGCGAAGACATAAAGTCAACAGTGCTTGGTAACTGTCAGTTATGTGATTTTCTAACCAAGATCAACACACGCACACACACACACACGCGCACTACACACACACANAGATACGATAAGAAAGAACAGAGATTAGTAGATACGTATAGATAGATAGATAGAAATGGAACAGAGATAGATAGATAGATAGATAGATAGATAGATAGATAGATAGATAGATAGATAGATATAGATACAGACTAGAGATTAGATAGATAGATATTCCCAAAGTGGAAACACATGCACGCAGGCACGCACACGTACACAGATGCGTTTAAGCATGCACTGGGGAAAGCGTGTGTGTGTAGAGATGATTTCGGCTGAACTTTGTCTCTGGTCAGTGCGTACATCTTTCTCTTCAGTCAATTCATCCCCCATCCCAACCCACAATCAGATTCATAAATTATTACCCACGTTTTCGTAGCTATACTAAACACCCAAGCCCCAAATTCACTTCAACCAGAAACATTCTCTCGACCCTCAAAGGACGATCGCCCCGAGTTCAGGTTTAAAAGCTCAGCGAGGGTATCATTGCTGAACGAGGAAAAGTTTTGCCAAACGGGCCAGGCTCTAACTAGTTTACAAAAACTCAAAACTGTTAAAGATATCAGTCTCTTATATATATATATATATATATATAATATATATATTATATATATATATATATATATATATATATATATATATATATCCTTTTCCTATATATTTGTTTTATTATCTTTTCTTTATACAGGATGATTGTAAAGTAACTCCCTTCCCTATTAAAAAAAAAAACTTATAATTTATTTCTGAATCATGATTTTGACAAAAAATGAATCTGAGAAGAACACACATAAAATGGAGTTTTATTCTAAATTCTATATGGCCACCACTATTAACCTCCAGCCTCTCAAGCCGCTCGGAAATTAGAATTAAATTAGAGTTAAACGTCCCTACGTCTTTGTAGGGCTTCGAAATTTGAAACAAAATAATCAATCTGAATAGAAAAACAATATAGATTTAATCCCCATATATCAAGGAACATACATTAAAGAATTGAAAAAAATGTAACAGCATATAAAAGAAATTATAGTTTAAAATAGGGAGTTACTTTTCAATCACCCTGTATATTAAAGAACATACATTCAAAAATTGAGAAAAATGTAACTGCATATAAAAAAATTATAAATAGTTTAAAATAGGGAGTTACTTTTCAATCACCCCGTATATTAAGGAACATACATTAAAGAATTGAGAAAAATGTAACTGCATATAAAAGAAATTATTGTTTAAAATAGGTAGTTACTTTTCAATCACCCTGTATATTAAAGAACATACATTCAAGAATTGAGAAAAATGTAACTGCATATAAAAAAAATCATGAATAGTTTAAGATACTTTTCAATCACCATGTTTATTCTCGTTTTTAAGTTGTTCATTATTTTTATTATATTTCATCCTTTATTATTTTGTTTTATTTTTTAATTAATTTTTTGTGATATTGATTTATACCGACTTTGGTGGTATCCGCCAATGTTTCCTTTATAAAAACATGCGAGCTTGATCGTTGTACAAATATACAAAATCTTTATTATATATAGATATAAACTTCTTTTTTTCTATTTAAAAAATTGAAACCTTGGTGTCTTATATCATTTATACATTTTGTTAAGTCTTTTAAGATCTTAAAACAATTATTTAGATTTTTCCGACTGTTGTCCTCATATGTATTGTTATATACACAACGTTTCGGTCGATGTGCCCTCCGGTCTTCTTCAGGATATAAATGTTGATTTAATACAGTTCTATGTGACAATCATCAGATGCTTGCTTGTTCAATACTGACTACAGACGAAAATAATATAGAATACTTAACATAGCTTAACACTTGTATCCGGTCATGGTTAACGGAATGAGAACAGTCTAACCCAATGACATGAAGGCTTTCGAGTTCAACTAATATATATATATATATATATATATATATATATATATATATATATTATATCGGGAAAATATTATTTAACATAGCGTTCAATCGTTATTATCGGAAAAGAACTTTATCTCAGCTTAACTAAAAGAATTACATCGACTTAGTTAAGTATAAGGTAGGGTTCTGATGAAATCATTTGGATTGAAACCATGGTAGACCCTTAAATCTTTTCCGCTACTAATATAATAATAATAATAATAATAATAATAATAATAATAATTATTATTATTATTATTATTATTATTGCTCTATTTTTAATATATTAGGACACTTTTGGATAATTTACTAATGTCACTGCAACGGAAAGGTTAAAGCGGCAATAGGATACTATCTATCTATCTATCTATCTATGTATATATATATATATATATATATATATATATATATATATATATATAATTTTGTTTCTACCAATAATTCTGTATGGTATTTTTCGACAGTTGCAAGCTGCAATGTGTATAGTGCAAAACCGTCGTTTGCAGTTATGTGCACTTGTAATGTGTAGTACACTTGTAATAGCCAGTGCACAGTTTCTGGTCAAAAAGCAAAAAAGCAATATTTTGCGCATGTAATTTTAACTAAATAGGTGTAGTTTGTTCTCGACTTATGGCTAATGATAAGCTTAGCCAAGTTTGGCACAAGGTCATATGCATGGCGCACTCATAATGCACAATGGTCTGATGCACCCGGCTCGTTATCCATTATACTAAGCAAGGTACCCAATAAACAAACTGGTAGTTATAGAGTGTACGCTTGTTCACAAGTTGTTTTTTCTTGTTTTTTGGTTATTTTTTATCATCTTTGAAAGAATCTCTTTACAGATATATATATATATATATATATATATATATATATATATATATATATATATATATATATATATATATATATATATATATATATATATATATATAATATATATATATATAATATATATATATATATATATATATATATATTATATATATGTATTTATATATATATATGTATTTATTTATATATTATATTTATATAATATATATATATATATATATATATATATATATATATGTAAATTTTTAGAGTACAAAATTTAATTAGTGCTTTAAAAAGACTAAATATTTTTTTCATTTTGTTCATCTCTTTTTTTAATCGAAAATGACCAAAATATTTGATCTTTTTAAAGCACTAATATATTATATATATATATATATATATATATATATATATATATATATTATATATATATATATATATCAACTGATTAGCCAAAATAAACAGATTTTTTGTTAAGCTATATATATATATATATATATATATATATATATATATATATATATATATATATATATATATATATATATATATATATATATATATATATATATATATATATAAGGTTGATTGACCAATTAAAGCTATACTTAATTCAAAATTTAGCGTCATTTATTCAATAGTATGTAACCCCTAAGTTTTTTTTGTTGATTTTAGAATAAAGGAAAATTTTATTTGGTACCAGTCTCTGTGAAATACTTAAAAATCGGCATTGTCTCTTACACATAAGCCGAAGTGGTACACAGAGAGGCACGAACCAGTTCACACACGCAAATAACAAATAGCTTGATATTCTATATTTGAAATAATTAGTTTATTTTTCTGAATGTGGGTGTGATGACCGACAATGTGCGGCATACGTGGTTAGCCTTGAGTAGTAGATTTCAAGTTTAGGTGTGTGTGTTTGGCCTTCTAAATTGATCGCATGTTGTTTTTTTTTTTTTTTTTTTGTGTGTGGTGTGTGTACCCGATTACCCCCACCTCTCTCTCTATCTCTCTCTCGTTCTCCCCTCTTTTTCTTCTTTGCTCTCTCTCTCTCTCTCTCTCTCTCTCTCTCTCTCTCTCTCTCTCTCTCTCTCTCTCTCCTTCTTTCTCACGGTTTCTCTGTGTTTCTCCCTCCCTGATTCCACGCAATCGACAACTCTTTTTGTCGTATGTGCAGCAAATGTTTCATATACAAATTATTATAAGGCCTTCTTTCTCATTATTATTCTTTTCATTTCTTTCTATTTATCAATCTATCGATCTCTGTCTCTCTCTTTATATATATAATGTTTTTTTTCAAATCTCACTCTATCTATTTCTCTATTCATATCTATCTTACTCTATTTATATTAATCAATCTAACTATCCCATTCTATTCATGTCCATTTATCTCTCTATCTACCCTAGTCTGTCCATATCTATATATCTATCGATTTCTCATATCTATTTCGCTATTCATATCTATCTATCTGCCTATCACAGTCTATTCATATCTATCTATCTGCCTATCACAGTCTATTCATATCTATCTATCTGCCTATCACAGTCTATTCGTATCTATCTATGCACACTGGCCTGTCCATATCTATCTATCTATCTATCTATCTATCTATCTATGCCAGTTTGTCCATATCTATCTATCTATATTAATATGAATCCGTGAAGCATCTAAAAACGAGTGTATAGCAAAAAGTGTGCGATAATAAATGTCAAACGCATATACGCACACATGCATAAAGAAAGAGTATGTATGTCTGTCTGTCTGTCTCTCTCTCTCTTAGAAGAATTGTATGTATCCACAAATTCTAAAGGTGTAACAGAGAAAGGGAGTGTTTATACACACAATTTTTCTATGTGTATGTGTAAAAGAGAGAAAAAGAAATAGAAAAAGTATATTCCATAGGCATTCTCCCCACTCTCTCTCAGAGAAAGAGGGGTGGAGAACGCATATGAATATACTTTTTCTATTTCTTTTTTTCTCTCTCTCTCTCTCTCTCTCTCAATGATGTTTACCATACAATATTTTATTCGTCCGTCTTCCTTCTTTCTATCCTATCGACTGACACCCACATCTTTTTTCCAGTCTCCGCATCTTTTTGAAATGATAACATTATTCAGCTTCACGTGTGCTTTCAACCCTTCCTCTCTCTCCTCTCTTTCTCTCATATATATATATATATATATATATATATATATATATATATATATAAACTCTCTCACTATATCCCTCCCTCTCACTATATCTTTCTCTCAATCTATATATATCTAGCTCTCGCTCTCTCTATTTCTCTAGCGCTTTCTCTATTTCTCTTTATCTCTCTTTCATTTTTTTTTAATTTAACTGATTCCTTCAATTTACTCAGCACAACATTTTTTCTATTTTTCTTTATAAAAAAAAAAAAAGAATTCTTTTGCTCTTTTTTTTGACTTTGAACATTTGTGAAGTGGGGGGAGGGGGTCCTTTTTCTATAAAACGAAGATTTCTTCTTCTTCTTCTTCTTCTTCTTCTTCTTCTTCTTCTTCTTCTTCTTCTTCTTCTTCTTCTTCTTCTTCTTTCCATTGTCTTTTCCCTCTTCTTTTTCTTTATACGTTCCTCTCCTACTACTCTTTTTCTTTCTTTCTTTTTCTTTTTTCTACATTTACATCCGAAAATTAGAATATTATTTTACCACCGTTCGATTTCCCCCCTATTATTATACTTTTATTTTTATCTTTTCTTTCACGCGGTTTTGTCTCTTCCTAAACCAAAAAAGTGATAATCGTCATCCCTTCTCCTTTTTTCTTTTCTTTTTACTTTTTTTAATTAAAAAAAAAACTTTTTTTAATTTTTAAAATTTTTATTTTCACCCCCTTTATCACAGCTTATTGTTAAAATATTATTTACCTTTTTGTTTTCTTTATTTTTCAAATCTGTGTATTTTTTTATATACTTTTTAACCTACTTATTACGTATATAGGCGTTATTTATTTTACTTTTAGTTTTTAATATTTCACTCTTACCCCCAATTTTCTTCTTCTTCTTCTTCTTCTTCTTCTTCTTCTTCTTCTTCTTCTTCTGCGTTATTTTTTTTTTTTTTTAAATATTCACTCTTTCACCCAATTCTTCGTCTTCTTCTTTATACGTTCCTCTTTTACTGCTCTTTTTCTTCTTCACCGTTTATTTTCTTCTTCTTCTTCTTCTTCTTCTTCTTCTTCTTCTTCTTCTTCTTCTTCTTCTTCTTCTTTGGCGTTATTTTTTATTTTTTAAATATTCTCTCTTTCCTCCAATTCTTCTTCTTCTTCTTCTTCTTCTTCTTCTTCTATATAAGCGTTATTTTTTTTTTAAATATTCCCCTCTTTTCCCCGTCCCTTTTAATTCTAACACAACTGACTTCAAAGTCTTTCAGATTTTCTTAGGTACATTTACTTTCTTCAAAAGTGTCAGTTTTCTTTAGAAAATGTCAATTTGAACGAGACAAATATTTTGCGGTCTTACACGCACTGAAACATTCACCTGAAAATTCTATTAACCAAAATGGACTTCTTTTTTTTTTTTTAAAGATGTCTTAACTATCTTTTAAATCAGTTATTTTCTTCTTCTTTATTTTTACTTCCTATATTTCCTTTATTTTCTTGGCATATCCAGTTAATATTCTATGTCGACGGCTTTTGTTTTAGAAGTTTATAATTCTTTCTTTATTTGTTTTTTTGTTTTTGGTAATTTTATATTTTACAGTTATTTTACGAGAACCGAAACATGCTTAACATACGTACAAACAAGAGCGCCCACCACACACACTCATACACGAGCGCATGTACGTAGGTACGCATGCAGACATGCGTACACAAAGATAGGTGTGTGTATTTGAAAGTACATGCACATTCACACACACATTCACACACACACATATATATATATATGTTACTTAGGGAAAATAAAATTGAAACACCCTGAATATGTGGTTAAATTTAGGCGAGATTAAACGAACCGATAATATAGCTAGTTTACAGTGAATAATCACATACACACACACACACACACACACACACACACACACACACATATATATATATATATATATAGAGAGAGAGAGAGAGAGAGAGAGAGAGAGAGAGAGAGAGAGAGAGAGAGAGAAGCAGACAAAGATCAATAACTGCACAAATCTTGAAATAGGGAATGTATCATAGTACTTACACCCAATGCACTTGTACCCAGTTAAAATTGAGATCGTTACTCGAATTGTAACAATTTTTATATACCGTCCTTATATATATATATATATATATATATATATATATATATATATAGAGAGAGAGAGAGATGCCGTATTTTAAAGGAGCGTACATTTAAGGTAATCTAGATTTGCTTGTGTATGTGTGTGTGTGTGTATGTGTGTGTGTGTGTATGTGTGTGTATGTGCACTCATACATTTGCAATAACATATAAATACAACTTCTAACGTAAAAAGAGTAGAAATGCCACAAAGCCTTTTTTTACAATAGGGTCAGGCAGGATTTCGGTGCTGAAGCATCATTACCACTAACCCAGGGCACCTCAGTCGTATTCACGATACCTCCAGGCTTTGTTGGTTTTTTTTTGTCCCCGTGTGGGTGTACCAGATCTATGCAGATGTAGTTTCTGCATAATCATGGAACCTATTGGTATATTTCCTTTTGTAGGTTGGAGGGGGGACAGGTATGCAGAGCTCGGATTGTCAATAAAACTCTAGTGGGAAAATATATTGATAGTCCAGCTGTTTGTTGTTGCGTTTTGGGTTTGTTTGTTTTTTTCTTTTTTGTTGTACATTGTTTTTGTATATTTTCATACTTTTTCCGTTTACACTATTAAACTGCATCTAAAGGTGAAGTTTCAATTCTAGGCCTATAGGGAGTGTGGAGTACCCCCTCATCACCATTACTCCCAGGTCCACTCTGATCCGGAGTCGTAGTACTTTTTAGGGTTGCTAGAATTCCGTATACTATATTTACAAGGAAACGTATAAATTTCTGGGTTTGTCGGTTTGACGTCACACCAGGATATATATCGACTGAAGAGTTCATAGGCTGACCAAGATAGTATAATAGAATTTGACTAAATGAGGTTTATTTTTCAACATAGCCCTCTTTGAGGGTCCGACCGCGCGGTGAGAAGATGGCTTACTGGGGAACAGACGACCATTACGTCTGCTCTCTTCAACTAACAGCCAAATTCTAACTAACTCAGTTCTCTTCAAGACTTTTCTTTTAGCCAATCAGAAATCGGCGCCTAGGTCAGTGAAATGTTAACTGTTGTCAAATACTTCTATAACGGTTATGGTAACTTTCCATCCACAAAACCGCCATTTAAATTTTACTACACCACAATCATAATTATGTAACAATACCACAATAAAGATGAGGACAAGAGTCCAAAGCATAAAAAATATTCAAGTTGACTACCTGTTGTAGAGAAGAGATGATACCCCTCTGGTAACAGAATGGACTGTTCTATTTGAATATAACCATTGACGGTGTTAATCTAGAGGTTCTTTGAGACAGACAGACAGACAGACAGACAGAGAGTCGCGCTGTATTTGAAAAGAATCGTGCCTTACTAAACTTATACTCCTCAACAAGTGACGTTGGTGGCAATTTTAGCTTTGATGTCGAGGCATAGGCATACGAGGCAGTGGGTCGAGAAACTGAAGCCCCCTTCCCCTCTGCAGAGGCAATTGAAATGTACATTGTCAGGACAAAAGCTGGTTATTTTCAGGGCAAATAATTGTTTTAAAATTTCACGTTCGAACTTCACTCTCACTATCACATTCACTTTCGGACTCATGCCCTTAGACCCTATCGGTAAAAAAGTCGTTAACAACAGATATGACGTCATCACATTAACTTTTCAGCCTACGAACTTTTCAGCTCACTCTATCAATTTATCCCCCGTTATCATATTTTCAACCCAGTTCATGTAAACTGTTTCTAACACACGAAGGTTGATGTGACGATAAAACAAAGAAACCAAAACATCTTTGTTTTCACCCCCTCCCTTAAAATGAATATCTAGGCTATCTAGAGTATAAGATGTACGCAAAATTGCCACTTATATTTATGGACTTTGCCAAAATCAGTAGCAGGCATTGAACAATAAAAAACGACATAGAATACATTTAAGGTCGTTGTTGATTGTCCTGAAATCAATTGCTAACTATATTTAATAGCAGAAAAACTACAAATTGATTCTCTGCAACAAGGAATACACTCTTCTTCTACCTAAGACTTCAAGGAACACAACAGACTTTCTACTACTGAGACTACACCATTTTTTACCATTGGGTTTACCAAGAGGAGAACTAAACGCATGAAATGGCGACCAGAATTGTAATTCATGGAAACTTCCTTCAGCACCCCCACTTATAAAAATTCTTCCCGTACGCCGTTGTTTAGGTGTATAATGCCCGTTTATCAAGGAGATATGCACTTCCAACCATTTTTAAAATACACCGGCTTCACCTCTGCTGAGGGGTAAGATCCCCCTAATGGGGCCACCTGTTAGCTGTGGGTGGCGATCCATGATGCTTAAGGATGGAACCCTGGTGGCTGAGCAGTCCATGACATGCAACAATCAGTCGGAGAGACTCCCTCCGATCAATCAGCTGATCACACCAAACCCTTGCACCTACATGATTGTCATAATCCTATTGCCCTTATGGAAAGCCCCCTTTTTATCATATATGTGCTAGAAGGCGGTGGCCGAGGGTCTTGTATTGGGTATAACATTCAAATCTATCTTATGATGACGTTCCAATCCTGGATGTGTGGGGAATGTGACCCCTTCATCACCATTACTCCCAGGTCCATTTTGACCAGGAGTGGTAGTACCTGTTATGGTCGCATCTATGGGTTAAATAGAAGAACAGGAGTTCGAGAATCCCCTCGAGTCCGACAAGAAATACCTGAAGAAGGCCGGAGGTCACATTGGCCGAAATGTTGTACAGATAACAATGAAGATGGGAACAATGGTCCGAATAATCCAAATAATACTAGAAAAACATGAGTTTTAAGAAATGTTTAAAAAATTGAATACCTATCAAGAATCAATAAAATAAAAACGTTTTCGGCATAAAATGACCCAATTGGTTGATATGCCGTAAAATTCAACCAGCCAGCCAGCCAGTAAGCCAATCATTTTTAGATACTTGCCAATTAAACACTCCATTGTTTCAAACTTTTGTAAGTGATATCTCATCTACCTGTAATGACCATGCTATTTTGGGAACTAGGCCAAAACAAACACGGTACAATTTATCTTTGGCAATAAGATCACATTTATCAATGGTACATAAGCCAGTCCTCAATTGTTTCATTACATCTTTCCAGCGATTGGGATCAGTAAGAGGGTAGGGGAGTAGCAACGTCTGAGGCTCTTAATGCTTCCTTCACGGATTGTAAGGATTTCGTTTCCAATGATGGAAAACTTTATTTCTCTGAACGTTCCCTTTATTAAGGATAGACTACGACATTTGGGAGGCTTTATTCTCGTGCTCACCCGACTAAAAAGCTATTGTAGACGGATCATGGGTTATTTCATACAGAATTTAGAGTCATCATGGACTAAAAAAAAGTCTTGGCGAGACAATATTGTTTTCATTCAGGCTATTGTTCTCCGCCCACGTAATATCATCTTCATTATCAATGGACTCTCTCGTCGATTTCGACACATGAGGGTCCATCCAATAAACAACCTACAAAGTGTTTTATTTATAGTGGTAAAGGCTTGTGTTGGACCATCCGCACTTTTTGGTACAGTAAATAGGAAAGAATCGGTGCACAAGGAATGCCACAAACCCAAAGTTTTTCCTTCTCCTAAACTGGTTAAGGAGCCCAGTCTGCCCTACTATTTTACCCATAGCTGGAGGGAGAATATATGGATTCATATCTTTCCCAAGTGTATTAGCGTTATGTGAAATGCAAACAGCTTTGTTTAGGATTTGAACTCGGGTCGACGAGTCCATTTCCCACGACTCTAACCATGACGCCACGCCCCTCCTTCATTATCAATACGAAAAGAGAAATTACACTTAGATTAGATAGATAGATAGATAGATATTGTATATTTGAATATAATCGATGTATTTTAATATGAAGGTCGAAAGTACTCAAATGGTAATATAAAAATGACTAAATTACCCTTTTCTTTATATTTAGTGAAACATGAGGAGTGAAGGATTGAGTAAATCCGACAAAATGTGGTTGAAAATAGAGAAAAAGTGTATATAACAACACAACAACTAAACTCAATTGATATTTTGCCTAGGTATTTAGCAAAGCTTTGTCAAAATTTAATGAAACATGTATAAAAGACAAGTTTCTACTTGAATTCACATTGCGTGTGTGCATGTTTATATGTGCGTGTGATTGTGAAAGTGTGTATGCACTGAGTATAAATGAAAATAGTTCTTATATCAATATATATTAGTGATTTCTAAATTAGATGCGCTTTGTCATTATCTTTACGTATTCATATTTTGAAAGCTCGAAAGAACCCCCTTTTTTTAATTCTTAATTTGTTTTTCTTTTTATACTACTTTTCATATCAAAATGATGTTTACTTTCTTTTTTTCTTTTTTTTCTAATGTATTCGCCCCCCCCCCCTCTGCTGAACAAATTGAATTCATCATTCAACCTTCTGTCGCTATTTTCATCTTTTCATCTTTTCTGTTTTCTTAAAGTATTTTCTAATTAAATGTCTGTATCGCTGTGAACCTCTCGTTTTCTATATGACGACGATGTTTTTCGGGATTTTCGAATTTGCTTCTCTCTTGGCGGCTTTTATCGCTCAAAAACATCACATTCAATTTTGCTACACACTTCTCTCATTACCCCTCTCTCTCTCTCTCTCTCTATATATATATATATATATATTATATATGTGTGTGTGTGTGTGTGTGTGTATTTATATATATATATATATATATAGAGAGAGAGAGAGAGAGAGAGAGAAAGAGAGAGAGATTAATAGTCTGAGACAGATATGGTCAGACTGTGATATATATATATATATATATAAATATATAAGTAAAGTAAAGTCGTCAGGGTGGCCTAATGTCGGTATCAACCAGACAGCGAGGGAGTCTATCCCTTTTCACTCGTGCTAGACCAAGGAGATTGTTTTAACATCTAAGGTGGAGCACCACACCTACCATCACCTCCTCACTTTGCCGCACAGATCCTTGTGTTACTCTCTCTCTCTCTCTCTCTCTCTCTCTCTCTCTCTCTCTCTCTCTCTCTCTCTCTCTCCATACTTCGACTTTCTGTAAAGTTGGCATCTATGATAAAGCATATGTAGAAGTTGTAAGACAGAAATCAAAACCACATGTTCCTGCTGTTTCCCGTTTTCACAATCATCTGTCCATACTACTTTCGTAGAATCTCAGGCCTACAAGTGGGATCAGCGTGAGATGCATCGAAAGCTCGGAATATAAAATACAACCGGATTTACAATACAAAAGACAATCAAAGTAGCCGATAGAACGATAATCTAATAACATAGTTTTTTTCAAAAATTCAATGTCGGTTGAAATTTACTAGAACATTAAAGTATTTTTTAATTCTAAGATTAAATTTTAGATTCTATTTCAACCTTAAATAATATATGTGGCCACTGTCTGATGTACGATAGATCCAGAAATATCAGCTGTGTCACAAACACTGGCAGACATTGTCTGTAAATGCAGAACTCAAAACCCAAAAATGGTAATTGCCTATATATATATATATATATATATATATATATATATTATCTGTGTGTGTGTGTGTGTGTGTCGGTTTACTACACTTCCGTCTAAAGAATATGTGTAACACATCAACCAAGAGTAACGGAAATAAATATAGTATGATTTATAATTTTTAGGTTTTATGCTTACACTGTTATGATAGCATTGAGAACTCTTTGTATGTAAACACTTTAAATATATATATATATATGTGTGTGTGTGTGTGTGTGTGTGTGTTGTGTGTTATTTATCGGTAAAAAACATCATAATTTTCATTTGGTTTCAATTCTTTACTCTTTTTTTCTTGAGTTTTTTTTATATTCTTCATGATTTTCCATTCAAAATCGCCCCTGTTGAAGACGAATGTATACACACACACACACACACACACACACACACACACACACACACACACATATATATATATATATATATATATATATATATATATATATATATATATATATATAAAAGGTGTGTCATAAAAGTATCAAGATTGAAGGTATATAAGCTCAATCTCTTAAACAGAAGTTGAATTCAGAGTTTTCCTTCTAGACTGGTTGCCTAACCAAGATTAAAGAGCCCAGTCTGCCCTATTATTTGCCCACAGTTGGAGGGAGAATAATTGGATTTATACCTTTCTCAAATGCATTAGCGTCTTATATTTCATTCTATAAAATATTTCTATATGATTCTATGATTGTTAAACCTTCTCACAAAATACTTTACTTTGTAATGAATATATGAAAATTAGTTTACATATATTCATATATTTGAGTGAGCATGTGTGCATTTTCATTGGTGAGACGATATTTGGAATTGGCCAATGAGGTTTCGATTCCAAGATTAATCACGGACATAAACTCATCGAAGGAGTACAAAGGAGAGTACGAAGGAGAGCTACTAAAGTAATAAATGATTTTTTTTAAAAACTTAAATACCAGGGGTCATAAATTAAAACCCTTAAAAACAATTTTGCAAAACAAATATAAGAGAAAATTATTTTATTAACAGGGTATTAGATTCATGGGATAAACTACCATCATCAGTAGTGAATGCCCCATCTCTGAACTCTTTTAAGGCAAAGTTGGATGAATTGTGGAAAGAATATAAATATTCAGTGGAAATAAGATAAATGTTTTAAATATACGGAACAGCTGTCAGGTCTCAGGCCTAATTTATCTAGCTGAAATAGATATTATTTTTCTCTCCTTGTGAGTTTTTCACACCAGTGTAAGCTGATGGTCTTTTACTGGAGTTTGAATGACAACAAGTCTCCTAAGGTCTTCATGACTA
>CM042156.1:56729340-56734340 GCA_023376005.1 Doryteuthis pealeii
CACAAAAAGTGTATGGACTTCGATTTTACGAAAATGCTGTAGCAAATTAAATTTTTTTGCATATCTATCTTTATGCGTAAACTAGAACTGTATATATATATATATATATATATATATATATATATATATATATATTATACAAAATCCCGTTTGATACAATACTTTTACGAACTCCATTCAAACACATTATTTTTGTTAATAAGCAATTTACCAATAATGATAATACTAATCAGATAACGTTTAATATCTTGTGTGTATGGAATAACAACAAAATGTCAAATCTTGCAATATCTATTAATTATGGAGATTCGCTTCCGGTTTTTGTCGGTAACAAAAACTACGTCACTGCTTACGTCACACTACCTAAAATCGTCATAACGTAGAATAAAATACACTCAAAATTTGAGTATGCAACATTTTTTAAAACAAGTTTTAATAGATACATCCCCAGTATCATATATTTATATATAGTTTGTTTTATTTTAATAGATATTCGAAGTTAATAGAACTTAGTTTCGAATTCAAATTGTTTTTGTTTTTGTTTTTTTGTTTTTTTTACTCCTTTAATAAATTTGAGGATTTCATGATTTATGGTTCAAACTCTTCGACGTTTAATTTTTAACTTCCACCTTTCAAAAAATTATTTTTACATCGCCTGGAGGGTGTTTTTTTTTATTTTGCTAGTTCTACCTATGAAAGAATAGTACTGTTAATCATTTGAAACTGACTAAAATCAACATCAACAACAATTTTAACGAAGATCAACAACAACTACTACTGCTACTACTACTACTACTACTACAACTACTACTACTACTACTAATTATCATAGTAATAATAAAAATGAAAATTATGTAATAATCATAGTAAAATGATTTGACTCTGATAGCAATTAGTAATGATGATGATAATGATAAACAGGAAGGTAATCATGATATAATTTGTTTAGTGTAAAACAAAGTCATATATTAGATTAAGAGGGAATAATGATAATGATAATAATAATAATAATAATAATAATAATAATAATAATAATAGACCATCCAAACAAAAGCATTGTTGAAATCGGCTGGAATACTCAGAAGAGTCCAGAAAACCTGAGGAAAACTGTTGTCACTCATACTCCAGTGAAAGGCCATCAGCTAACGCAGGTGTAAACAAAAAACTCTATAATGATAATGATAAATAATAATAATAATAATAATAATAATAATAATAATAATAATAATAATAATAATAATAATTACAACAAAAAAAGAAAAAAAGAAGAAAGCAACACCCCCCCTCAAAAACAGGACATTTCTAGAGAACTGAATAAGTTATGCAAATTGAAGGTGACAGTGATACCAGTGGTAGTAGGAGCCCTTGGAACAGTTTCAAATGACCTGTAAAAGAAACAGGGTGAACTGGTGATCAGAGAGAGAATTGAGACCGAAGATTGGATTTAAAATAAATATAAGTAAATCACACTTGATCCAAATCTATAACGACTTGAACAGGTTCCCAAATAAGGGGTGTATCAAGAGTACTGTGAACCCCAGGTTAATACTCTATCCAGATTAACATTGACATCCTTCTTCAGAATGGGGCGACTATATTTTCCGTTTGGGTATTTACAATTTAATCAATAAGTGTTTTGATTTTATACAGACATACACACACACACACGCATAGACACATAGACACACATTTTTACTCACAGACATACGCACAGAGAGATAGATAGCGAGATAGAGCGAGAGGGAGAGGGAGAGAAAGGAAGAGAGGGACGTGCTCTGTAGCAAAAACACATAGACTCAAAGATACACACGTACAAGATAAAGACACATACGCACATACATAGATACGAAGAGAAACGTTTATACACACATAGACATGCACACATACAAAGAGAGAGAAACAGACGGACACGCTCACATACAGAGTGAGAGAGATACACACACATATCTATAAAGAGCGATAGAGAAAAAAAATACATACACACGAATACGAACTGATACATACAGAGAGACAGACAGACAGACAGACAGATAGACAGAGAGAGAGAAACAGAGACAGAGAGAGAAAGAGTAAGAGAGCATATATAGGAACTAAAACATACAAAAAATACCGAAAAACGCAGACCTACAAAGAAAGAGGGGGAAAGACATGCACAATCATATACACACAACAACAAATATACAGACAGACAGACAGATAGACACATACATATATACATACATACACAAAGACATACAAGTACATACAAACACAATCAGAGAGAAAGAGATATAGAGATACACGTACTCAGACACACACACGCAGAGTATGAAAAGGAATTTTTATCGCTACAAAATGGTTTATGAACAAATTAATTTCAATACTGAGGGTTCATACACACAATGAACTCCCACACAGGGATTTGTTTATAGTGGTGAAGGCTTGTGTTGAACCATCGACACTTTTTGGCACAGTCGATAGGAAAGAATTGGTGCATCAAGGGTTGCCACAAACGCAATTCAGAGTTATCCCTCTCCAAGATTGGTTACCTACCCAAGGCTGAAGAGCCCAGTCCGCCCTACTATTTAACCCATAGCTGGAGGGAGAATATATAGATTCATACCTTTCCCAAGGGTATTAGCGCTATGTGAAATGCCAACAGCTTCGTCTAGAAATTGAACTCGAATCGACGAGTCCAATTTCCACGACTCTAACCACTAGCAATCGTCAGGTGAAGATGTTACAAATGCAAGGAATATATATATATATATATATATATATATATATATATATATATATATATATATATATATATATATATATATATATATATATATATATATATATATATATGGAGTAAATATGGAAATTAAATCCGACAATATAAAGAAAATTTGAAAAAACAAGTGTTCCGAAAATGGGATGAATTTAATTATCGATGTTTAAAAACATTTCAGTTACATTGAACCTTCATCAGGATGTCTCTTGGGGTGAAGAAAAGATTTTCATCTCCTGTCACATATAAAAACATCCATCATTTTCTTCACCCCAAGACATCCTGATGAAGGTTCAATGTAACCGAAATGTTTTAAACATCGATAATTAAATTCATCCCATTTTCGGAACACTTGTTTTTTCAATTTTCTTTATATATATATATATATATATATATATATATATATATGAATAAATGAAGGAAAGATTTTTGTCTGATAATGTAGAATTTTGTAGTTGAAATAAATTATTACATGGAGCAAATTTAAAAGTTTTCCTTCATTTATTCAGTATATTGTTCTGTCCGTCTACATACTGGCTCTAGGCACATCCCTACGGATAACCTGAAACATTATAATTGAAACTGACATGGAATGGTCCTCATCACCATATATATATATATATATATATATATATATATATAGTGCTCAATATTATTGATAGAGCATGAATATCTAAGTTAGGTTAAAGAAGACATGAACTCAAAGTTACTGACATTTGAAGCTTCTCACCTATCGATATCCATATATATATATATATATATATATATATATATATATATATATATATATTATATATATATGGATATGGTAATTTCTGTGTCCTAAGTCCTAAGTTTCATGCAATAGTGCATCCGTTAGACAGACTCTGTGGAATGCACTACGGCATGAAACCCAGGGTCATAAAAATTCCCACGTAACACACACACACATATATATATATATATATATATATATATATATATATATATATATATATATATATGTGTGTGTGTGTGTGTGCGTGTGTGTGTGTGTGTTACATGATATTGAGCACCCCCGCTAATAATACAAAAACTTGGTTCACCACTAACTCATCAAGTGAGCTACTGATAAACATATACCACACACACACACACACACACACACACCACACATATATATTATATATATATAGTATTAACGAAAAAAGCTTTAAAATCGGTCATACTATATATATTTCTACACATATGTATATGTATATACGTACCAGTTGCTTCAAACCACTAAATTGTATTAATGATAATATATATATATATATATATATATATATATATATATATATATGTGTGTGTGTCTGTTTATATATATATCTAATGAATAATCAACTTTCTCCCTCCCCACTAATCAATCTTTTTTTCATTTCCCTTACGTTTGTGTTTTGTTCTTAGTTTATTTACTTCGCACACACGCACACAAATAATTATTTCACAAGGCAACGCCCTAGCAATAATTTATACAACTTAATTTATGTACTATCATAGGGAAAAAAGAAAGAGAAAGAAAGAAAGGAGAAAGAAAAGGAAGAAAGTGAAAGAGAGAGAGAGAGAGAGAGAGAGAGAAAACAATCTAAAACACTTTACTCGTTAACAACTTCTAGGTCATAAAGTGAAGGGGCTAGGGCGGGGAGAGTGGCGGCATCAAGTCGATGGCGTTGGGCCGTTGACTCAACCCCACTACCACCGCACCAGCCTCACCCCCACCCCCACGTCCTGCAGAAAGGAAGAACAAAAATTATGTCCGTATTCGCGTATTGTATTGTCTTGGTGCGCGGCGTACCACACTGTTTTGGCCCAGACCTAAATAGCGTCGAACCAATGTATATTGACGCACAGGCATACACACACGGACGCGCACCCGCATGCACACCAACGAGCACACGCATGTAGTTACGCATGTACGTGTGTACGTACGAGGTGTTTATGCTATTTGATTCATATCTATTCATCTATAATTATCTATAATAATCTATTGATCCATCAGACTTATTTAGCCTATCTCTTCAGATATTTTCGTGCATATATATATATATATATATATATATATATATATATATATATATGGACATCATAATTATGTGTGCGTGTGTGCATACACACGCGCGTGTATTTTCTTTTCTTTCTATCTCAATTTGATAATATCTTACGCTGTTCAAATTAATCACACGGTTTAATTCATCTCTCTCTCTCTCTCTCTCTCTCTCTCTCTCTCTCTCTCTCTCTCTCTCTC
>CM042156.1:56749340-56759340 GCA_023376005.1 Doryteuthis pealeii
ATTTTAAAAGTACAATGCAATTGCATAATTACTTATATATAGACATACAGGTAAACTAATATATATATATATATATATATATATCTGTCAATCACCCTCAAGAATAGCGTAAGTTTATCAATGAGTATTTAATTTATAGTCAAAACAATTCATAGAATAAATCTTATTTATTAACGATGTCTCTATGAAAGTCTGTTATTAGTGCGTTTAAAATCCTGCAACGTATCCTAAATATCACTAAGAAATAAAGGTTTACATGATAAATTAATTCTGGTTTTAACAAAACCGAGTTTAATAAATAATTAGTTGGTGTTATTGATCTTTAATATTATTGTTTTATTCTCCCACGTATTCAAATCAATACTATGGATGATTTCATGTAGAAACCAATTAAAACATAATTGAAAAAAGTGTAATCTTTTTTATATGCATCATTCAATTTCGTTAGTCTTTCTAATTTGATATATTTAATTACATAAAAACTTTAATACTTACGCCAGGAGGGCGCATATTCTTACTTATATATATATATATATATATATATATATATATATATATATAGACGTTTAAAATCGAATGGTTTAAAAACTACCGACTTAAGTTTCTCGCAGTAGCGCGAATCTTCAGGGTATTTTCTTCCTGTTATCGTTCTGTATTAAAAATGGGCACTACCTAGCTATAAAATACAGAACGATGGTAGGTAGAAAATACCCTGAAGATTCGCGGTACTACGAGAAAACTTAAGTCGGTAGTTTTTAAACGATTCGATTTTAAACGTCTAATTAGCTCTTCATATTGGGCACTTTTGAATCGGTTTTAGGAAAAAATACAGAAGTAAATAAGATGTTATACTTATTTGCTTAGTGGATTTAATGGTAACTGCGATATATATATATATATATATATATATATATATATATATATATATATATATATATATATATATATATATTCTATAATTTGCCTTCTCGATATCTGGACCATGTCTGCTAGAAAGACGAAAGCGTTTCTATCTGGGGCTAATAAATATTTCCGAACACCTCAGTTCCCCCTCCTCCACCCATCATCTGAAAATATGACACATATTTAGCTGCCCGTCACCCCAACCTCGCTCACTCACCTCTACCGTCGAGCATCTCCAGTATCGGCGGAGGTCGACTTCATCATTTGGATGGACGCCAGATTCTCGTGTAAGGAAACAAATGTCACATACTTATCTCCTAACCCTCACCCCTCTCTCTCTCTCTCTCTCTCTCTCTCTCTCTCTCTCTCTCTCTCTCTCTCTCTCTCTCTCTGTCCTGCTGATTTATTTTCAATGCTTGTTTGTATTTTCTTCTAAAACACCTGAATCGAGCTACACACAACTTCCCTGTTCTACACTATCGATCCGTATGTTCATGTCTATCTATCTATCTATCTCCCTCTCTGTCTCTGTCTGTCTGTCTCTGTCTGTCTCTCTGTCTCTGTCTGTCTCTCTCTCTCTCTCTCTCTCTCTATATATATATATATATATATATATATATATATATATATATACTTTAACAGTTAATCTATGACTGAGACTAAGAGAAACGCAAGCAACTTCGTTGACCTCGGCTCGTAGAGTCCATTTCCATACGACGATAACCGTTATGCTACCTTGGAATCGACACAAAGAAAAATAAATTCAGTAAGGCAAAAGTTGTGTATTTTTGTTTAGTGTTGCTTCTTTTTTTCTTTCTTTTTTCTCCTAATATATTGATGGACATCCCCTTCACCGTTTGCTTCATTGTTTTATTAACATTCCCCTTGCTCCTCCCCATCTTCCTCTTCTTTCAGCGATTTCTATGATTATTAGCATAATACCCATCAAAAATTACGGTACGATTTGCGTATGTATTTATACTTCTGCCCACGATCGTTGCACTTTTCTTCGGTTTAACTTGCAATTCATTTGCTTTATCATTTTTAGTTAATTATTTTCAAGTGTTTTTAATTAATTATTTATTCATCATTATTACGGCAATTTTCTCATCAACGCTATCTGATTTTTCATTGGCGTCTGAGAGACAGTAAATCTCCTCAGGTCTCCAGGACTCTTCTAAGTATCCTAACCGATTTTAGTAGTGCTGTGGTCTGGATGGTTTCAATTCTTCCTCTAATCTCCACTTCATCGAGTCTCTTTGGTATGTTCTTGGGGACTACGATGTCACTATCATCTTCCACAGTTTTTTTCAGTTCTCTGGCAAGGTTCAGGTATTTGTCTAGTTTTTTGGCCTTCCTTCACTTTCTCTTTGTGGTCTGCTAGCATGAAAAAAATCCACTATATGACAGATTATTCCATTTTTGTTAATTGAAACTAGGTCTGGTCTTCTAACTGGGATTGGGTAATCTGTTTGTATCTCAAATAATTTTAGGCGTTTCCTTTTCAAGGATAGATTCTTGTTTATACATATATATTTTGCCAGCATGGTAAAATTTTCATCTCTTTCACAATTCCTATTGGACTACCGTTCCCACCCTGTCAGGTGCACCTTTGTATTCTTTTTGTGTCAGTAACATCTATTGTTGTGATGGTCGATTGTTTTACACTGTTAAGAGATCTTAGTTCGTTTAATCATATTTATGTTGTATAGACGTTGAAACGATAGCGTTTAAGAGAAAACAATAGTTTTACTAGCACAAAAAGAATACAAGAGTACACCTGACAGGGTGGGAAAGGTGGTCGAATAGGAATTGTGAAAGAGATTAAAATTTTACTGGGCTATTTTATTTTTCTCTTCTAAGGCCTCCATGAAAATCATTTAATGTGCTTTTGCAACCAACAAGGTGAAAAGGAAAACTTCACTGTTTTCAATGAGTAATACAATTCTCAGTCACTTCTCTTTCTCTCCCTATCATTCTCTCTCTCTCTCTCTCTCTCTCTCTCTCTCTCTCTCTCTCTCTCTCTCCTCTGCTTACAGTCAAATCAAATTGAAAGCACTGATATCCGCTAGATCAACGAAGTTAAGCACCGACCAACCTGTTCTATACTTAGATGGGTGGCCCTTTAAGCCAAAACATGTATTGTAAGCAACTGATATTAAAATTACTTGATTCGGTATTAAGTAAGTAAAGTTGGCGGAGTAGCCTATTGTCGGTATCAGCCGGACAGCGAGGGAGTCTATTCTCTTTTCGCTTGCGCTAGACCCTGGAAATTATTTATGCTGAGGTGGCGCGTCATACCTACCGTCAGCACCCCCACAACTTTACCGCACAGATCAGATTGTCCAATCTGTGCTACTCGTACACTGAGTTAGTTGGGACCGGTACCGACTGAACTAAACCGGATCCAAGATTCGGTATTGAATGACACGAAAGGGTTGATATGCCGTAAAACTAACCAGCCCCCTCCTCTCTACTTGCTCCCTCTCTCTCTCTCTCTCTCTCTCTCTCTCTCTCTCTCTCTCTCTCTCTCTCTCTCTCTCTCTCTCCTGTTCCAGATTTTTTCCGTATTTTATATGTTCTTTCGTTTCTCTAAGGCGTGTTGTTTTAGGTTTTCAACTTGACACGTGTTTGTAATTTAACGAAACTCTATGTGTGGCCGCATTAAATAAAAAAAAAAAACCTCTCAGCGTGTGTCTGCATTCATGGAAACACGGTTTATCTAAATGTTTCCCAATTTTTTAAAGCAAAAATATTCATCAAGACAAAGAAATCTTTTTAAAAACAATTTTCCTACTAATCCCACTACTACCATAATTATATTACTACTACTATGTTAATAATAAATCTTACTTATGAACGTTGTCTCTATGAAAATCTGAGTTAGATTTGACTCAAAACAGCCCATGTTTTTAGTGGGTTTAAAACCCTATAATGTGTCTTATATATCACAAAGACTTACATAATATATGGTGTGGTTAATTTGCATACTGGTTTTAACAAAACCAGGTTTGATAAATAATTACTAGGTATTATTGATCTCTAATATAATTGTTTTATTCTCTAACGTATTAAAATCAATCCTATGAATGATTTTATATAGAAACCAATTAAAATATAATTAAAATAAGTGTAATATTTTATATGCATTCTTATTTAATTTCGTTAGTCTTTCTAATTTTATATATTTCATTACATTAAAACTTAAATACTTACATCCGGAGAGCACATATTCTTACTAGTACTAATACCACTACAATATCAATAGTATCACAATAGTAATAACATCACTAGAATATCAATAGTACCATTGCAATCGCAATTGTATGACTACAATAGTTATAGTACCACTACAATAGCAATGGTACTACTACGATAGTAATAACATCACTACAATATCAATAGTATCATTACAATAGTAATAATACCACTACAATAGCAGCAGTACCACTAAATAGTTATAAGATCATTACAATACCAATAGATTCCTCGACAATAGTAATAGTGCCACTACAATATAAATAGTACCTCTAATATTGTAATAGTAAAACTAAAATTACTAAACACTATCCAGAACAACAAGTAACATTTATTTGTTATTTATATTAAAAGTACTAGCAAAATAAAAAAATAACCTCCGGGCGATGTAAAAATAGATTTTTGAAACATATTGCCTGAGTTAAAAATTCAATGTCAGCGAGTTTGTACCCTAAGTAAGTAAAATTATCACATTCATTAAAGGATTAAAAATAAAACAATTTGAAATGTAAACTTTGAATATATATCAAAATAAAACAAACTATATATAGATATATAATACCAGTCATGTATTTATTAAGACTTGTTTAAAAAACAATGAGGACTATCTAATGTTGCATTTCAAATTTTGAGTGTATTTATTCTATGTTATGACGATTTTGAGTAATGTGACGTAAGCAGGGACGTAGTTTTTGTTACAGACAAAAACCGGAAGCGAATCTCCATTATTAATAGATAGAAGTAAGTACAGTTAACGGAGTGGCCTATTGTCGATATCAGCGGGACAGTGAGGGAGTCTATCCCCTTTTCACTATCGCTACATCAGGGATATTGTTTTTTGCTGAGGTAGAGCGCTACAACTCCCGTCAGCTCCCCACTCTGTGATACATATGCACTGAATTGGCGGGGACCGGTATCGAACCACAAACCTTGCCATTCCTTGACGGATGTTCTAGCGACTTAGCTAAGAAATATGTCGAAACTCTCATTCACTTTAAATAGGCGTTAGTTTACTAACGTGTCGGACTGTGACATCATAGTAAACGAGTTACATAAAGTTTCGTATGGATCACACAATCATCAGACGGAAATGTGAGAAAAGTGGTTAGTCAATCATATTTGTGGTGTGGGGTATTTGTCACGTGGTAAGATAAAGAGGTGTTCCACATTCCTCAGACCTCCATCAGATAGTTTGACGTCATTACCCCTCTGAAGAGGTGCAGTCGGTATATTCTAAAACTCCATCCGACAGGGCTTACTGCTCGGGGCATTCACTATGATAATTAAGGGCGCCTGAATTGATACTCGTAGGTTTTCTGTATTTAAAGTGCTCGCAGTCTTCTCCTTGTGTTTGCTATTTTTTTGGGGTTTTGGGGGGAAGGTCTGTTGATGTCATACCTCGGACATTCAGGACGCTATGGCAATTTCATCGAGAGATTTCATCGGTAGATGGCGTTACCCGGTTGTTATTGACACAATTTCTTTGTTAAAGAAGGGTAGTCATTGAAAAGAGTAACCCTCTATTATGCGGTTGGCAGTTCGCAATCCATGACATCGTCAGTTTCCCAACTTGGTTGGTACTTACAAGGAGGGATACGTAAAGAGATCGTCTTTGCATTCAAACCAGTTGTACGCCGTTTAGAAAATTGACCTCATGTCAGATCCTGTCCTCGGCAGGGGTTGTATATATATATATATATATATATATATATATATATATATATATATATAAGTTGTAGTAGGGAAGACGTGAAATCAACAGTGCTTCGTAAGTGACATTTTCTATGCAATTTTCAAACCAAGACTTGGTTTGAAAAATTGCATAGGTTAGAAACAATCAATTACCAAGCGCCTTTGACTTAATGTTTTTGCTATCCTAAGTTACATATACATGCTCTATCAATGATATTCAGCACTCTTTACTTATGAATATATAAAACTATATCATCAATTATATATAATATATATATATATTATATATAATATATATATATATTAATGAAGGAAAAGACTCTAAATTTGCTTCATGTAATAATATATTTCAACTGCAAAGAGCTTTAGTTCGTAACACCCATCTTCTCTCTCTCTCTCTCTCTCTCTCTCTCTCTCTCTCTCTCTCTCTCTCTCTCTCTCTCGTATATATCTATATGTATATATGTGTAAATATATCAATACATGAAGGAAATGTAAAACTTTTCCTTCATTTTGTATATATATATATATATATAATTCAAGGGAAAAACTTTAAATTCGCTACATGTAATAGTCTACTTCAACTCCAACGAGCTTTGCTCGTAACAGCATCAGACATAGAGCAAAAAAATGGTTAGTATATATATATATATATATATATATATATATATATATATATATATATGAATTATCTTTTGATGTTCTGTTTGGGGAAAGTCGACTCTTACATTAAGTCGAGATTAGCGTTCCTTCTTCACCAGTGGCGGTAAACTTGAAAACCGCCTGCTTTATCCATCACGACTAGCTTCCTGCACATAACGTTGCTATTATACAAACACCACCCAGTACTGCATCAACTCAGCTATACCACCCCGCAAAAAGATGCACCCAACGCCTAACCCATTCAGCCACACCTCTCTGCACTCCCGATCTTAACCAACAGCATCGAAATTCAAGAAGAAAAAAAGAAAAAAAAGAAAAGAAAAAAAAAACAGACTGAGGGAGAAAAAAAGAAAAAAAAACAGAAAGAAGGTTTTGACAGGACTTTAGCCATTTTATATATTAAGATGGCCGCCCTGAACCTGCGCCTGTCCGACTTAGACGGTTACGTACTTAGAAGACGTTACATATATAGAAACCACAAAACCAGCTGCATGTGACTGTGGATACGGAATCTATCAATAACATACGCCAAGTTGGACGGGGGGGGGGAGTAGCTAGCCTGAGAAATACCACACCAACAAACACTAATATTAATAGCCGTAGTCGTTATAGCAGTACTAGTACTTTTGGCGGTTTTTTAAATGTATTTATTCATTTTGTTATTTGTAAGAAATAATAATAATAAAAGAATGATGCTGCTGCTGCTACTGCTGTTGTTGTTGTTGTTGTACGAGAAGAGGAAATTGCAGTCGTAGTAGTAGTAGTTGTTGTTGTGTTGGTGGCAGCCTATTTAAGTAATTCATATCTGTGATTATGAATGACAGTAAAAACCGCCTTTTGCGTCTGTGACGTCATAGCGGGACGGCCTTTTCTCGGGGCGAAAAAGGAAAGAAAAGGAAAGGGAAGGCTGTCTCGCATTCTTAAAAAAAATACGATTCCAGGTTTGTTCCGTTATTTCAAAGTCGGTCGGCATTTCTCTACAACGACTGACGAGTGAGGTTTTTTATTTTTTATTTTATTTTTTTTACATTTTTTTTTTATTGATAGACGACCCGCTTAAAGTAGAGGACTGTGTCTCTTCGATTTGATAATAAATATTTTAAAGAATTTTAAAAAAATAATAGACGATCCGCGTAAAGGTAGGCGCCGTGTCTCTTCGATTTGATAATTTAAAAAAAATGTTTTTGTTTTATTATCGATAGACGATCCGCGTAAAAATGGACACTTCGATTAAATTATATTTGTTTCAATTTTTTTTTTTTTTGATTGACGATTCGCGTAAACATGAATGCCGTGTCTCTTCGATTTAATAATAAGGATTTTTTTTAAAAATTATCAATAGACGATCCGCGTAAAGATAGGTACCATGTCTCTGCGATTTCATAATAAACAATTTTTTTAAATTAATATATTCTATGAAAAAAAAAAAAATTTTATTTGTTCTTTTTTTTTTATCAATAGACGATCCCCATAAAGATGGGTGCCATGTCTTTTCGATTTAACAATAAACATTTTAAAGAAAAACATTAATTTCAATAAAAATTATTTTTTTAATTTGTTCTTTTTTATCGAATTCGCTATTCAATAATAATGAATCGGCGAGACTAGCTTGAGAAGTGTTATACCATGATGGGACAAGGTCGCAAGTATGGGGCATCCAGCGAGGATCGAACTCGCTATTCAATAGTAATGAATCTACGAGACTAGCTTGCAAAGTCACAAGTATGGGGCATCCAGCAAGGATCGAACTCGAATTTCAATAGTAAGGACCTGCTAGACTAGATTGCAAAGCAATATACCATCATGCGACAAGGTCGCAAGTTTGTGGCATCCAGCTAGGATCGAAGTCGATATTCAATAGTGATGGATCTAGGACTTGTTAACCCTTACATCAGGCTTTGAACTCCTGTCGTCGTGTCCATTTCCTTCGACGATAACCATTTCACAATGCGCCTCCTATATAAATAAAGTTTGGAGGTGCGTGGTGTAATGAAGTCGTAGGAAATGGACTCGTCGACCTGCATTCTAATCCTGAACGAGGTTGTTTATATTTCATATAACGCTAATACATTTGGGAAAGGCATACATCCAACTACTCTCCCTCCAGCAGTGGGTAAATAGTAGGGCAGATTTAGCTCTTTTACCTAAAATCCTAGAAGAAGAAAAACTCTGAATTCAAACTTGTTAAATTTCGCTTAAGAAATTGACCTTGTGTCACATCCTGCTCGAGCGGAGGGGTTGGTAAATATACATAATTGAAAAAACATCGATTACTCAATCGACATATGTTTTGTTGATTTTGTTAAAATTCTAAAATCTTATTTTCCGGTTCACATACTCTGTAATCGTTATTTGCTTAGCTTATTAAGTTTGAGACCTATAGCGAAAGAAATGACGTACCTCGGAGCTCAAAGCTATGAATATAGTAAATAGTAGGACAGACGGGGCTCTTTAACTTTGGCTGGGCAATCAGCTTAGGTAAAGAAAAACTCTGAATTCAAAACTGTTAAATTCCGCTTAAGAAATTGACCTCGTGTCACATCCTGCTCGAGCGGAGTGGTTGGTAAATATATATCTACGCACGCGCGCGTGTGTGAGTGTTTCCGTGCGTGAGTCTACAGAGAGAGAGAGAGAGAGAGAGAGAGAGAGAGAGAGAGAGAGCATGAGGAAACCAGAGGAAGCCCTTAAAGGAACTTTCATGTGATGTTGATTATATCCAATGCATTTAAGTGCACTTGTACACATGCCTCCCATTTCTCAACATTCATTGCCATGTGCAACAAAAGGTTCGCATAGATTCTTCTCAAATAATCCAATCAATTCGTTTTTTTGAAAGCACTTAACCGTTTACCATTTTTCTTTTATTCTGCCAATGTCTTTTATTATGTTCTCGGTGTGCGGGGGAGAATGTTCGGTAGTCATTCAACAAACATATCGATTAGTTGACACGAATCAATGAAAACAGCAGGGTCATATATATATATATATATATATATATATATATATATATATATATATATGTGTGTGTGTGTGTGTGTGTGTGTGTGTGCGAGAATAAGTATTTAAAAAGTGATGAAGCTTCTAAAACCAACAGATGTGAAATATTAATGGAATGGAATTGTTTGTGTTCGTTATTCACTTTTCCAATACTTTTTTCACATTCTGTCGAATTTTTCCTAATCTGTTATTTTCTTCACACACACACACACACACACACGCACACACACACACATATATATATATATATATATATATATATATGTATAACAGATTGGGATAGAAATTCAATGACAGATTGATATATACGAACAAATTGGCATAGATAGATAGTGTCTCCCCTCTTTTCCTCTACTGACAGTCACACACCTTTTCTTCCAATTGTTTTACATTGTCGCATCAATTTTGGAAGGAAACAAAAAAGACAAAAAAGATGAAGAATCGATGGGAAAATAATTGACGAAAAAGAAGAAGAATACAATATTTT
>CM042156.1:56764340-56771840 GCA_023376005.1 Doryteuthis pealeii
CTCTCTCTCTCTCTCTCTCTCTCTCTCTTAAGCAACAGCAGGTACTGTAAGCATATATATATAAGACAGTTCAATATCATCGATAGAGCAAATAAATATATCTAAGTTAGGGTATTGTGGATATGAAGTCAATGGCGCTTGGTAACTTAGATTCTCAACTAACTGTTTCCAAAATCACAGACAAGAAACTGACTGTTGACTTTTTATCTTCGCTACCCTAGCTTATATATATACACACACACACACACACACACACACACATATATATATATATATATATATATATATATATATATATATATATATATATATATATACCAACCATCTACACGAGAAGGATGCGACACAAGATCAATTTCTTAAGCGGAGTTTATTGGGTTTTAATTTAGAGTTTTCCTACTCTTACGCTGGTTCCCCAGCTGGAGGGATACATATCTTTTCCAAGGATGCAAACAGCTACATCCAGGATTTGAACTCAGATCGACGACTCAATTTCCTACGACTCTAACTCTTACACAACGCGCCTCTATCTTAGATATATATGTTCTATCTGGATCACTCTCTTGGCTCGGTTTGAAAATCACATAGGCAAGAGAGAAACTATCAGAAACTCCTCTTTTAATATGTTCAACTGCGTCATCGTATTTCTTGTAATATTTTGAACGGCTTGAAATTTCATCATTAAAACAAATTTTCGTCTCAGGAAACGAAAAAAATGAATGTAGGAGATGAGGGCTTTGGTGAATAAGGTGGGAGGTTCACCAAAAATATGTTATTATAATGGAGATTATGTGACTGTCTATCTGTAACCGAAATTATATCACCACCGACAACACAATTCCCTTTGTTTTTTACGTTATATTCTCAATGATAATGAGATAATCATTATTTAATTTTAATTAGCATCTTATTTATTAACGATGTCTCTATAAAAATCTAGCTGAGTTAAATTTCCCTCAGAACGGCCCATGTTATCAATGTGTTTAAAATCCTGCAATGTGTCTCATATATCATTTAGAAATAAAGGTTTACCTAATATATGGTGGGGTTAATTTGCATACTAGGTTTAACAAAACTGAGTTTTAATAGATAATTATTTGGTGTTATTCATCTCTAATATTATCGTTTTATTCCACAACGTATTAAAATCAATCGTATGAATGATTTTTATATAGAAACCATTTAAAGTATAATTTAGATAAGTGTAATCTTTTTATATACGTTCTTATTTAATTTTGTTAGTCTTTCTAGTCTGTCATATTTTTGCAATTTTAGTTTAAAGAAAGTAACGAGCACATATATGATAAAGAGGATTAGGGGGTTGCCATAAGGGCAATAAGGGTTGGGACAATCATATAGTTGCTAGGGCTTGACGTGACCAGCCGATTGATCGGAGGGCGCTTCTCCGACCTCCCGTCTAGCCTAATGTCCAAAGTGGAGTGTTGCATGTTATGAACTACTCAGCCACCAGGATTCCGTCGTTAAGCATCACGAGTTGCCACCGACGACTAACAGGTGGCCCCAATGGGGGGATTTTCCCCTCTGCAGAGGTGAAATCGGTGTATTCTAGCCGACAGGACGGTCAGACATCTAGACATCATCAGTTTATCATATAAGATTAAGATTAAAAACATTTATATTTTCAACCTGGGTATATACTGACCATACTTCAGACAATAAAAATAGTTTGGTTATTATTTCCAATGCATTTTATCGATTTTTATTACCTTTATTCAAAAAAGAAAGAGCATTGTAGGCGAGGCTTAGATAGGGAGTCCCTGGATATGATACCAACTAGTATCTGGTGGTGAGGTTCCAGTTCTTGAGCTCTGCATAGTGTGGTGTCACCCTTTAACTTTGTTGCCATTACTCTCAGATCTAATTGAAGGCGTTCCATCGTGGTGCAATGTTTAGCAAACTAGTCTCGCAGTTCCATTACAATTCAATTATTCTAAGGTAAATATTCGTATTTAATAATAATATATATATCAATACTCCTTAATGCTCCTTAATTGTACGACCATTATCATCTTGCAACACCCTTTGGTTAAAAATAAGATTGTCCAAGATGAAATGCAAAAATGTAAATCTTGATTATCTTGTGTTGCTTATCTACCGAATTCTTATTTCTTATGACTGTCGTCACCTCAGCTAAATAAGAAAGAAAGACTAAGGGTAAGATAGGGAGAGGGGGTGAGTGCGCGGAAGCGATAACGCTAATCTGTTTCAATCGTGAAAAAGAGTTAAATCAAGATTATACTTTTTACATATTGAAGTATTTAGAAATAACTCTTAAGTAAACAAATCAAACTTTGTAATAATTATCATACTGTAGTATATTCATAGGTCCTGCTAGTCTCATACTCATAGATTTAAAACAGATTTATATGAGCCGTAAATGGTACTACCACTAAGGGTGGACCTGGAAGTAATCACAAAGAAAAGGTGACTGCATACAAACTAGAGTTCATTTTGGTATTATACTCTAAACATCTTTTATTTATGTAGAATCTTGCCACTCAACAGACAATGCAATTGGCATTTGAACTCAGGTCGCCAATTTCATTTTAGTTTGAATTGTTGTACATCGAACAAATTATTAGCAATTAAACCAATAGTGAGAGAATGGAAGCTGGGATATAGAAAATCCCAAGAGGAAGACGTACTCGGCTGCGCATTTGCTTTTATGCTCAAGCAAGAGGATCAACCACGGTACAGGACATACCAAATATTCTACACTGTCAAACAATTCCTCATGAAGTGTTTGCTCAAATCAGAAAAAATATTTCAACGCAATTAATATGAGGGATCTATTTGAGAAGACTAACATAGATGATATCTTATCCTTCTTAAGAGAAATAAACATATATTGAAAATTATGAATCAGATATAAAATATATTCACAAAATTCACCTATAAAATTACACCAGTAAAAGAAACTTGAGTACCAACTTTTATCTTACACTCTGACAGTTTTTGGCATTAGATAACCCACAAGGTTATTATACCATTAAACAAACCAATCCGAATCAAACTAAACCAAATGAAGTTAATTAGAATTATTTATACCAATTTGAAGATATTAAGAACTTAAAACATAGAGACTTTTATCAAAATGACTTGTTTCGGCATTAAATATGCCGAAAGGGTTGATATGCCGTAAAACAAACAAACCAAACGATTTCATTTTCCTGTGTCGATAACCGTTACGCTATACATGCATTCCACAACAAGCAGCCATCTATGTTTGCTAGGTGTCAGCATTTTCCCTTGATCGATGTCATTAATTCGACGCCATGTCGTATTAAGGCGGTGATTTGGCCACCAACGCCTGTTACTTGCCAAGGATTACGACGATCCGCCCGTAAATCCAATCGGCCTGTCGCCACGTAGCTTCCCGCCTCGTGTGTGTGTGTGTGGGGGGGGGGTTCAGAGCAACAGATAAGACTCATAACAGGCGACAAACCAACCGTAGAGCATCAGTTCAGAGTAAAAGAAACCAAGAAATGCTGTAAAAGAAAATTGGCTATTGGAATCTTCCACCTTGCAAAAAAAAAAAAAAAAAATTAAAAAACGATCTCGTGTTAAAAGCATTAAAAAAACCGACTCAGCTTTAAAAAAAACAAACAAAATCTCAGAGTTGGTTATATATATATATATATATATATATATATATATATATATATATATATATATATATCAATGTGTATGGTTGGCACTATTATACTTGAAGAAGCGGTAGTAATCCAACGTATAGTGTTAGAAGTGTGCTCAGTATCTGTGATAGAGCGTTAATAGATAAATAAATGAATAAATAAAAGGTTTAACTTTTTTTTTATCTTTGGAACAATTATTGCCACCATTTGATTTCTTGCTCTGTGGCAGTCCTCAGGCAACGAAACAAAATGGTGTCAATAATTGTTCCAATGATAATAAATAAAAGCTAAACCTTTTATTTATTCATATATATATATATATATATATATATATATATATATATATATAGAGAGAGAGAGAGAGAGAGAGAGAGAGAGAGAGAGAGAGAGTGAGGCAGATATGCCTTCTACATTCTAAACTGTCACCAGTGTGTCGCAACTGAATGTAGGCAAGTAGCAATGCTAGCTCCATTTGGCTAAGGTCTTACCATTTTTTTTTCAGATAATACCAAATAAATACTTGAAATAATTTCTTTTTGCGGTGAAAGTCCCCGTGGCGTAGTAGCTAACATGCTGATCTGCGTCATCGTAGTAAATGAGTTCGAACTCCAGTCTCGCTATTGCGTTCACTTTTGGATTAATACCATTGAGAAATGTATTATGAATCCACCTGATTGTTACTGTTCTTCTACAATGGCATTGAATAACCCACGAAGATGAATATGCCATTAAATAACCGACTATATATAATTTGCCATTAAATAACGATATGTCATAAAATATGCCATTAAATATCTAATATGCCATTAAATAACCCACGATATTTGATATGTAATTATATATACTATTAGATATTTGATATTAAGTATGCGATTAATTATCTAAAATGCCCATGATATTTAATACGCGATTAAGTAACGATGTTTAATGTTCTTAAATATAGCATTAAATATTTAATTTTCAAATGCCATTAAATATCTAATATGCCATTGAATAACCCACGATATTTAATATGCTATAAAATAACGATATTTAATATGCCATTGAATATGTCATTAAATATGTGATATCCCATTAAATATCTAATATGCCATTGAATAAAGAATAATAAAGAAATCGACCCAAACCAAGCTCCTTTCGCAGGGGTGTATTTATTTCTAATTTGGTACATATTCGTATTTTTCGTACAGTGTACAATTTTTTGTAATAAATAATACTTTATAAAGTTTATAAGGTTGTTTGTGCTTCACTTCGCACTAATTCTCTCGGGAAAAAGAAACACGCCTTTCTGTTTTCACACACCCTCACCTATGGGTAAGTAGTTAGGTAGACTGGGTTCACAATCTTTAGTGAAGGGCAAGAAATTTAGGAGAATGACAACTGTGTATTCAAAACCAGAAGCTTAAGTCGGTAAGATAGTCCGTCGTTATCTTCAGACTTGTTCAGCAAACTCCGGTGACGTCACTGATACCGACCGAGTTTCAACCCTTGTCCTTTCCTTAGACAACATTAGTGTCGTTGTGAGGGAAGACTAGCTGCTTGGGCAACTGTCCAGTCTTCTATAAAACCTTTCCCAACCCTAGACCGAAGTCTTGGCGCATAACCGTTGTATCTTCAGACCAACGTTGTCAAGATTCAAGCCGATTTAAAAAATACTGTTGTCTGGATGGTCTCAATTATTCCTTTGGTTTCCAGTTCCTCTAGTTTTTTTAAAAGCTTTTAGGGACCGTTCCAAGAGCACCAAATACAATTGGTATCACTTTCACCCTCATATTCCACAGTTTTTTTTTTCAATTCTCTAGCAAGTTCCAGGTATTTATCCATCTTTTCGTTTTATTATTATTATTATTATTATTATTATTATTATTATTATTATTATTATTACTAGTAAGTATATGCACCCTTCTTGTTAATGGATTTCTTTTAAGATTTATTCCCGAGATTTTTGCTCATATTCATTAAGATAAAAACAAACAATTAGAAATCAATAATACTAAGCACATTTATTAAAATCAAATTTTTAATATCAATATACAAATTAGTCTTCCCGTTCATACTGTAAACTGCTATTTTGTTGTATATATAAATACAATGGTATGTTATTAGTACGTAGATATGATCAACAGTATTAATAATGTGAAACAATTTTATTGATATTTGAGGTTTAAATAAAAATAAATTCATGGAGAATGTTACTTAAATAACTAAGGGAATTGTGCCTTGAGTAATGATATAGTTTCGGTTACAGACATACAAACACACAATCTCCATTATAATAAGATTATTATTATTATTATTATTATTAGTAGTAGTAGTAGTAGTAGTAGTAGTAGTAGTAGAATATGTTTGCTTTCTTTTATTTTCAATTTAGTGATCTGCTGGAACGGCAAAACCCAGTAGATGACAAAGTTCGTTCTTTATTGTTAATTAAAATTAGATCATATCTACTGGCCTAGATTGGGTCATCCGTAAGAAAAGAATTGAAAGTGTAATGACTCTATTCAAATTGTCGTGCTAATAACAAATGTTCAACCAGCCGTTTAATTTTCGTTTCGGTTGTTGCCACAGAGTAAAAGAATCAGAAAGAATTCTCGAAGACTTTCAAAGAATCTGTGTCAAATTCCTGAATGTTCTTGGTTCCAAGCAACAATGACAGACTCTTGAAAGTGCAAGCGTCCTTTATTTCTTCACAAAACGCACCAAGCAGACATAATGAGAAAAATATTTTCGATGAGTTATGATGAAGTATACAATAAAAACCTGTGCCCCATTTTACAAGAGAATAATGGCCGAAGAACACTTAGTGACACTAATAATCGAACATATGAAATTGTTGTGACACATTATGGTGCTGTTGAAAAATAATCATCACTAAATATGTTTTTACAGGAGAAATGGTTGATAATAATAATAATAATAATAATAATAATAATAATAATAGCTTAGTGTATACAGAAGTACAGTGGACAAGAAATTAATTATGGTAGCCACAAACGGCAACAAAATATTAAAAAACAGGGGAAAAAAGACGGAAATGAAAAGAAATCCAGTTATGTGGAGATTTCAAGAGAGAAATTACAGATTTATATGGAAGCGCGTGGTGTAATGGTTAAAGTCATGGGAAATGGACTCTGAGTTCAAATCCTGGATGTGGTAATTGCATTTCCCTTAGCGCTAAAACCCTTGGGAATGGTATGAATCCTACTCTCCCTCAAGCTATGGATAAATAGTAGAACAGATTGGGGTCTTTAACCTTAGATAGGCAACCGGTCTAGGAGAAGGAAAACTCTGAATTCAAACCTGTTGAACTCCGCTTAAGAAATTGTGTCACATCCTGCTCGTGCGGAGGGGTTGATAAATATATATATGGCAACGCTCGTTGTGAATTGGTTATCGTCGTAAGAAATGGACACAGTGATACGAGTTCAAATCCTAGACGAGACTGTTCGCATTTTACATCGCGCTAATACCCTCTCCACCCCCTAGTGGGTTGAGCTCTTTAGAGTGGATTTCGATGATGACAGTAATCTAAGCTTAAAGGCATCGCCCTCTTATAAAATGGATGGATCACTCTCTGACGGCCTTTACATATATACACATGTATGTATTTATCACTTAAAATCTTCCTCCTAGTCTGTAGATGCGGAAGGCCGGGTGATTAAGAAGCCTGACTGATGTTAAATCTATCGGGTTTCCATCCCGGCTGAAGGTAGCCTGTAAATGTCTAGCCACACTGAAGGGGCGTAATGTGTCTGTGGATGACTATATATATATATATATATATATATATATATATATATATATATATATATATAATGAGTGTGTGTGTGTCTCTTGTGTGTCT
>CM042156.1:56776840-56801840 GCA_023376005.1 Doryteuthis pealeii
TTAATTTTTTTCAGAATACGAGGTGTATCAAAAAAGTACGAAATTTAAAGCTGTATTTACCAAGATAGAAATAAAGAATGAATGGAACTTTTTTTTTCAGAATACAAGGTGTGTCAAACAATACAAAAATCTCGAAACTTTTTGGACACACCTTGTGTATGTATATATATATATATATATATGTGTGTGTGTGTGTGTGTGTGTGTGTGTGTGTGTGAAACAATATTCAGGGAAAGTGAATAACAACAGAATCGATTCAATTAATATTTCGTCTCTGTTAGTTAAAAAAAAACTTCTTCCGAATGATTTTATTTGTTTTCATCACATCTCTCTTCCACAATCCCCCCCCCCATTGCCTTTGAATTTAAATGAATGAAAATTTTGATGCATGTGTTTAATAAAACCTACGTTTCATATCATCGGAGACATTTCAGTGTTGTTTTTTTAAACATGAAAAAGTTCCCCACCCTTCAAGGAGAACATACTTCCACCATCTCCACTAACCTCTTCTTAAACATAAGGATGGGAAGGGGTGCAACAACAAACATGAAAAGCTAGCCCCACCCTTGTGTACATATTTACGACAAATTACCGAAGATATTTTCTCATTATATTTGCATAATTGCCTAAATTAAATTTTCTCAGGCTTCTTGCCTGTTGCAATTGCAAATGTCTTGCCGCTCATTGCATAGATAGATATGAACGTTTTCATTGATAGATAGATATTAAGGCGTTCATAGATAAATAGATAGACATTATATAGATAGGTGTTTATATATATATATATATATATATATATATATATATATATATATATATATATATATTTAAAGTGGTCGGGACGGCCTAAAGTCGGTATCAGCCAGACAGCGAGGGAGTCTATCCCCTTTTCAATAGCGCTAGACCAAGGAGATTGTTTTGGCGTCTGAGGTGGAGCGCCACATCTACCATCAGCTCCTCACTTTACCGCACAGATCCCTGTGCTACTCATACGCTGAGTTGGCGAGGACCGGTATCGAACTAGGAACCTTGTGGTTTCTAGCCGAACGCTCTACCGACTATATATATAATTTCTCGTTCCTGAAATGTTTTCCTTTTTTTAAATTTACAATCCCATTCATAACTCCAAGCATTTATCAACAGAATTTCTTTGATGAGATTGATCGAAAAAAGAATAAAGATCAACTTAGAATGAAATATCTAATTATAAGGGTTCCCTACTTTTCTTTTTAGAAATTCTTCTTTTTTAAAATGTATACGCTTTTTCGCAGTTTGATTAAATGTTGTACTTATAAAATATATATATATATATATATATATATATATATATATATATATATATATATATATATATATTAGAGAGAGAGAGAGAGATATTAAGGTGTGGATATATATATTAATGTATAGATAGATTTATTGATATATCTATGGTATATAGATAAGAAAATTTTTTTGGTAGGTAGATAGATATAAATGTTTTTGATAGGTATGTAGATAGATAGATATTAACAATTTTGACAGACAGATAGATGGAGAGATAAATAGATAGATAGACAGCTATGAACGTTTTTGGTAGATAGATAGATATAAGTGGATAGTGTGCTTGTGATAGATAGATAGGAACGTTTTTGGTAGATAGATAGATAGATAGATAGATATGAACGTTTTTGGTAGATAAATAGATAGATAGATATGAATGTTTCTGATAGATAAATAGATACATATTAACGTTTCTCATAGATAGATAGATAGATAGATAGATAGATATGAACGTTTCTCATAGATAGATAGATGGATAGATAGATAGATAGATAGATAGATATGAACATTTTGAATAATATCTCAATAAAAGAAAAGAAAGATAATTGAATTCTACTTGTTTGTCTTCATAACTATAAAACGTCTTTTCAATGAAAAATTACAGGTTAGGTCAACGAGGTTCACCTACCCGCTCCTTTTACAATGTTCTTCGCTTAAATTGGGTTATAATGAAGAGCATCACTTAACCGCACCCGAAATCTTACTGTAAACGGTCTAATTATAAAACTCATACCCAATGATCTCGTTACGCTGGAGAATAAAACATGTCGGCCGAGGTTTAAGATGGCGGCCTAACATTAGCATATTGCGTTGGTATGGTGCTCATTGACATTTATTATTTTATCGCAATCGATGTGATCTCTCACGGGCAACACTTGCAATGGCACCTGGAGCTGTCAGTCTTTTGAATTCTACACCCGGCTTTTTGTACGGAACGCTCCAGTTGAATAGGTCACCATCGCTACTGAGATAACATGTTTCAGTGATAATCATCCGATGGTCCTGATAGGCTCATGGAATGATAGACATATGCATATTTAGATACGAACATATATAGATAGATACGAACAGATATAGATAGATAGATGGATAGATAGATTGAACGTTTTTGATAGATAGATAGATAGATAGATAGATTGAACGTTTTTGTTAGATAGATAGATAGATAGATAGATAGATGTGATCAAAATGAGAAAGATATCTATCTTTTTCAGACACTCTATATCTATCTACCTCAGACTGTTCATATCTATCTCTCTGAGTCTATTCATACGCACGCACACACACACACACACACACACACACACACACACATATATATATATATATATATATATATATATATATATATACTAGCAGCGGCTACCCGGCAAAGCCCGGGTAGTGGAGATAAAGACATGGTTTAATAATCGTTTGAAGATCTATTACTACTGAATAACGAGTTCGGTCCTTGCAGGATGACCCATAGAAATCACCACGTAAAAACGAGCTTAATTTAATTCTGCCTGGTGGGAGGTCAGGGAATTTTCTTTTCGTCAGATTTGAGGGAATGACATCATATGGCTAAACTTGCAAATCGGTCGAAAAATCAAAATATATTACAGGTGACCTAGAAAAAACAGAACCCAAATTATTTAGTTTCCCATTAAACTAACCCTAAACCCCACCTCGAACCCTAACACTTAACTCTAAAACCCCCTAGTTAAAATTAACAGTTTTATTACAAAATTTGTGGGTTCTGTTTTTTCTTTCTTTCTGGGTCACCCTACATACAGGGTGACCCAGAAAACAGAAAACAAATTATGTATTTTCTCATTAAACTAACCCTAAACCCCAACTCCAACCCTAACCCTATCCCCCACCAAGTTGAAATTAACAGTTGTATTAAAAAATTTATGCGTTCTGTTTTTTTCTGGGTTACCCTAAATTTTCCGACCGATTTCCAATTTTGCCCATCACATAATGATATAGTAAGAAATTTTGATTAAATGATTAACTATATTTTTTAAATAAAATATAAATGACGCGATTTGCTAAATTTTAAATTAATTTTTGAAAAAGAAAAAAAGAATTAAATAAAGTAATCAAATTTATATAAAACGATAAATAATCTTTAAAAAATAACACTATTAATTCAAAAACGTAGTCGATCGAATGTCAAATTAAGTATACTATATCATAAATTTGATAACAATTTAAGTTTTCAGGTATTTTCGTGAAATGTATTAGGTAATCTAATGGTATTATCTCTTGCGCACTATTCTACATTAGTATCATGATTTTATTTGTATTTCTAATATTAAAATAAATAAATTAACGCGATTATGAAAAAAAGAATGTTTTGTTTACAATTGACGAACGACGGGAATTTATTTTTAAAAAGTTGAATTGTCGTTAAATGTTTTCGTTTGATTTGTTATTTAATTCACTTTAAAAAATAATTCAATGTATGAAAAGACATACTAATTACATATTTAGAAAGATCTTTTTTCTAACAAAATAAATATTTTAAAGATAGAAACAGAAATATGTGATAAATAAGATTTGATTTTATGTTAAAATTTAAGAATGAAAAAATGATACTACGAATTCTAGGCTGACTATAATTTTTTTAACTCGCTGTAAAAAATAATTTCATTGATAAAAACTCAATCGAATTACATATTTAGAGGGATTATTTCATTCTCTTTCAAACCATATAGATATCTTAAAGAAGATTGAACCGTAAATAGGCGAGAAAAAAGAATTTTTTTTCCTTAAAATTTAGAATGAAAAAAAAATCATACATATTAGCTCTCTGAAGCCAATTATTTTTTTAGCTCGCTGTAAAAAATGATTCAATTAATAAAAACGCATAAAAATTGCATATTCAGAAAGATTATATTATTTTCTTTCCAACGCTATAAATAGCAGAACGGCTTAGACTGCGAAATTTATTCGCAAAAAATATACATTTCTGCTGTAAATCGCTATAAATCGCTGTAACAAAAAGTCAGCCAGCAGACAATATTTTATTATCAGCAGGTGCTGGTATATGGACAGTTCCGCAAATTGGGTGATTTTGGCTTAATTAATTGATTATATCCCTTAATTAGTAAAAAATCAATAACCAAATTTGACGTGTTTCTTAGTTAGAAGGATATTAATCTATATGCAAGATTTCAAAGAGTGACTTCTTTTGTTCTGTGTTATAAATCGACACGTACATACAAAAAACTTACTCTTATATATATAAATATATATATATATATATGTGTGTGTGTGTGTGTGTTTATTGAATAGATATCAATGTAAATACACACCTCTATTGAGATGAATAGAACCTTCAAATGTTCGATTTTGTGTTTTTCTTTAAAATCTCTTGTGCCGTTTTGTATCCTACTGTTCAATTGTTCTGTTTCTGTTCAATTTGAAAATCCTATGACGTCATTCCGATTTCAATCTGTTTGTCTCCAAGTAAATACATCGCCATTGTCAAATAGAAAATCCTGTTGACTCTTCTTTCCGGCTATTTTCTTTTCATTTTATCAAACTTTTCAACAATGCAATTTGTCACGCTAGGGTTAGGGTTGGATTAAGTTTAGCCTAACCATACCCTTGGCCCAGTATCGAAAATCACAATATCTCAACTGGAAAGGGGACTTATAAAAAAAGAGAATTATAAAAAAAATCTAAAAATTCAACAAAAATGGCGAATACCAGCCGGCTATTATGGAAATCACAAGGTACCTGGATCGATACCGGTCCCCGCCAACTCAGCGCATGAGTAGCACAGATTAGGTAATCTTATCTGTGAGGTAAAGTAAGGAGCTGACGGTGGGTGTGGCGCTCCACCTCGACAAAAATAAAACTATCTCCCTGGTCTAGCGCTAGCAAAAATGGGACAGACTCCCTCGATGTCCGGTTGATGCCGGCAATAGACCATTCCGCCCACTGTACTTACATAAGGAATAATTTTGATCAGAACTCGATGAGGCAATGGTTGTTACCTCAACAAATATTTCTTTGGCTACTTTAAACTGCATACAGTGGCTCTCCCAACACTGTGATCCTGCCGTAAACCGATGGTAACGGTTAACGCACGTGTCCCTAGTTTACACTGAAAAAAATCACTACTCAACAGGCTTCTATCTATCTATCTATCTATCTATCTATCTATCTAGACAGATAGATAGATAGATAGATAGATAGATAGAAGCCTGTTGATAGGATAGATAGATAGATAGATAGATAGATAGAAGCAGGTTGAGATAGATAGATAGATAGATAGATAGACAGAAGCAGGTTGAGGATAGATAGATAGATAGATAGATAGATAGAAGCAGGTTGAGGATAGATAGATAGATAGATAGATAGAAAGAAGCAGGTTGAGGATAGATAGATAGATAGATAGATAGAAGCATGTTGAGGATAGATAGATAGAAGCGGGTTGAGGATAGATAGATAGAATGAAAAAAGATCCTCCCCTCTCACCCTCTCTTCATTATCCATATGATAGTCTTTTCATATCTATCAATCTATCTATATATGCATCTATCTTTTTTCGTATTTATCTAGCTAGTAATATCTTTCCTCATTCTTTTTTCTCATCCTCTTTCTCCTTTTGTGACAATCTTCTTTTCGTCTCTATTCTTCAATTGATTTTATACTCTCTCTCTCTCTCTCTCTCTCTCTCTCTCTCTCTCTCTCTCTCTATATATATATATATTATATATATATATATATAAAACCTTCCATACATATAGTTATTTACTAAGCTTAGCTTAGATGTGGCACAAGGTCAGATTATGGGGTACCCAGTGAGAATCGAACTCACTAACAATGGTCTGCGAATCTAGCTTGCTAACCATTACACCAAATGAGGTGCCCATATTCCATAAATATATGTGAGTATGTGTGTTTCATTCTCTCTAACTTCGCTTTCTTTCTAACCCCCTTTCTTTTCTTTTTCCTTTCTTGCTTTGTCCCTTCTATCCCATTCCACTGAAGCAGACAATAAGCGTCTGATGTTTCACATTATCGTTTCTTCCCCCCCTCTCTCTCTCTCTCTCTCTCTCTCTCTCTCTCTCTCTCTCTCTCTCTCTCTCTCTCTCTCCTTCAACAGTGAATAGTACTTGTTTCTTTTAGGTGATGCCAAACCCATTTTCTTAAACAGAAGATTTGGTTTTTTGTCGTCTTGTAAACATCGTGTTTCCGCTGACCGATTGCACATCGAGCAATAAAGCGATAACGAAAAAAACATCAAAGACATTCGTGATCTTTTCCCTTAACACCGAGCAACAGTAACGGTTGAATTAAGTGCCTTGACAAGGAAGGAGATTATGTTGAAAAAAAAAATAAAATGTCTGTTTTGTGAAACTAATGTTTTTTTCATCACTGGCCTGCAAACCGCGTTTCGTGTTTTTCGTCAACTGAGCGTCCATGCAAAACTTCTCAAGGGTTTTCGTACTTTTTTTTTCTTTTTGAAGCTAGTCAAATACCTCTACATATGGTAACCTTTCATGATCTTTCACAAGATTCTCCGTTTCTGGTGTGCGTGGTCTCGTCTAATTCGCCTTGTAATGCTTCACAATGGATAAAGGTCTCGTTTATAGCTTGATATGAATATACGTGGGGGCGCGAGGCGTAATGGACTCGACGAGACGAGTTCAAATCCTAGATGAGGTTGTTTACATTTCACATAGCGCTATACCCTTATCAATCTGTAATCCGGGTCCTTCTGATCAATTATAATTAATATAATAATATAAACAGTTCTGGCGAGAGAGCTGTTGTGAGCGGTTTAAAGTAGGCAAAGAGTTAAACATTGTAAATACCTCACAATGGATAAAGGTCCCGTTTATAGCTTGATATAAGTATTTGTGGACGCTTTGGCATTAAATAACCCACTCAGGTTGATATGTTACCAAACAAAAAAAAATGGTTTATAATGCTTCATTTAATGATAATAAAAATCAAGATACTTCATTGGCATTGCAGTCTCGGAAAACTATATAGTTCTTGTGCCTCTGAAATTACAGCGTCTCCTGTGACTGTGAAGTCCAATGTTCGAAAAACATTCTCGACCACAGATGTCTCATGTAAAGGCTGTCCCTGAAGATGTTGATGTGCCGGTGCTTTATTGCCGTTGCTTTCTTCTGGACCTCTTGGCTTTATGGTGTTGCGACAGGGTTTACAATGCTTCATCTAATGATAATAAAATTCAAGATAATATTGCGGCTAATACTTTTTATGTGATAAAAGATTATTCTTTTGTTCCTGGGACACTTCCGTTATTCTAGATGATGATACTGCGATGTCTTGTTGTTATTTTGTTTTTGATTAATAACTCAAGACATTTTTTTGTGAATTCACATTTTATTAAACTTATAAGTCCTAGAATCAATTCAATCGCGCGTGCGAGAATTGGCTATTTTGACGAGTGACACCATCCGTTCGCTTCGTTCAACGGCCGAACCAAAACTAAAATCTAAATCTCCCACGGTTCGCACTCATGACCGGAAGTGTAGGTCAAAACAGGGTTAAGAGATGCCACTTACAAACTCCCTATATATTTCCGTTAACCGTTATTTTGAATTCGAATAAATACACTAAACTAACCGTGCATAATTAATAAGGAATTCATCAATTATGTAACAACCCAATGGAGTGTTTGATATTTTTGTTTATTAACATCAATAAGGTAAATTATATTTATATTTACTCATATATTTACTTACTTATATTATCAAGGGAAGGTTTAGCTCAGTCGGTAGAGTGTTCGGTTGGGAACATCAAGGATCCTGGTTCGATAGCGGCCCTTGCCAACTCAACGTATGGGTCTGTGCAGTAAAGTAAGGAGCTGACGGTAGGTGTTGCGCTACGCCTCAGGCGCAAAAACATAATTTCCTTGGTCTAGCGCTAGTGAAAAGGGGATAGACTCTCTCGCTGTATGGCTGATACCGACTCTAGGCCTCCCCGATGACTTTACTTGTATTTATATTTACATATATATTTATATATATACTATATTTATCTATTCTTTCTTTCTTTTCCAGAAATTTGTTTGCCGAAATTGTGTCCGTCTCCATGATGCGATGGGTGTCTCCTGGATAGCGCCGGCCACTCCGCACTCGAACCACCAGCGTCGTCGTCGCCGCCGCCGCCGTCGCCGCCTGCAGTGTGTCGGGCGTCAGTCCCCTCGCCAGTCCGATGATAAACTTGGATGGCATGGACGCCGGGCGCGTGGATTTCACTTTACTGGAGCGTAACCGGATTCTCGCGGCCGCCGCAGCAGCAGCCGCCGCCGCCGGGAATCTACCGCCGGTCTCACTCGGACCGCCTTCACTTGGACCTACCTATGACAACCACCCGGGCAACGTTGGCGCAGGAGTACCTCGGAGCACTGTCTCAGAGCTGGCTGCCCGGGCGGGCACCCCATCAGGACTTAATTCAATGGGGCCCTACCAAAAGAATTATTTACCACACTCAATGGCTATTCGATCATCAAGTAAGTCAAATCTATTTTATTCATTTATTTATTTTTCGTTTTTCTTTTAACTCTTTGCCAACCAAATTTCCCTTACGGCTGTACCAAATTTTCTTGGTAGTCTTTACGTATATGATGGGATATTTCAAAGTTCACTATCAATTTACCTTAGAACTCAAACTATTCAAATAAAGTCCTATTATTATTCAGGAATACAGGCTGTGTACCTATCAGCATATCTGTGCCATGTATGCGATTCCCTAAACTTTAGGGATGAAATAACCTCGGATGGGTTGACAGGCCATTAAAATCAATCAATTTACAAAGATGTTTTTCTATGAATCTGAAAAGAGTTAAATGGTGTTGAAATAAAATAATTCTACCAAATATTATTTAGACACGTAACGCCTTGCCTACTAAATTTCCCCCACGGCTGAACCAAATTTCTGAATTATCATTTTCACAAAAAAAAGACGAATGAGAACATACATAAGATGGAGTTTTATTTAAAATTCTATATAGGCACCAGCAATCGCCTCTAGCCTCTCAGGCCGCTCGGGAATCGTGTTATATACTGGGGTTTTCACGTTACCCAATCAGCATATAATGTTATATACCTTTCTTTAATTCTTACTTCTAGTCGTCTTCTCTTCTGGTCGGCTTTGGTTCTATCTTCTAGCATCTTGGTCTGGTATATCTTCTAAGGTCTGGGCTTCTATTGAGGATTCCGGGTCTGGTTTCTGTTAGGGATCACTCCTTATCAGAAGCCCTGTGTCATTGTTAGTTTTTAGGTAATAAACACAAGACTTCGATTTACGTTGATGTTACTTTATTTGTAAATCCCAAACCAGACAATCTGCGCAGATGACAGGATGCGCATAGAAATGCGACTTACACCTTGCTAGCTCGGCTTCTAACTTCTAACTGCTTTTAAACTTACTATATCCTTAAACCGGAAGAGGGTCTTCTATGGGGGTTCCGGTTCTCACGATCCATCCCCGCAAGGCCAGGTGAGATTGAGGTCAAGCGCCGTCACTCACCCTCAAGGCCATGAGTTGCACTAATCGCCATTATGATTTCTACAATACCTTATAAAAGCATTAGGGATCCAATAATTATGTAACAATCGCATTAACTGATCTTCTAGGAATTCTTATGGAATGGCAGGAATAAATTCTCGTATTCGTCCTTCAAGTTTAAAATGTCTGCCTTGCGTTTTTAAGATGATCATTTTAAAAGTCGAAATTCAAAAACAAAAACAAAAGAGGGGTGGATATTTTAAAAAGTAAAATGATAATAGCAATCGTCTCTGTGGGATAGACGCAAACAATTGGCTTTGTAGGGTGTGGCTGCTTTAATATTCATTTTTTATTAATCCTGTCACGTTCCCCAGATACGAACTCCCCTCTGATTCAAATCTTTAACAAATATTCTCAAAAATACATCATCAATCCGAAAGTTTTGAAAATCGTTGGATTGGACGCCACTTAATCCTCATGCCATCTAATTATCAATACTCGTGTTCCTTAAGAATACGACCGTTATCATTTTGCAACACCCTCCAGTTAAAAATGAGACCGTCCATCTCGCCCAAGTTGAAATGGAAAAATGTTAATCCTGATTATCTGGTATAGCTTATCCCCCGAATTCTTATTTCTTATGAGTGTAATCACCTCCATTAAATAATGGAATTCCGTTTTTATAATAAAGAAAGAAAGGTAAGAAGAACGACATGCTACACAGAAAATACAATAAGAAAGAAAGAAAGAAAGAAAGAAAGAAAGTCAGGGAAGCAATAATGCTAATCTGTTTCAATCGAACATAATGTAAAGAAAGAAAAAAATGAGAGAGAGTGTTAAATCAAGATTATTATACTTTTTACATATTGAATTATTTAGCAATAGCTCTTAAATAAACACATCAAACGTTGTAGCAATTATATAAATTATCATACTGTGGTATATCCCCAGGTCCTGCTAGTTTTATAGAATGTCCTTGTGAATTAAACGAAAGACTGGAATTTCGTACTTAGTGATATTTTACAATACACAGTAAACCCTGAATTGAGCACAATTTTACTGTGCATAATAACCTCTATATTTCGAATTGAATGTTATTTTACTATACACTGTAAGTGTAACATTTCAGACTATGTGCTTTTCTACTATTAAATCATACAAAAGACTGGAATTGCCAACCCCTCGAGTAAAAAAAAAAGAATTACCAAAATTTTTATTCAGTTATGGTGGAAATTTGGTCGGCTAAGAGTTAAATCAAGTGTCGACCTATACATGAATATTTATGGCATATCCCTTCTTTTTTTTTCTTTTTTTTTTTTTTTTTTTCATTTTTTTTGCATTAAACAGTTTTTAAAAAAATGGTTGTTTTACATTTCATAAAACATGTTCTGATAAAGACCAGATGTTTAAATTAATCTTTTTCGCCCCATCTAATTGCTCTTCTTTTCTCTTCTTCTTCTTCTTCTTCTTCTTCTTCTTCTTCTTCTTCTTTTTTTTTTTTTTTATTTTATTTTTAAATGTATGTACGGATTAGACGGCAACAGTTTGGTGCACCCAGGCCGTTCACATTAGAAAATGGATGGCTTTCCCGAAATGCCAAAGACCTTTTTTTTTTCAGAACACTCATATTGAATAGAGAGAACAGGGCTTTATTTTTCGAAAATGTTATTGTTTAAAACTGTTGTCGTTTGACATTCGAAGATGAATTAGTATTTTGCCCGTTGAACACTCTTTTTTCCCTTTATTCTTTTTGGGGATGTTGTTTTTTTTGTTTTTTTGGCGGGTGGGGGTCGAACATTTGTTTCCATCTTTAGATTTTTTTTTATATGACGTTTCTACTGACGTGTTCTTCATTCTATCTTGTGCGCATAATTCAACCTGTTGTCCTTTCTCTGACTTTCCTCCTACCACCACCACCACCACCCTCTCTCTCTCCCTTCCCTCTCTCTCCTTTTCTCCTACTTTCTCTTTCACTTTTGTTCTCTATCTTTACCTATCTCTCTCACTCTCTCATTTTCTCTCTTCTGTTCTTTCTTTCTCTGCCATTATCTGTATCTATCTATCTCTTACTTTCTCTTTCATCCTCTTTTTTGCTCTAATAATACAATCTTGATTTTTATTAGACGAAGCATTGTCACCCATAATTCCTTTTTTACTAGTATTCTTTCATATGAATTTAAATTGCTTTGTTTGCACGTTATGGTCACGTAATAGTTCACCACTACGTCCGCGAGTCAAGTTGTGACCTCGGACAGCCAACAAACAGTTCTATTTTTTTTACCTCCATGAAGAGTTTATGAATCATAACGATATCTGATTTTGTGTATAACAATTAGTTTTAACGAAAATTTATTTATCAACTCTTTACCTACCAATTTCCCCCCACGGCTGCACCAAAACTTTCTTGTTGCTTTTTTTACCTGTATGATGGGATATATCAAAGTTCACTATCTATTCACCTCAGAAACTATTCTATTCAAATAAAATCCTATTATTATTGTAATCTGAGTCAATTATGATGAACTAATAATCAGTTTTTATACTTTGGATCCCGATGGTGTGAGAGCCGCTGTGAGGGATTCAAAGTAGGTAAAAAGTTAACGACTCGTTTGTAGGTTATTATTTACTAAGCATAGCTTAGATATGGCACACATGTTGCTTACAATACCTGGTGTTGCTTAAGTGGTCACAACTTTAAGTATTGAACAGGCTCATGGCTGATTAACCTCTGTGATTCCATTTTTTTCGGATTATCTTTTCTTTGTTGTTTGGCTCGATTCCTTTGGATATGTTTATATATTGATAAAATATATTTTCCAATCAATTATTTTCGATATTTATCGATTTGTATCTTCCGATTATCAAAAGGAAATAATTGATCAACGGTCATCAGAGAAATCGGCTGAAAATAAATAAATTCTAATCGAAAAATATATGTTATAAAGTAAAAAGTTTTGTAGAAATAATATTTGTTGAAAAAGCAAAGTGTAATCAAGCACAAAAAAGTAATGTATATTGATTAAAATTATCCCAGGCAAAAGATGGGCACGTACTCTTTTACAAGTATCGATTAGTACTGATACTGATTGATTTCAGTAAAAGGATTTTCGATCCACGGTAAAATTTATAAGCACTTTAATATGTTTTTTCATAGATAGATAAATCTGAACAGATAGATAGATAGATAAATAGATAGATAGATAGATAGATTTGAACAGCCTGAGATATGAAAAGATATATTGTTGTTGTTGTTGGCATCCTTCCATCTACGAGAGACGATGGAGTAGTGTCCATTTTTGTGGAACTATGTAGCTTGAGCGGGTTGTTATGGACGATGGGCTGTTGCCCAAACAGCAAATCCCCCGTCCCCACACTGCCGATGTGATCCAAAGGAAAGGTAAATATTCAATGCAGTTTGGCAGTGGTAGTGTCGCAGGAGTTGCTGAGTAACACTGGAGTTCAGCATCACACCACCTTAAACACCGGATTTGTTTTCAGGATTTACTCCCCTAACCTTTCCTTGGGATGAAGTAAAGCCGCTACTACTGTCTGTGTGATGGCCGTAGGATCCCCTGGAGCTCGTCCACTCCTTGACGAATATTTATCTTGTTTTGATGATACTGGTTGTACACACACTCCTCACCGATCAAATGAGGGGTGCCTGGTAAGATTTCCAGTTGAGTCACTTGTTAGATATCTAAGTTTTAACTTAGTATAAGTTCACAAGTTCACTAAAGCGTCTGAGAGGTTCTGACATTCGGTGAATTTATACTCGATACAAGAATTATATTTTTTTTCTTCTAGTCGGTTGGCAATGGGAGGTAGGGGTTAAGGGGTGTGACCCTTACGACCAGATGCAATTTATTTTCATGGAGGCGCTCGTATTGTGGCCCAAGTTCAAATTCTAGACAAGGTTGTTTGTATTTCACATAGTGCTAATACCCTAGGGAAAGGAATGATTCCAACTATTCTCCCTCTAGTTATGGGTAAATAGCAGGACAGACTGGGCACTTTAACTTTGGCATAGCAACTAGTCTAGGAGAAGGAAATATCTGAATTCAAACTTGTTATACTCGCCTTGAAAAAATGGCCTTGTGTCACTTCCTTTTCGTTCGGTTTGGGTCAATACATATCCGAGATAATTAACAGATGTGCATGTGTGTTACGTTAGGGAACAGAAAGAGAACGACTATGTTGTTTCCAGTTTTTCTACGGTTGTTGTTGCTGTTGTTGTTATTGTTTGTCTACTTTTGTTTGCTTTTTTGTTTTGTTTGTTTGTTTGTTTTGTTTTTCTACTGTTTTGGTTTTTGTTTTTCCCACATCAAGGAAATAAAAAGAACACAATAAAATGCGATAAAAGTCCGACATTTATTTTCGTTGAGAAGCGCACCTGTCGACATCGATAATAGAATAATTAGATTATTTGGGGGAAAAAACAGAAAAAGCAAAAACAGAAGAAAAAAAAACAACAGAAAAAAAAAAAAAAAAAACAGAAACAAAAACCTGTAGCAAAAAAGATTTCGATCGATAAAATTAACAAATGATAATCTCAAATCCAGCTGAAGTGGGATTAAGAGGATTAGTTCGATTATCCAAAACAAATTGTTGAGTGATTGATTAGTCAATTGATTGATTGATTGATCACGTGTTGTTTGATAGACAGCCAGATGCGTCTTCCACTGAACACATACGACCTCTTCATCTACATCTTCGGCTTGTTGGCAATGATCTCTCTAATAAACCGTTTTGATAATGACGCAACAAACGTAATCTAAACACGTCATTCAACGGTAAGGGATCTTCTGTTGCCATGTACAAAAGTCTGCTTAGTTTGGCACAAGGCTAGATTTGAGGAGCATTCACTAAGAATCGAATTCAATAACAACGGTTTGCTTGTCTAGTTTGCTAACCATTATTACACCACCCCCATACACATAAAAATTGCTCTCTCGGCTTAGACTGTAGAATACACCGATTGCACCTCTGCAGAGAGGTAATACCCCACCCCCAATGGAGTCACCTGTTTGCCGTGGCTGGTGATCCGTGATGCTTAAGGATAGAACCTTGGTGGCTAAGCAGTCCATGACATACAACACTCCACTGTCCCTTATTTAGGTTAGACGATCAGTCGGAGAGGCCCATTCCGATCAACTGGCTGATCACGTCAAGCCCTAGCACCTACATGATTGTCCCAATCCTATTTAACTTACGGCGAGCCCCAACACTTTTTATCTTATATGTGTAACAAGGCGGTGGTCGAGGGTCTTATTGTCCTTGGCATGACACTAAACTCTATCTGATGGTGAAGTTCCAGTTCTATAGTTCTGGGGAATGCGGATTACCCCTTCATCACCATTACTCCCAGGTTCAGTCTGACCTGTTAGGGTCCCATCTATAGTTTAAACAGAAAAAATGAGTTAAGAAAAAACTGAATATCCATAAAGAATGAATAAGACAAAGCGTCTTCGGCATTAAATAAATCAACAAGTGTAGACATGCTATCCAACTAACCACAAAAAATGAAATAAAATAAATAACTTCCGCCCTATCGACTGATCCTCGAATACACCGACTTCATCTCTTGTTGTTATTAAGTTGAAAATTGGATAGGAACTTGCTTTATTCTCTGTTAAAACATGTTAATGTTATTGTACAAGAAATTTGATTATGATGTGTCATGTTTTTTTCTGTGTAAAATACGATAATCTATGCAGTGAAACATACATTTATCTGGGTTTATTTTTACGCAGAAATGATGAGATATAGATAGATAGATAGATAGATAGATACGAGCGTAGATAAAAGATACGTACAGACTCAGATATATAGATAGATACAAATATAGATAGATAGATAGATAGATAGATAGATAGATAGATACAGGCTTAAATATATAGATAGATAAGAACAGAGATGGGTGGGTGGATATTATAGATAGATAGGTAGGTAGACAGGTGGATAGATACGTACAGACATAGATAGATAGATAGATAGATAGATAGATACGTACATACATGGATAGATAGATAGATAGATAGATAGAATTGTACAGACAGAAAAACATAGATAGATAGAATTGTACAGACAGAAAAACATAGATAGATAGATAGATATGTACAGACAGAAAAACATAGATATATAGATAGATAGAATTGTACAGACAGAAAAACATAGATATATGGATAGATATGTACAGACATAGATAGATAGATAGATAGATAGATAGATAGATAGAATTGTACAGACTGAAAAACATAGATAAATAGAATCAGTCCTACTTTTACCCATTGTTTCATTTATAAAACTATCCACCTAACTGTCCTTTCTTTTCATTCTTTCTTTTAGAAAAGTTTTTTTTTTTTTCATTATCAATTGGCTTTGAAATAATAACAAAAACGATCATATGTTTCATCGGACATTGACACATTGACATACTCAGCTAGAAATGATAACAGCCATCTTGTCTTCTTTTTTTATTATTATTATTATTATTATTATTATTATTATTATTATTATTATTATATACTAAAAAGAAAAGAAACAAACAGGAACAAATATAAACAAAAAACGTAGGAGAGAAAAAAATGCAGGATGTGTTGGTTGTAGTGATAGTGTTAGTGGCAGTAAGGTTGATGGTGGTGTTAGTGGTAGTAAGGGTAGGGATGGAAGCTCCGAATCAACAAAGGAGTCGAGGTCATCAAATGTCAGTTCTTGTTGTCGTGGACGGTGGTAAAAAAAGATGTGGTGGATGTTGTAATATATGCCGCGACATCCTCCAACCCCCATCAACCCCTCCGTGGCTATGACCCCCACCCTTGCTCCACTACCCCCATCCCCAGTTCCGTCTCATCTGTCGGAATATGTCTTGTACTGTTTGCCGTCGACTGTGTAGTAATGAGCCCTAGCTGCGTATTGATTGGTTTTAATAGACAGATCAGTCGGTCTTCAAAGTTTTTTGCTTGATAGAGAAAATAGCGAATTATAACCCCCCATCTCCCTCCTCTCTCTCTCTCCCCTCTCTCTCTCTCTCTCTCTCTCTCTCTCTCTCTCTCTCTCTCTCTATCTCTCTATCTATCTATCTATCATTTCTACATTACTTATTATTATTTCTGTCTTTCTTTCTCCCTCTTCTTCTTCTGTATTTCTCAATTTCCCTTCTTATTCTTCCTATTCTTCTTTTTCCCTTTTCTTTTCCCTATTTTCTTCTTTCTTTCATTTTTTTTCTTTCTTTTATTCTTCTCCTTCTTTTCCCAATCTTATTCTTCCTATTCTTCTTCTTTTTCACTTATTTCTTGTCCCTATTTTCTTCTTCTTCTTCCTTCCTTCCTTTCTTTCTTTCTTTCTTTCTTTCTTTTATTCTCCTTCTTTTCCATATCTTTTTATTCCTATTCTTCTGCTTTTCTCTCTTTTTCTTTTCCCAATTTCTTCTTCTTTCTTTCTTATTTTCTCTTCTACTTTCTTACTCTCTCTCTCTCTCTCTCTCTCTCTCTCTCTCTCTCTCTCTCTCTCTCTCTTTCTCTCTCTCTCACACACACATTACGCTTCTCCATTTTCTCCTGCTCACCCCCCCTCTTATTATTATTGTATTCCTCTTGCAACTCATACTTTTCGTCTGCCTTTTCCTTTCCTCCCCCTTTCTTCATTTCCTATTTCCTCTTATTCTTTCACCTCTTTCTCATTATCTGATCTCTTTTTATATCTTCTCTTTCTAGTTTTCTCCTCCTCCTTCTCCTCCCTCTTTTTTGATTTGGTCTCTTTGTTTAATGGTATACTAACCCTTATAGGTTATTTAATGACAAAACCATCCTTGTAAAACACCAGGGAAACAATTTAACAAATTACAGTGGGATGGTGAAGTTCACACCTTTCCCAAGAGTATCAGCCTGAAAGTAAACCTAACTGGAGTTCGAACTCGCTTACTACGATCACGTAGTCAAGCACATTAACCATTATGCCAAGGTGAATCCTCTCCTTCCTTCTTTAATATCTTTCTCGATTCCCCTCACCCAATACCCATTCACCTTTTTTTCTTTTTCACCCACCATTTATTTTCCCTTGCCACTACCTCCGTACCCTAATAGTTGCCACATTTTCTGTACGAAATTTATGTGCTAACATGACACTTATTATGGTACAGGCATAGTGTTATTATCGTTTGGTTGTTTTATTATTGAATATATTGAATATAGCCAAGATATTTAGCGCTGGGTAGTCAAAAGGACTGCCAAGAAATCCAGGTGGACATTTCAATGGGAATAAGAAAATACAATATAATGAAATATTAAATGCAATATATTTGAAAAGGAAGGGGGAAGTAGAATTCGATCCGGCTACAATTTGAGAATTGACTGAAATGGTTTGGGGAAGGTATTGAAGAAAAAAAAAAAAAAAAAAAGTCGTTAGTTGCTATAAATAAAATATAAAATCTAGCGACTTTTTTTTTTTTAAAAGAGCGTGATCTTACATTTTAAGAAAAAAGTATTCTTCCACCCAACTCCCCACGAAATAAGAATCACAAAAAGAAACAAAAGAAAAAAAAACAGAATCGAGAATTACAAAAAGAAATAAGAGACGAGCAAACTAACACCAAAGTAATGCACGTGGGGGTGTAATGTTACTAAATTATAGTTTTAACATTGAAGACTATTCTACTAAATCATCAGACTTCATCAGTATAAAAAAAAAATTGAAAAATGGCACCGTTCATATGACCCCCTAAAATCGCACTAAAATTTCGAGGGGTCTCTCTCTCTCTCTCTCTCTCTCTCTCTCTCTCTCTCTCTCTCTCTCTCTCTCTCTCTCTCTCTCTCTGTGTTCATTCCTTTTTTTATTACTCTTCCTTCTTTCATTTGCACTATCTCTCTTCTTCTTCCTCTCTCTTCCCCCCCTCTCTCTCTCTCTCTCCCTCTCTCTCTCTCTCTCTCCAACCCTTTTCATCCGGATATCATCACCCACATCTCTCCATCCGCTCTGTCGCTCTTCTATCGTTTCATTAGAATTCCTGCCAGCATCTGTTTTTGTGTGGTCCCAATACAAATTATAATGGTTTGCCTTTGCTGCACAAATCCTTTGAGATATGAAAGCATATCACGTGATCACAGACAGACAGACAAGTAGGCAAGCAGGCAGACTAACAAACACACATACATATACATACACACATCTATGATTATAAAGGAACCTCTTTTTTGTATGTTTGCACGTGTAACTTTCACGCTAAAATGAAAAGAATTACTTTGGAGTGGGACAAGGTTACATGACTAATATGCATATATATATATATATATATATATATATATATATATATATATATATATATATACAATAAGAAAGAAAAAATTAATAAACCGCCATTTGTTAATATAAATTTAATTCGATCGGTAACTCACTAAATAAGTTTCGTCAGACAGCCTTTACATTATAAACATTATTTAATTATGTAAAGGCTCTCTGGTTATTCTAATTGAAAGTGTAAATATTACTCAGTATATAATTAATTATTTTAAATTGAGTTATCTTAGGGATTTGAAATAACCCGATAAATCTATATCATCAGCATGGACATATATTGTGGATATACAGAGGATATAGATGATCCCAAATAGAATCATACCCAACTTACCGGTCCATTGGATACTTTTACACACACACACACATACACACACACACACACACACACACACACACACATATATATATATATATATATATATATATATATATATATATATATAATTGAGACAAAAGTATATTGCATTATGAAAACAACCATAAACAGAAGGGTTTACGAGGAATGCATTCTAACCATTGATTCAAGAGAAATGCGTCTTTAGAAATATACCATGACAATGTAAGTTAAAACGCTTGTGGGCAGATGAGAGTGCTTTGTGGGCAAAAATGCCCACTAGCAGGCACTCACATCTTCAACACACAACTGGCCAAGGTCCAACACTATCTATGATCCCTTGTCAACTGTCCAAGAAACAATAGAGATTACAAACAAGTGCAGGGTGAATCATGCACATCTACAAACATACACACACACACACACACACACACACACACACATATATATATATATATATATATATATATATATATATATATATATATATCTTTGAAAGGAAGGAAAAACTCAACACCGTTATTCCATAATAAATTTATTTCGACCAAAATCGGGGCCTTTATAAATCTAAGTTGATTTAATATAGCTCCCCAAAATTTCGTCTTATCAGATGGTAGATCAAGATAATTTGAATTGCATAACTGAAAAATTTACTTCTTAAAATATTTTTTTTTTTTACATTGGAAGACTGTCACCATGGCGACAGGAAGTCAAATGAGAAAAAAGGATACTCTTCAAGGTCTGGTTTCTTAGGGGAGGTGGTAGTCAGACAAAATTAAACTATGAATTAAACTATTGAATGAGTCTGAAAAAATATAGAGTAAGGATAAAACAAAAAATAATATATAAAATATAAAAAATATATAAAGAAATATATAAAAGAATTATATATATAATATGTTCCTTAATATATGCCAAATACATCTGTGCTGTTGGTGGTGGTGCTCCTCCACATTTTGCTATTATTGTTTGTGAATGGCTGAATCACCATTTTCCTGCGAGAAGGATGGGTAGATGTCATCCACAGGAGTGGCCGGTCAGAAGCCCTGATTTAACAACTTGCAACTTTTTCTTTGGGGGTTGGTTGAAGAAGTCTAACTCTATGAAATCAACGATTTTAAAGATCATAGACATGGAGCCAACGGCGTCTGGTTACTGACAGTTTCTCGCGAGGAAGATCACATGGGCGAGAAACTATCAGTAATCAGGCGCCATTGCCTCCAGGTCCAGGCTAAAATAACTTAGATATGATTGCCCTACCAATGATATTAGGCACTGTTTAGTTATAATATAGCATCCATATTATCTATATATATAATATATATATATATATATATATATATATATATATATATATATATACAGTATTCATATATTGTTACGCACACCCACACACAGACACACAGATATATATATATATATATATATATATATATATATATATATATATATGCCAATTAAATCTGTGTTTTTGTAGTTGGTGGTGGTGCTGCTCCACATTTTGCTATTGTTATTCCTGAATGGCTTAACCACCATTTTCCTGGGAGATGGCTGTGTAGACATGGTACACACACACACACACACACACACATATATATAGTATTCATATATTGTTACACATAGACATACACACACACACACAGACACACACACACACACACACACACACACACATATATATATTATATATATATATATATATATATTATATATGATATTCATGTTGATGATTAAGTTAGCGAACGTAAGAATAAGTTAATTAGAGCAGTGTGAGTGTGTGCACGTCAACCGGTTTCGTATATTAAGGCGTAGCAATCAGAAATGTTTAATACGAGAGAATTATCCTTGGCAACACCGTGTAGTCGAGATCGAATTAAATCAGAAGAAATTGTCTATTTGGGCTCAAAGCTGCTCATTGCTTTAGTAAGCGGTCCACTTACTTCGAGCCAAGATTTGCCGGTTAAAACCATCAACTGATTGCTAATACCTACAGAAATAAACGGACGATGATCCTAATCCGATGAATTTCACGCACACTGCGTTGAGATGATCAGATTATTGTTGTTAATTCATTCAGGTAAGCGTGGCACTAGTATGGTGCCATCTTGGATTTAAATAGATAGATAGATAGATAGAGTGTAGATTGATAATGAATATAATAAGATGGATATAGATACGTAAATAAGAAAGGAACATAATAGATAGTAAAGTAAAGTTAACGAAGTGGCTTGTTGTCGGTATCCACCGGCAGTGAAGGAGTCTATCCCCTTTTCGCTCGTGCTAGTCGAGGGAGATTGTTTTTGCTGAGGTGGAGTGCCACACTTACCATCAACTCCGTATTTTACTTTTTAGATCAGACTATCCAATCTGTGCTATTTAAACGCTTAGTTGGTGGGGACATGCAATAAACCGGATAGATAGATACATAGATATATAGATAAAGAATATTAGATATATAAATAGATAAGTAATATAAGATAGATAGTTTGATAGATAGATAGATGGATAGATAGATCGGGAATATAAGATAGATAGATAGACAGACAGATAGGGAATTTAAAATAGATAGACCAATATAAACAGACATAGACAGATAAATAGATGTGTGAATATTTTTCTTGCTTATTATACTATACTATATATTGATTCATTTGAACCACTTTTCTGGTCTTGTTATCTATATATTTTAACGTTTCGGCCGCTGTCTCCTCTGGCTTTAATTAAAGTTGGTTACGGGTGTTTTATTATACTGATTAACATTAGGGGTGTGTATCAACCTCATCATATTTAAACGTAATTCTAAACGTAATTTGTTTCTACATTTGAAAGTATTAATAAAAAAAATAAAAAAAAGATGTCTGTATTGATGGAAATAAGTATTTGTCTAATATTTGTTGTTGATGAGGGGCGTAGGTGTCATTGGCATTAATGACCTGGTTTCACTTGTTTTTTGCATTAAACGTCTGATTGTGATTGTCTAATCTCTCACCTTTCTGATTGTGTGTGAACTTGCAGCCGTGAAGCAAAGAGCGGGGTTAAAAAAAACGAGGCGCAACCTTGTTCTTCTTATTATTTGTTGACGCTTTTTGTCCTACTTCAATGGATTTGAAGAGGATAAGACAAATTTCGATCTCTGATCGTTGCTAAAGCTGTCTTTAATGACAGAAATAAGACTGATTAAAAAGCAATCATGAAAGCATAGATAGATTAGAACACACTGAGATAGATAGATAGATAGATAGAGAGAGAGAGAGAGAGAGAGAGAGAGAGAGAGAGAGAGAGAGAGAGATCTGAACAGACTGAAGTAGATAGATAGATAGATCTGAACAGATTGAGATGGATTAGATAGATAGATCTGAACAGACTGAGATAGATAGATAGATCTGAACAGACTGAGATAGATAGATTAATAGATCAGAACAGATAGATAGATAGATCTGAACAGACTGAGAAAGATAGATAGATAGATAGATCAGAACAGATAGATCGATAGATAGATATGGAATAAACTGAAAGATAGTGAACTACGATAGATATATCATCTTAGATAGATAGATAGATAGATAGATAGATAGATAGATGCGAGAGAGACAGTGTGATGTCTATCTTAACTATATTACTATCACTCAGATCGAAACCAGTTGAGAACAATCAAAAAATAAATAGCACAAAAGAAATATTTCTTTTAGTTTTATCTATTTTGTTCACTTTTTAAAATATGTATTGCTATCTTATATTGCATTTTACTATCTCCGTTATATTGAGGAGTTTTATGATTGAAAAAAATATGTTCCGACCCCACAATGTAGCGATGAGGTATGCAGGTGCCTCTGTTTAAGCGCGAAAACAAAAGGAGATAGATAGAGAGAGACAGGTAGAGAGAGACAGACAGACAGACAGAGAGAGAGCGAGCGATAGATAGATAGATAGAGAGAGAGAGAGAGAGAGAGAGAGAGAGAGAGAGAGAGAGAGAGAGAGAGAACATAATTGATTGTAAATAGGACTCATTAACAGATTTTCAGATAAGAACTTAGGTCGATTGAGAACACAACAAAACTATTAAGGTTTAACTGTATAGATTTGAAGTCAGATTATCTCCCTTAGTTTATAAAGGTTTTTTTGTTTGTTTTTTGTTGTCTTTTTTGTTGTTATTTTTCTGTTTGTTTGTTTTTTGTTTTGTTTTTTCTAAAATGTCAATCACCTGAAACTCATTCGTGCTAATCCCATTTTCGTGCCGAAACATTTTTTTTTTTTTAAAGAAAAAAAATTGTTTTCTAATTGCTGTTGCACTAATCAGCTGATCGACACAAAGTGACAGCTCTGTCGGTGGGGCTTAGAATAAACTCTGTAGGAATGTAATCAAAATTAATCATAGCTTAGTATATAACAACAACTACAACTAAAAATAATAGTCTGCGGTGTGGCCTATTGTCGGTATCACCCGAAAAGTGAGAGTCTATCCCCTTTTTCCAAGCACTAGACCAGGGAGATTATTTCTGGTGATGTGGAGTGCCACACCTACCGCCTGCTTACAGATGATTCACCGCACAGATCAGATTATCGAAATTGTGTTAGTTATGCGTTGAGTTGGCGGGGACCGGTATCGAACCCAGAACCTTGCGATTAACCTGGGCGAATGCTCTACTGGCCACGCAAGCAATAATGATTATAGGTTTAGTTTACAGTATGTCAACCCTTGTTGGGTTATTCTATGCCGAAGACGTTTTTTTTATTCATTCTTGATAGGTACTTAATTTTATTTTAAACAAAATTTATTTAAACATTTTTTTAAGTCATTTTTTCTATTTAACCGATAGATGGGACTTTAAAAGGTATTATCACTCCGGGTCAGAGTGGACATGGGAGTAATGGTGATGAAGGGGTACTCCATACTCTCCAGACCCTCAAAATTGGAACTTCATCATCAGCCAGTTTAACGTCATACCCAGGACACTAAAAACATTCGGCCACAGCCATCTAGCACATATATGATAAAAAGGATTGAGGTTTGTCATAAGGACAATAGGTTTAGGACAATCATGTAGGTACTAGGGCTTGACGTGACCAGCCGATTGATCGGAGGGGGCCTCTCTGACCGCCTATCTAGCCTAAGTAAAGGTCAAAGTGCAGCTTAACATCATATCCAGGACATGTGATCATAAGTTTAAAAAAATAGTTAAACTAAAAGACTGTGAATGACTAATGCTTCGACTATTATTACAACTAGTAGTAGTAGTACTACTACTACTACAGATCCTATCTATCAATACTATACCTACTCCCCCACTTGAGGCGAGTAAGAGGTAAAGTGAATCTAAACTGAAGTCAGTGTCTATCTAATAAGTACAATTAATAATGGTAGGTCGCCTGAGGCAGAGCTGAGTTTTCCAAGCGTTGGTTCAGTAATGCTATTAGATGCCAAATGAAGAGCCTATACGACCGTCGTTTCTATTTTCGCTGCTGCCAGAGTAACCCAAGTCTGGCGTGGCCTCGGGGACTAATAATATCCGCTCAAGTGGGCGAACGCTCGGGCCCCCCGGTCCTTCATAACAGCAGCTACTGGTGCTA
>CM042156.1:56804340-56826840 GCA_023376005.1 Doryteuthis pealeii
TATGGACAAACCGAGATAGATAGATAGATAGATAGATATGGACAAACTGAGAATGATAGATATATGGATAGGAATATATATATATATATATATATATATATATATGTGTGTGTGTGTGTGTGTGTGTGTGTGTGCATACATAGATAGATAGGCACGAAAAGATTTTTAAAGTGTGGGTAACCTAGAATTAGGGGGGGAGCAAAAAGGAAATGAAATAAAATAAAATAGAATAAAAGACAAAAAATGTCATTTGCTAAGCCTTTCTTAGCTTAACACAAGGTCATGAATTTTGAGTGCCCAGTGAGAAACGACCTCCTAAACAATGGTTTGCCAACCTAACCTAACTCACTCATCAGTAGGCCACGCGCGGTGCCCGGATGTTGTATCAGTTTCTGGTGTGGCACGTGTGAGTTTCTTAGACACGTGGTGCCACGAGGCGGCGTTGTTGGTGATCTGTAATCTAGACCGAGTTTCTTGGAAGGAAACAACAATGGCTGAAGTTTTGGGCGACGGGTGGGGCTGATGCTTGGGTAGAGGGTTCTGGGAAGACGAGGAATGGAAGACATTCTAAAAGCTGAAACGGAATAAGCGCAAAGACAACAATCATAGCCACGAAGAGAAAATCTTATAATAGAGATTATGTGTCTGTAACCGAAACTACGTCATCACCAACGTCACAATTTCCTTAGTTATTAACGTTATATTTTCAATGGTTATTAATTAATCAGTATTTAATCTTAATCAGTATCTTATGTATTACTGATATCTCTATTAAAGTCCAATTGCCTCAAAACAGCCCATGTTATTAATGTGTTTTAAATCCTGCAATGTGCGTTATATATCGTTAAGAAATAAGTGTTTACATAGTACATGGTGGGAATAATTTGCATACCAGTTTTAACCAAACCGAGTTTAATAAATAATTACTTGGTGTTATCGATTATTGGTATTATCGTTTCATTCTCAGACATTATTAAAAGCAATCCTATGTATAATTTTTATATTGAAATCAATTAGAATAAAGTAAAAATAAGTGCATTTCTTTGTGTTTTTATTTAATTTTGTTAGTCTTTCTAATTCGATATAATATTTGTTTATATTAAAACTTAAATACTTGTGCCCCGGGGGTGGAAGTTTTTGCTAGTAAATATAGACACACTCACACACACACACACACACACACACACAACACACACATACTGAAAGCGAGGGGCGAAAATAGAAACAAAAAAGAATCGTTGGAAAGCAAAAATTATTGTGGCGGGAACAGTTCGACTAAGAAATTGGGGTGGGGTTTGGAAATGTGAGTGAATGAGGGGTAACCGGTGTACTATTGACATTAAGAATTGGAATGGACAACGGAGAAAAGGAAAGAAAGAAATTAAAGAAAATACGACGGCACCCGTTTTCTTCCCAAGAGAGATGTTTCCGAGAGACAACGGCTTGGACAAGGTTTTGTGGAAGACCAGCGGTTGCCTCTGCAGTAGGTTTCTCTTCTTTACCCTATTGGTGTTTCTCAAAGGAGGCACAAGGGCCGATAGAGCTTATTTTTTTAATATCCAAATTCGATTCTCAGTGAGTACCCTCACATCAGGCCTAGTACCCTGCGACGAGTAGGGATGTACTAAGCCGAGTTTAGTATATCACAACTCCTCATGGCCTTGGGCCTTCCTTTTGAAGCGGTCATTTCTTTCTAGATGGTGATATATTATTTTCCATTACAGGTCAATTTTTTTTAAATTACATATAATAAGCACAATTTTTTTTATATGCTGTATTTTTATGGTTTTTAAGAAAAATCGAGGGTATCCGGTAGCTCAAAAAGTTGATGTGATATAGAAAAACTGGGGTTATTTTTTAATTCAGAGGTAAAAAAAAAAAAATAGTTCAAAATAGTGTCAGATACAACTCAACAAAAAATTGTGTTGCCCAGTGTAATTAGACCGTTTTTTAGGGTCTTATTTCTTTTTAATCTGCTGTGTTTGTGATGTGTATTTCTTAATAAAGCTGCGAGTTGGGGGGGGGGCAATTCGGCCCTTGTTAAAAAAAAAAAACTATCAACCGAAGTCCGGTTCTAATGTTTGATATCTCTAATCTTGTCCATTGTCGATATTTTGGCTGTCCCTTTCTCCCCCTCCCTCGTGTTGTAAGGCTGTTAAGACATTCCGTCCGATATTAGCAATCAAAATATGCCCGTTGGCCATTAAGCAAAAGATTGACAAACCGCGGGAAATCCATAATCGATTGTATATTTGTGTTGACAAGCCAGTGCTAATAACGTTCTTCAAGGAGTTAACTGGCTCGAGCCTCCGGCGGCACGTACCCACCTCCAGTTCCCCTGCTTTGTCGCAAAGCCATATCATCAACACGTGCTAATAAAAACCGAGAGGTTATTTTGGGACATTTATTAAACACAGTCAAGTCTGGCACAGGGCCCAGAAGAACTGGGGGATCAGCGTGGATCAAACTCATTACCTTACCGTTGACGCTCTTATCTTAATGGTTATTGTCGTATGAAATGTACATCGGCGATCCGAGTTTGAATCCTGCACGAGGCTGTTTGCGTTTCAATTCGCGCTGTTGTTGCCCTTGGGAAAGGCATAAATCCACCCGTCCCTCAGATATATGTGAATAGTAGGAAAAACTGAGTTCTTAAGCCATGATTAGAAAACTAGTCTAGGAAAAGAACATTCTGAATTTAAACCAGTTTTACTCCGCTTAAATTTGGTATTTGCGTATATTTACATTTTTTGTGTAGTTGTTCCATCAGAGTTTTTTTTTTTTTTTGGAGGGGGGTGCATACAAAAATATGATATCAAGGGTTCCTATCTCGTACAAATAACTCGAACATAGTTGTATGGTTTCAACAATTCCTATCTAATACTAACAATTATATTACGCAAGCTAAAACAAAATTGAGTAATAGAATGAAATGAAAATGAAATTAAAACGGAGAATGAGGAATAATTTTGAACGTCTCGAGGCGACACAAGAAAAGTCCAATGGGCGGAAAAAGAAAGAAGACGATGACAAGTGTAGGTATAAAAAGAACTGATGGAATAGATTAAAGAAGGTGACTGAAAAAATGAATAAAATATAAATATTAAACAAAAAAATTGATTACAATATAAAATGTCCGAAAAAAAAAAAAGCAAAACTACCTCCCCCCAATTAATAAAACCTTATTGCTTCTTGTTGCTTGCTTTCATCTGTTCCACGTTATCAGTCCATCACATGCTATTTCGTGATGCATGTAGAATACAGTGGGTAAAACTAAACGAACTAGACAGTAATTTTACCATCTACCTCAGATGGTGGGTGAGGCTCCACATCAAATAAAAGATCCTCTTAGGCTATACCTCCCCATAAGATTCAAATGAGTCAGTGCTCTTTCATTATGCACGTGGCAAAGCTAAGGGAACTGGATCTCATCTACATATTTTGGGTCGGTGAGGCTCCACACTATATAAAGTATTTGTATTCGTGGGGAGGCGTATAAAAAACGATTTGCTTCTTTAATTCGCCAAGTATTAATATTCAGTCATTCCTCTTCGTCTCCATATTTGATTTTTCGCTGTTTCTTGTTTTTCTTCCCCTTTTTTGTATCTCGCTTCCGCGTCTCCTGTCTATTAGGTCTCCCAACTTTTAATAAAAATCACCAATGTTATGTGTTTGTTTGTTAATGTTCCAGAGTCTTTGAACGCGAGACGCGCCAAAATTGGGCTACCAACTGCAGCTAAATCGACATACAACACAATCATAGGGCCTCTCTTTCATTTAACGACTCCCTGTACACAACCACACTCAAAAATCAATAAGGCAATCGATCTAATACATGTACACCCTCCAAAAAATCACCAAAAAACAAAACCAAGTGCTTTAGTGTCGCTGATTCTGCCATTGCCAGACGGGCAACTGAAGGAAGTGGGGTGGGGCTGTTATTTGATGTCAATTATCTGAATTGAAAACTGTCGGGTCGAGTATGATTTTTTATCAATAATGCAGTTCGATGCCGCCATAAACGAAATGAGAGGATATATTCTTTCAATTAATGCAGTACCCGTTGGCGCACTATTCGAAACGGTTATCGTCGTATGAAATGGAATAGGCGACTGAGTTCAAGTCCTGAACGAGGCTGTTTGCTAAATCCATAATTGTTTTTACCAGGGTTAGTATTGCCTGATGATCGTGAAAGTCTTAGCGTATTACTTCCAATGTGTGTGTATTCATTAACGCCTTTTTATGAGCAGGATGCGTAACAGAGTCCTTTTTAAGCAGAGTTTAACAGGTTTGAATTCAGAGGTTTCATTCTCCTAGACCGGTTGCCTATGCGGTGTCTATGAAAACTTTTAAGATTTTTCTAAAAACATTTATCCCACAAAAATCTTTTTCTTTAGGGTAACGAAGACATGAAGTTTGAAATCGCATAGACGAGAAACTGTCAGTTACCAAGCGCTGTGTGATTATGGGAGTTACTGTATTTATCAAGATAGAAATGAACAATGAATGGAATGTTAATTTTTCAGAATACAAAGTGTGTCAAAAAGTACAAAAAAATCTTGATACTTTTTTGACACACCTTGTATATGATAAGTGTTCGGAAACTTTCCTTGTCATATTGGAAGCATGGGAAAATATAAGATAAGAAATAATAACCAAAATTTACCGCACAGATCAGATTACCAATTAGTGCTACTCATACGCTGAGTTGGTGAGAACCGGTATTGAACTTAGAACCAAGGCGGGCGTTAAAACGACTGAGCTAAACCGTCCTATCTTTTATATAAACTGGATTAAATTTTTAAAAAAGAGATGAATGAGAATCTTTCTTGTCATCTGAAATTTGAAAAATGGAATTGTCTTTGTGCAAGGAGTCGGAAAAATGGCGACTTTTCTTCAGCTTTAAACTTCTTATCAGTGTTATTTTTTACACTTGCCTTCATCCATATCCTGTTAATTCGCTTGTTTTTGTTATTTTCCAATTTATGACATTTTGTTTTTTCGTATTTGCTCGCCCCCTCCACCCCACCACACTACACGGCGAGGTGCAGGGAGTTTGGGGTGTTTGGGGCGGTAATGAGTGTTTCTCCTACAGTTATTGACTGAAGCAGACGATGTGTTCGTTTCTTTCCTAGCACTTAGTGAGGCTCTTCATATAGTTTTCAATAATAAGTCACCCCCTTTTTCTTTTCTTTTGTTTTGTTGTTGATGTGCTCCCGGTCCCCAGTCTGTTATTAGGAGAAGAAAAGAGGGAAGATTATCACCCCCCACACTTTTTGTTTTCTTTCTTTCTTCTTTCCTTTTTCTCCCTATTGTTAACAGTCTCGTAGATTCCCGTTGTTTCTTCTCGAGATTTCACTATGAGATCTGTTCAACCAGCAATCGATCAATTTAGAGAAAGAAATTAATCTTTGTCCTTATGGGGGGGACATTTGTAACTTCAACTACCCCCCTCTGTCCAAAACTCTCTCTCTCTCTCTCTCTCTCTCCTCTCTCTCTCGCTTTCTCTATCTATTTCTCTCTCTCTATCTCATTCAACTCTCCCCCCCCCTCTCCCTCTCTCTCTCTCTCTCTCTCTCTATATATAATATATATATATATATATATATATATATATATATATATATTATATATATCATTCAAACTCTTCTTTTTCTCCCTTTCTTCATAACTATCTTTCTTTTCTCTTCTTCTTTCACCCTCGCTATCTTTTTTCTGTAACTTTTACCCTCTCACCTTTTTACTCCCTTTTTCTATCTCTCTTTCACTGCCCACCCCCTTTCTCTCGCAAACCTATTGCTCATATGCTCTTCCTATCCCCACTCTTTCTTATTTTCTTTCTTTCTCCCACTCACCCATTCTTTTATCCCCCTCTCTCTCTCTCTCTCTCTTTCTCTCTCTCTCTCTCTCTCTCTCTCTCTCTCTCTCTCTCTCTCTCTTCTCTCTCTCTCTCTCAAACTTTTCCCTTCCTTCCTTCTTTCTTTCGCCACATTTCGCTTTCTTTTTTTTCTTCTTTTTTTCATCTTTTCTCTCTTTTAAAACTTTTTTCTAACTCAAACTATCAACACCATCTTCTTTTTCTGGCACACTAAAATATACACGGGTTATCTGTCATCAAAAAATCATCTATTTTATTCGACCCCGACTTAGTCCACTCCTTAATAGGCTTTTTGTTCATGTCTTGTAAACCTATTCATCGCTTTCGAAAGTGAAATTGTGGTTTATAAAACGAATCTCACTTTCGCTTTTTCGTTTCCAAAGGAGTCAGTCTTCTCACCCATTCGCCAACCAATTCTTCGGGGACACCGGAGGATCCTGGGTTTGGTGAGGGGGTGAGAAGAACTGAAGAGATTACAAAGACAAAAAATAGCAGCAGGGGGTGATTTTTTTAAAGACAAGGTGTAAGGGGGGTCGTTAGTGATTTGTTGTCACCACCAATTGGGATGGTAACTCGAAGATGTTCGGGAATCCCCACTGTGTAAAATTTGAGACGTTATCCAAAGTGCATTTAGAGAACTGAAGACGAGACCGAAAACAAAGGAGCTTTTCAAATTTGGTCAATGTATTCTGGATTATCGAGACCACGGCAGGGTTAGGGTTTGAGGATTATAATCTCAGCTTTCAAAATCGTTGAACCGTGTTCGAATTCCAGCTGTGGCTGTTTGCATTTACTTTGTATTCTTGCTCTTGAAAAAAATAAAAAAGATTTGAATATGATTTTTCTTGTGAGAAGCTCCAGTCCAACCCTCATTTACACACTTTCCTAGCTGAGTAGAGTGGAACTTTTTATTTTTTTACATTGTAAGGAAATATTTGTTTAAATCAGTTTCTTTTCTTTCTTTATATCTATCTGTCTATTATCTTTCTTTCTCTCTTTCTCTCTCTCTTTTATTATATATATATATATATATATATATATATATATATATGTCTACTCTTTCTTCTCTCTCTCTCTCTCTCTCTCTCTCTCTCTCTCTTTATATCTATCTGTCTGTCTGTTATTCTTTTCTCTCTCACCCTCTCTCCTCTCTTTTTCTTCCTTTCTTCATGTCTATCTGTCTGTCTTCTCTCTCTCTCTCTCTCTCTCTCTCTATATATATATATATATATATATATATATATATATATGTTTCTAGCAGTCTGTCTCTCTTTAATGAAAAACGCTTTCGTCAATTGACAATTCATTGTTGATAAAGAACTCCAAATGACAAAACAAGAAGTTTATATACATATATTTACCAACCCCTCCACATGAGTAGGATTTGACTCAAGGTTAATTTTTTAAGCAGAGTTTAACAAGTTTGAATTCAGAGTTTTCCTTCTCCTAAACTGGTTGGCATGCCAAGGTTAATGAGCCCAGTATGCCCTACTACTTACTGAATTGTTGGATGCATACCTTTCCCAATGGTCAGATTTGCCACAAGGTCACACGTATGGAACATCCAGCGAGGATCGAGCGCGCTATTCAGTAGTAATGACCAGGACTGTAGGGTAACAGTCTGAGAAACAAGAGTTTTCATTTCCGTATCCAGTTTGTGAAACTTTACCCGTCGATCTCAATCCTCATCTTATAAATACAAACAAACGAGATGGATTTGTTTTGTTTTGTTTTCGGACCGTTGTCGTCTGTATGTATAAACACAAAGTTCAGGCCACTGTAACCCCAGGCCTTGTTTAGGTGTGTGTGGGTGGGGGGTAATTACTTTTTCTTAAAAGTCATCATCAGACGACAACCTTGAATTCAAACGTGGTTTCAGAGCTCAAGATGAGGACAACAGTCCGAAATATCAAAATTATTCATATCAAGCCTCATCTCATAAATACAGACAAACGAGATGGATTTGTTTTGTCTAGTTTTTTAAGAACCCCTCCTTTTTCGTAGTCAGTGTTATAAAATGTGCGGCATTTTTACGAAATTAATATTAAAAAGCAATCAAAGATACATAGGACGAGGGATATACGGGATTCGCCAACACCCAGATGGCCCTTAGGGATTGTTTTCTTCCTCACTTTAATTTGGATCTCTCTCTCTCTCTCTCTCTCTCTCTCTCTCTCTCTCTCTCTCTCTCTCTCTTGAAGGAATGTTTATTGTCATTGTAATTTTACCAACACCTTAGGGACTCGCACGTCTGGCGAATTAAAAGATTTTTTTTTAAATGTTTAAAAATAACAAAAACAAAAAAAAACGTAAGAGCAAAGAGCGTCCCTAATTTTGACACGGACCACACCCTGAGCATCCTGATAATTCCGCTTGGGTGATATGTGTTCATTGCTATTCATAAGGGACGGGCTTTCACCTCATCCTTTCCTCCTTCCTTCTTCTTTCTTTCTTTCTTTTCCTTTCTTCCTTTCTTTCTTTCTCTTTCAAGCACTTATCTAACTTCCTACCACAGGGCTGAGCCTCCACAATCTTAGCAACCGTACCTGTTGTTATTGGCCCTTAGGATAATTTCATATCTGAACATTTTCTTTCTTTTTTTTTTCTTTTTTCTTTTTCCTTCTTTCTTTTTTAACATTTTCGCCCTTTCATTATCTTTGTCCCCCCCTCCTCTCTCTCTCTCTCTCTCTCTCTCTCTCTCTCTCTCTCTCTCTCTCTCTCTCTCTCTCTCTCTCTCTCTCAGCTGATTCATTTAATTGCGGAGAAAAAAAAGTAAAAGAAAGAAACACTGTCACGTGACACACAGAAAGCACGTGATCAGCCGAAATTTCACTTGTCCCTAAAAATTGTGTATGCGATGACGGTGTCGGTGAAGGATTTGGGGTCCGGAGGCTATCGTAAATTATGCATTAACCGAATGCGGCGATTCGTGGGTCCAAAGAATTTTGCTCGGGGCAAGGTTTTTGCCCTTGGGTAAGAAACTGAACTGACCACATCCTTTACCAGAAAGCCTACCGTACAAAAGCTATTCTGGATATGAATGTGTGTATATGCGTGTATAGTTTTTTTTTTTTATCATTATGCGTCTAACTGTAAGTGTATTCATTTCTACGTGTGGTTGTTTTCTACGTGTATGTGTGTGTAGGGGGTCTAAGTGTATTCTCTATATCAACAATACGTACCCACATTATATACGGGTTGTAAAATGTTATTATATGAAATAAAGGATGTAGTCGGTTTCATTAAAGTTTAGAATATTCATTTGTATTTAACACACGTTTTATTTGTTTTTATCGATTATTTGATACGGGTTACTTGATTGTTTACACCGAGAATTGAAATACACACACACCACACACACACACACACACACACACACATATATATATATATATATATATATATATATATATATATAATTATATATGGGTGCTATATCTATGAACAAACAATGCTCAATATCGAGGATAGAGCATTTATAGGTAGAGTAGCGTGGGAATGGAATCAATTGCGCTTGCTTACACCTATGCGTTAATTCAAATCAAGTGATTTATTGTGTGTATATATATATATATATATATATATATATATATATATATATATATATATATATATATAAGTTACTGTAGCGTGGACATGGGGTCAAAGGCGCTTGGTTAATGACAGTTTCTCGTATCTGCGATTATTCATCCCAAGTTGTTTACCGTATTCTTCATCAGGGACATCAGAATGACGATGGATTCGCCACTTTCATTTTACAAGTAAATGTAGAAGGTCGTTAAGAAACTGGGTAACATTTGTCACCTTCCTTTTTTTTTCTGGTGTAATGTATGAGTAAATCGTGCTCAATATCGTGTATAGAGCATTTATATTTAAGTTAGGGCAGCATGGACATGGAGTCAATGGCACTTGGTTACTGACAGTTTCTCGCCTATGTGATTATTCAAACCAGAAAGAGAAAATGTCAGTAACCAAACACCATTGATTGAGTCTATACCATTCAAACTTAGATCTACAGATTCTCTATCCCCGATATTAAGCGCTCTTTATTTATAAATGTAGCAAACCATATCACAATACAGTGCTATATTTGTAAATAAATAGTGCTATATATTGTTGATAGAACTTGTATATCTAAGTTAATGTCAGTTTTACCGCCCATATGATCATCATATTGAACACTATTTATGAATATAGCAAAGTACCTCATATATATATATATATATATATATATATATATATATATATTATATATATATATATATATTTTATATATATATATATATATATATATATATATATATTTAGGCGTGTGTATAAATATATATATTCTAACTATGTATATGTCTATGTATATGTCTATGTATATGTGTGGTGGGTGTTAGAGAGAGGGGGGATATTTATGCTTTTGTGCTTGAGAATTTACAAGTAAGTGGATGTATGTGACATGGAGGTTTGTATTTGAGAGGAAGCATTTTATTAATACTTTAAGAGTTTCGGTTGACTTTAAACCCCGCTAATTACTTTTCAGAGATTTAGAATTGTGCACAGAAAGAAAGAAAGAAAGAAAGAAAGAAAGAAAGAAAGAAAGAAAGAAAGAAAGCATATAAAATCATAAAAGAAGGAATGAAAGAAAGAATGTAAAACCATAGAAAGAAAGAAAAGGAAAGAAAGCATGTAAAACCATAGAAAGAAAGAAAAAGAAAGAAAAAGAAAGCATGTAAAATTATAGAAAGAAAGAAAAAGAAAGAAAGAACGAAAGCATGTAAAATTATAGAAAGAAAGAAAAAGAAAGAAAGAACGAAAGCATGTAAAATTATAAAAAGAAAGAAAGAAAAAGAAAGAAAGAAAGCATCTAAAATTATAGAAAGAAAGAAAGGAAGCTTGAAAAGATTAACTCATCCGTTGGATTAACCTCTAAATCCTAAGTACTTGCCCTTTGGAAGTAATATCAAACGTACTGGTTAATCTTCAGATGTCAACATATCGCAGAAAGACTTTAGGTTTTTTGTATTGTTTTTTTGTTTTTTGTTATTTTTTTAATTCAACTCTTACAAGATGAAGAGAGGGTACGTAACCATTTTTCGAAGACATGTTTTTACCAAAGCTCACATAAGGATAGCTTTAACATCAACATGAAAATCATTATATGACCTAAACAAAAAATTGATAAAAATATCAATTACTGATTATTGTGACTGATAGCTTATTAAGGCATGTCGACTCATCTAGGGTTGTTTGATGCCTAGAGGTTAGGGAATTGCGTTCATTGTACATTTATATTTACAACTTTTGTGTAACTGATAAATTTGGATTGCGGTTGCACCGCTGCAACCGATTCTCCATATTAACCAATTTGTGGCTTTATTATAGACTAGAAGCAGATACCCAGCCCCGCCTGGGTAGAGGAGGAGAAACCCTGGTATACAGATTTGTTTATTTTTGAGATATATAAATGCTGGACATTTTAAAGTAGAATTTCAATGCTATTTCTATGTACACTTTAGTTTTTAAATATCTTCGAATATAAATCAAATCTTCATATTTTTGCTCAAAAAGCAAGAACCGGTGATATTCTATATATATATATATATATATATATATATATATATATATATATATATATATATATATATATATATATTTACTTTGTCGTTAATTGTTTTATTTTTGTAGTTTTCTCCGGGCACACATACATACATACATAAACATCAATTGTCCTTTATATATGTATAGAAAACTAGTTACAGCGGCGTTACACACACGCCTAGGCACTAGGTTAGAATTCTTATTTTGGGGAGTCAGTGGGGGAGTGGTCATGCAGTTCCATTCGCCGAAAAAATAATTAAAGACAAAAGGAACCACTTAAAGGGTAATATGAGCTATATACGCGTCCTAGACTCGTGTAGAAATTAGTTGGCTTGTAGGGTGAGTGTTTATGCTGATCTGTTTAGGTGCTGTTAAGGGCCTTGACAGCAGGGGATTCTGACCAAAGGTTGGGAAAGGTCACTCTTAAGACACAAAACCTTTTGATTAAAAAGAAATCGTTTCAGATCTAAAATACTCCATCGCCTCAGAACCTAACCCGTAAAAATCTTTCATACCCACGGAGGATATTAATGTCGACGACAGATGTGCATGAACAGATGTGGATGCGCGGTGGGCGTGACAGTTATTGTCGTATGAAAGGAAGTCTACGATGCTATTTGAAAAACTGAACGAGAGAGTTTGCGTTTTACTTTTCGGTAACGACCTTGAGATAAGCATGAATCCTTCTCTTCTGCATCCAGTAAATAGTAGACCAGACTGGGCTCTTTAGCTATGGTGCGACAACCGACCTAGGAGAAGAAAAAACTCTGAATTAAAAGGTGAGTTATGTTGTTCAGGAGAATCTGCGGCACGTTAGTGCACCGGTCTACTGTCATCAGCTCATCCAAAATGTGAGTAATTTCAGTTCATAGGTTGAATGAATATATATATATATATATATATATATATATATATATATTCAACCAGCCCAGACCATATATCAATGAATCCAAGAAATTTGCACCATGATCTACAGAAAAATTCCGAATCGTACAAGGACTAGCTTTATCGTGAAAATATCTAAATGCTAAATTGGAAATATATATGTAAAAAAATAGATAAAAATATAAGATAATCTGCGATCTTGTGTACATACACACACGCACACACACACACACACATATATATATATATATATATATATATATATATATATATATATAATATATGTTGTGTGTGTGTGTGTGTGTGTGTGTGCGTATGAAGGTATATATGTATAAACTACCTGGCTAATCAGTAATAATGAAAAGATTTATATTGGTGCCTCGAAGCTTGAATGGAAAAAGAGAATATATAATCATCTAACAGGCTTAATGAATAGAAAGTAGAGCACTTGCACATCATTGTCTAGCCTCACATGGAAAATGAAAGACGATGCACCAATCGTTAAGTGGCAAATTATAAAGAAAACACCGGCATGAAAAGGAGAGGAAAAAAGATGCAAATTGCGCTTCGGGGAAAAATAATGCATATTAGAATACCCGGATGCCGCTAAATTGTAAAACAAAAAATCTGAATTAGTATCAAAATGCCGTCATTTAAATAAACTTCTATTATGCTATTTGCCCCCAGACTAGTTTGCATTATTCTCTGAGAAATTCTTTCAAAAATGAATAAAATGAAATTTAAAAAAATAAAATTGGTATTAGAATACAAATTTGAAAAAATAACTAAAATTAAATTAAATTGGTATTAAAATGAAAATTAAAAAACGGGTGAGGTAATGAAAAAGCAAGTCTGATGGAGGGGAGAATTGTAAAAAGGAAAATTGTTCTCCCCTCTCTCTCTCTCTCTCTCTCTCTCTCTCTCTCTCTCTCTCTCTCTCTCTCTCTCTCTCTCTCTCTCTCTCTCTCTCTCTCAAATACACAATCTTGGTATGTCAAAAAATTAACGATAAAAGGCGAATGACTTTTAAGATATGTGAATCCGACTGACTCGTAATAATAAATATAGATAATTTATTTAATGTTTTATTTTCAGACAGATTATTCTACCTCTGATAACAGATACTCCACTCTATTCATTTCTTTTATTCATTCATCATATTCATTATGTCATACATTTCTTATGATTTCCACAACAACAATAAAGTATTTTGGGAGATACATAGCAACAATATTGGGTGTTTGAATCACTGAATGGTCGATATATAATAGGCCATTTGTCTCACGAGTTTCTTTGCGACGTTTTCTTTTTCTGTTTTTCTGGAAATAAACCGCAGCTTTCAAGCAAGTTGTCGATTTCTTCTCTCTTTTTATATTCTTAGGATCTTCTACATCACAGGCAAACACATTATTGGTCTATAGTTATTTTACTTTTCGTTTCTGGCAATCCTTTACCGGGTCTTTACCCAAGACCTAGGACGAGGAAAGATGGTGATTTTATGAATTCTATGTATCCATTTTTGCTTCCTCATTTTGTGTTATTTTTCCGTTCACATCGGTAACCCATCGTAGTGTAATAGTTAGCAAGCTAGCCTCGCAGATCTATTACTACTGAATAGCGAGTTCGATCCTCGTTGGATGTCCCATAATTGCGACATTGTGTCACACCCTACCCGTTGAATACGGATCGAGTAAAAGAAGTGTCTTATTGCGGTTAGCTAGCTAATCTCGCAGATTCATTAATAATGAAGAACGAGTTCGATCCTGGCTGGATGCTCCATAATTGTAACCTTGTGTCACATCCTACCTGTGGGTGCGGAGTTTGATAAAAGATTAAAGACTGCATGTAAGAGTTCATAAAGATGGAAGCGTGTGGTGTAATGGTTAGAGTCATAGGAAATGGATTCGTCGCCCAGAGTTCAAATCCTGGACGAGACATTTTGAATTTCCCATTGCGCTAGTATCCTGGGAAAAAGTATGCATCCAACTACTCTTTCTCCAGCTTAGGGTAAATAGTAGGACAGACTGGGCTCTTTAACTTTGGTTAAGAGAAGAAAAACTCTGAATTCAAACCTGTTAAACGCCGCTTAAGAAATTGACCTTGTGTCACATCCTGCTCGTGCGGGGGGGGTAAATATCTATAATCTACAAAGTTTGGCGAAGCCTGCTTTAAGGATGTGTGTGTGTGTGTGTGTGTGTGTGTGTGTGTGTGTGTGTGTGTGAGGACGGGGGCGGGGTCATGTTCTAACTTTTTTTTTCTTCAAGTAATGATACCAACAAAACGTGCGGAGATAAACATTTCCTCCTATTACGATTTTTTTAAACAACAACAAAATAAGTACAATAAAGTAAAATCAATTTAATATTTCTACATGTAAATTCAGTCTGTTTTTTTTCTTCTTTTTTCTAAATACCTCAAACCAATTAGTTCAATATTAGGCCAGGTAAAAAAATGTTGTTTTTTTTTGTATCATAAAAACATGAAAAGTTTTTAATAATTTTTCAAACCTGTTTCTGTTTTTTCTTTTTTTCTTCTTTTTATGTGTGTGTGTGTGTGTGTGTGTGTGTGTGTGTGTGTGTGTGTGTTACCCAAATTTCCTCTTCGAAGAAAACTTCAAACACTGTTAAGCACTAAAAAAAAGGAAGAAAACAAAGGTAGGTTGAAGTGGGGTGGGGTATGTGAGATGATCTTATCTCCCAAGTAGAAATCGTGCGACTCTCTTTGCAGCCGGTTCTCTCTTCAAACCCCCACCTCAACCCTCCTTCCACGTGTGATATTCACCCACGATTCTCTTTTAAAGACTTTTCAATGGGGTCGGCGGCAAAGACAACACCAACGAGTTGCGACGATGACAACCATTTTTTACACTTGCCGTGTATTTCCAATAATCGAAACACAAGCCTGGCCCTTCATTCCACTTGTTCCTTTTCTTTATCAACATCTTTCATTTCATTGAAAGTATCTAATTAGGTCTTGAAAGCGAATGTGGGGTGGGGCGGGATTAATGACCCTCGCAAAGGAAAGAACAGGGTGGCTTCAAATGAGGAAAGACTGAATTCTGTTGTAGGATGTTCCCAACTATTAAGGCGGCAGGATACAGTAAATCTTAATATAATTAGATCATTATTTTTATTTCTGGGAAGTATGGAGTACCCTTTCATTGTCGTTACTCCCAGGTTCAGGCCAACTCTGACTCGGAGAAGTATGTATTTGCTAACCGCTCCCCACGGGCAGGATGTGATACATAGTCAATTTCTTAAGCGGAGTTTAACAGGAAAAACTCTTAATTCGTTAAACCCCCTTTAAGAAATTGATCTTGTGTTGCATCCTTCTCTTGCGGCGAGTTGGTATATATATATATATATATATATATATATATATATATATATATGTCTCTCTCTCTCTCTATATATATATATATATATATAGAGAGAGAGAGAGAGAGAGACAGACAGACAGACAGACAGACAGACAGACATAGAGAAACAGTCAGGCAGACAGATACGTATAAAGTACATATGTATAGAGATTATATATAGAGAGAGTATATAAGTATATATATATAGAGAGAGAGAAGAAAGTGACACACACACACACACAGATGAGAGAGAGAGCGAGCAAGAGAGAGAGAGAGACAGTCAGACAGACAGACAAACAGCAAAATAGACAGGTAGATAGATAGATCTGAATTCACTTGATGTACTTGAGAGATCAAAGTTGGGTTCTAATGTATCCATCATTTCTTTCATGGCTGTGGCTTCTGTCGTCAATTGATCGGCTTTCCGCTGACAACTAAAAATTTTTTTCACAAAAAGATATACCCCCCCCTACAAAAAAGACATCATTCGACACATACACCAATACTAACCTGACATTCGTCTCCACCAACAGGAACGCTCCAATCATACCATCTACCCCCACCTCCACATCTTCGCTCCCAGGGACTAATAGTTTTGATTCTTAGTTATATTACTATTAAAAACGTTGGTTCTTTTTTATCATTTCTTCAACGGTTTTAATGGCTTCTTTTCATAAGATCAAAGATATCCAGTTTTATAATACTCATAAATGTGGGTCGACCCTCATTGGGGACCATGACTAATCAAAACCGGACAAGATCAAATATATTAATTGCCTCTTTATCATAAACGCAGGGGCTTGTCATTGAATGATGTTTTTCTTCTTTTTTTTTGCAGGCAATCGTTACTAATTTCGATCCTCATTGGGGACTATGCTATTAGGACTTTGATAAAAGACAGGCAATCAAAGATATTAGTTTCAGCACACTAATAAATAAGTTTACCAATTACGAAATAACTGAGTCACCATTATATATATATATATAAAACACTATCAATGAAATGTAGCACAATTTACTTATATATATATATATATATATATATATATATATATATATATATATATATATATATGGCAAATTTATAAAAAATAAATGTAGTGAGGTTTTTTGAAACATAAAAGAATAGTGAAAATAATAATTCAAATTGTCTAATATTCAAGAAATGCAGTTGACTTACCGGTTTCGTTTGGATTAATTGTGTACTTGTTTAAGGCGATCTATATACTGCCTGTCGTTTTCATCGAATTTAGTTTTCATGCTAAAAAAAACAGTACATTTATTTTTTTATAACTTTGTCATCAAATACGTGAAGCATACGCGAAACACTTAAAATTTTAAATTAATATTGGTGATGTAAAAAAAAAAAGTCGTCGAGGCGGCCTAATGTCAGCCAGACAGCCAGGGAGTCTATCCCCTTTTCACTAGCGCTAGACCAAGGAGATTATTTTAGCATCTGAGGTGGAGCGCCACACCCACCATGAGCTCCCCTCATACGCTGAGTTAGCGAGGGCCGGTATCGAACCAGGAATCTTGTGATTCCTAGCCGAATGCTCTACTGACTGACCAAACCGGTCCTATCTAAGTAAATAGTGCTCTATATCATTGTTAAAGCATGTATATCTAAATTATGATTTTCCAGCCAAGTGCTCGGTTTGAAATTCGCATAGACGAGAAACTGTCAGTTACCATGCTACCACATTTTTACAGCTCTGGGGAGTGTAGAGTATCTCTTCATCGCCATCATTCCCAGGTCCACTCTGACCTGGAGTGGTAGTTCCTGTTCGGGTACCATCTAAGGGTTAAATAGAAGAAAAAAAATTGAGTACCGACCAAGAATGAATAAAATAAAACGTCTTCGGCATAAAATAACCCAACAAGAGTTGACATGCCGTAAAATCCAACCAACCAAATCAAACACGAAATGTACCTAGAAGTAACGTCAATGAAGGAGTACTCTGCTCTCGTCAGGTCTCGAAATCTAAAGATTCACTATCAAATGCAGTTTAGTGTCATATCCAGTGCTCGTGTTTATTGGGTCTTTTTTTAAAAAAGGGGACAGTCAGCATATTCTAAACCCCACCAACTCGGTGAACAAGGCAACAGTTGTCTTCTTTTTTTCTTTTTTTTTTTTTTTTTTTTTTTCATCAACATCTCTACTGCACATGAAGGTAAATAAATAATCGGTTAAATATATTTGCAAACACGTGCAGACTTACATCCCAAAGGCTCGTTCTTTCCTTTATGCAGTGAAGCGTGCACTGTTTTCTATCAATTACTCCATCGGTGAAAAAAAACAGCCGCTACACTGTAATTCTCTCCCATGCAATCACCGCAGGCCGAGAGAAGAAGAATTTTGAAAGAAGAAGAAGAAGAAGAAGAAGAAGAAGAAGAAGAAGAAGAAGAAGAAGAAGAAGAAGAAGAAGAAGAAATGGTGGCGGGGTGGGAGAGAGGAAGGGAGTAGGAAAGAAAAGCGGGAAAAGAAACGTTCCATCCGCCATTTTCATCTCATTTAGCTTCTTTCGTCTGTGTTCACTGGCACCACTAAAATTATTGCATATATATATATATATAATATATATATATATATATATATATATATAATATATATAAATGGGAACAAGTCTGCTACCATTGATTTCTTGCTATATAAGCTTAATTTTTTTAAAGCGGAGCAATCATCGGACAGCGAAAAATGTTTGAAAACCATACACATTGATATATATATATATATATATATATATATATATATATATATATATATATATATATATATATATATATATAGAAAGAGAGAGTGGCAGAAATGACATATTTTAAACTCTCATCTGTATAATGTAAATGAGCTTGGAGCTACCATTGACACTTGCCTATCTTTTTTCTTTCTTCTCGGATACGATCATGGACCAGCTATGTTTTTAAAGGTTAACAAAAAGTCATGTCTGGTGGTATTTCCTCAACTTTTTGGCAAATAGTATACTTTAATTCTTCCAGGTGTCTTTCTTTTAATCGATGAACCTGTGGGTCTGAAATTTTCAACCCATAGCAGTATCGATTTTCTATCCGGAACAGTATCATCCCAACGAAGCATGAACTGAGCACGTATTGCTCTGTGTGTAACTATGTGATATGCTCCTAATCAGCATGTCGTATTTAAAAATGGTCTATGATGATATTGATGATTCTATTTAGGAAGGATTCAAAAATTCTATTTAAGGATTTCATAGTCTTCTTGATCGAAAATTTGGATGATTGAAGAATATCATTCGTTTCCAAAATGAACTGGAAATTGCTTTGTTCTCGAAAAGCATTTCAAGCGCGTTGTTAAGATAATAAATATCTTTATTAAGTATTTTGCGAGGTTACTTTTACATACGAATATAATGAGAATCTTAGTACCAAATTTTAAAAATGAATGATAATTTTGCGGGGGTTCTCGCTGAACATTCTTTTCAATCATCCAAATTTCCGATCTAAAAAAAAAAAAAAAGAAAAAGAATTATGAATTGTTTTTCTTTTAATTTTCATTGAAATTTCGTTTCTTCTTTTCCATCTTTCTTTCTGCTTACACTCGAATTTTTCTTAAATTCTCTTTTTTCTTTTCTTTTCGTTTTTTTTTTTTTTCATTTTTTAAATTCTTGTTCTATTTATTTATTTTCTTGAGTGTTTTGGTGGGGAAAGAACATTACAAATTCCCCACTGGCTATACACCCAATTAAGTCCAGATATCCAACTCTGATATAATTATCTCCCCTTAGAAGAACTCTCTTCTTTCAAATTTGATATTTTACCAGATAAATTTTTTACCTTAAAAAAAAAGAAAATCGCCCCTTCCCTCTCTCTTCTACTGCAGACCCCCACCCTTTCCTTTTCTCTTGTTTACTGTTTAGTATCAACACCTGAGTAGTGTCGTTAAAACGCTCGCCTGGTTCCTGGGGTGACTACACTTTAACGTCTTCTTATCACAATTTGTCTCTTGCATCTCGGAAATAGAAAAACCCGCCTTTTTCAGTCTTTTCTTTCTCACAAATTCCGCACAAACACCATCGCCCCCCACCCCGCCGCCTCTCTCTCTCTCTCTCCCCACTCTCTCTCTCCTCCCCACTCTCTCTCTCTCTGGGAATTTCTTCCTCCAACTCACACTTTAAACGTCCTTTTCTCTCCTAATTTCTCTCTCTCTCTCTCTCTCTCTCTCTCTCTCTCTCTCTCTCTCTCTCTCTCTCTCTCTCTCTCTCTCTCTCTCTTCCGGAGTCTGTCTTTCTTTCTTTGTGTTCATCATTCACCCTCTCCGATTCTTCCATCTTCGTCTTCCTTTTCACATCCTACACACACACACACACAGTTACCTTTTATTTATCTCTCTTTCTCATTCTATCGCTGTAATTCTCCCGAAGAGGATTCTTAGTTGATAGACTTTGCATTGCCGATTAGCGGGAGATTGCGACACTAATTAGAAGAACTGTCTCTTAAAAGAAAGAAAAAAAGTGAAAAAAAAACAAAGAGTGAGAGAGAGAGAGAGAGAGAGAGAAGAGAGAGAGAGAGAGAGAGAGAGAGAGAGAGAGTTACTTTTATTCGCTCAAAGGTATACATTTAATGATTTAATGTTTCAATGAGCACCACGTTGGTGTTACTGATAATAGTGTTTCAAAATTAAGTTTTCGTTATCAGAAAAGATACTTTTGGAGAGTCGTTTGGTAGATGGGAAATGAGTCGAAAAAGTATATAAATTAACTTAGATAGACAGATAGATCGATCGAAAGATAGATAGATAGATAGATAGATAGAGCGACATACATACTGACATTCTGACCAGGAAAGTATAAACAGACTGTAATATAAATGCACGTGCACACACGCACTCATATATATATATATATATATATATATATATATATATATATATATATACCGTGTTTCCCCGAAAATAAGACCTACCTGTAAAATAAGACATAGTGTAATTTTGCAGGTTGATCTTAATTTAATCCCTCCCGTAGTTGAGACCGGCAAACAGACGAAAAAATAAGCCTTCTTCACAATCTCTTCATGCGACGCAAACACTCGACCTACCCCAAAAATGAACCCTAGTGTTAGATTTCGCAGTGAAAATTGATATAAGCCCTGTCATATTTTCGGAGAAACAATATAATATATATATATATATATATATATATATTATAATATATATATATATATATATAATGTGTGTGTGTGTGTGTGTGTGTGTGCGTTGGGAAACTTTTTGCGTTGTATTAGAAGCATGGAAAAATATAAGATAAGGAATGATAACCAAAATTAAAAGTGATGAATATTGTGTTGTTTTTTTTAATCTTTTTTATTAATTCTAATATTTCGGGTGGACCTCTACCTTTATCATATATCTATAAAGAAGTATACTTTGGCTCCCTAACAACATCATTTATCAATATTGATGAAATAGTTTGCTATATTCATATGTAGAGAGTGCTCAATATCATTTATAGAGCATGTATATCCAAATTAGGGTAGCGAAGACATGAAGTGAACGGCTCTTGATAACTGACAGTTTCTCACCTATTATATAGAAATAATGATAATTATTATTATTCGGCTGAAAGAAGAAACAACTACAAAAGTTTAGAATATTCATGATTAATGTAAAAACATTCAGGCATGCTCATATGAACATCCGGGTACTTGAATTGAGCACATGTCTCTGCGCAATCATTAGACGCTGATAATTAAGCTTTGAATAATTTCTCGTTCTCCTCTCCCTCCCCTCTCTCTCTCTCTCTCTCTCTCTCTCTCTCTCTCTCTCTCCCTCTCTCTCTCTCTCTCTCTCTCTTTCATACACACGCACACACTTCTTTTCTCTTCCTCTTTTGAAATCCCCCACTCCTATCATTCTCATTCCATCCTGCCCTCCTCCTCCTTCTCTCTTTCCTCTCTCCCTCCCTCCTCTCTCTCTCTTTTCCCCCCTCACTCTCTCTCTCTCTCTCTCTCTCTCTCTCAGCGAAGAGGACATTTGACCTTTTGTTTGCGTTTTAGCATTTAACGTGACCCACACTTCCTTATTCATACACAAAGACATTTACAATTATCACCCCCCTCTCTCTCTCTCTCTCTCTCTCTCTCTCTCTCTCTCTTCTCATAACACACACGCACACGCATACACCCTCATCCCACTACCTCACACGCATGCACACATACACGCTTATATACTGGCCCCTCACAATTTCCCAGCCTTTTACAGGTTCTCTTCCTGGCTTGTTCATTTGACAACCTGATAATAATACCGCGTCGAAACTCTAATCTGTTGCCCGAAAAAATATCTGAATGGACAGAGCTTATTATAAAAATGACAATTAGATTTTCTGATAATGGCTTAATTGTACGACATTGTTAAGCCATCATCTTCCTTGTAAGAATAATACTAATAATTATTCTCTCTCTCTCTCTCTCTCTCTCTCTCTCTCTCTCTCTCTCTCTCTCTCTCTCTCTCTCTCTCTCTCTCTCTCTCTCCAGTGGAGTTGCCACAAGCTTGTGTCCATTTCCTGCACTGGTCCAACGTGTAAAGTGTTTCTGTGAATGGGGCAACCAGGAAATGTATCTTCCTAATCCCTTTCACATCGGAAACTGAAAAGCAACTGTAAAGACAAAAGAATTGTTTGAAACAACCAAAAATTACCCGAAAATCATTGACAGCGGAATAAAAGGTGATGCGAAACTTTAAGACATTCTTCATTCTCTGCTTCAAACTAATTATTAGCAATTTAACAGCCGAAGCCTGTGTAAATTACAAAATGTATCTTCC
>CM042156.1:56829340-56836840 GCA_023376005.1 Doryteuthis pealeii
ATATATATATATATATATATATATGAAGTGTATTCATATCTATCTATTTATCTAAGTCTGTAAAATCTCTCTCTCTCTCTCTCTCTCTCTCTCTCTCTCTCTCTCTCTCTCTCTCTCTCTGCTCATATCTATCTGTCTATCTAACTATATTTCTTCATATCTATCTATGTATCCCAGTCTGTTCATATGTATCCGTCTATCTAATCTATTTATCTATATGTCAGTTTGTTCATGTCTGTCTATCTAGCTAGCTAGCTCACTATCTAACTATCAAGCTAGCTATCTAAACAACCCCTTCCCCATGACGTACATAAACTCATCAATAAAATGAATGAAGCAGCAATATTTCCTCTTAATTTTCTTGTAGAGAAAGGAAAGGACTTGCTCTGTCGGAAGTGGGATGTCGAAAATTACAGGAGACTCTAATGAATTTTATCATTAAATGTTAACTCGGGGAGCGGGTCGGATGGGAGCAGGTCGGTGAGGGTGCAGGGAAGAGGGGGGAAGAGAAAGTCAAAAGAAGCAAAAAAGTAGTAACATCAGCAAAGTAACTTAATCTCCTTCTTTCTTTCCGTTCTCCCCTTTATTGCAGTCCCCCCCTTTTTTTCGCTTCCTTCCCCTTTTCACTGTATAGCAACATTAGTTGTAAGTCGACTCCTGTCCCTTTACCTGCTCGTAAAAAATCATAATTCAAGGCATGAATAAATTATGCTATTTTATATTTCAAGTTTAGAATAACAGAAAATTATATTTCTAATACGTTGCCGAAATATTTCACGTGAAGTATTGAGTAATTATGGAATTTTATTTATCTAACAAGTAATAGATTTCTTCTCTTTTTTTTTATATTCTTAGGATCTTCTACATCATAGGCAAACACTTTATTGGTCTATAGTTGCTTGTTTATTACTATTATTATCGAGTTTTTCACATCAGCCGTAGCAGGTGGTTCATTAGAGGCAAAGTGGCAGCAAGTCTCTTCAAGTCTCCGGACTCCTCTGAGTATTCTAGCCAATCTTAACAATGCTGTAGTTTGGATGGTCTCTATTATTTCTCTGATTTCCAATTCACCCAGATTCTTTTCCAGACCCTTGGGGACAATTCCAAGGACACCAATTGCAATTGGCACAACCTTCACCTTTATGTTCCACAGTTTTCTTATTTCTCTGGCAAGGTCAATCTTCCCCCTGTGATCTGTTGGGACTTATTATTGTTATTGTTTGATTCCTTTCGTTAGCTGATATGTGAAAATCTTGAATGACGATAGATTTTAGGGAGAAAAATACTCGCATTTAAGATAAAGTCGAACACCTGGCCCTGTCAGATTCATTCTTCATTAAGAAAATAAAAGAGGTGTGGGTTCTCTTACCCTATACTTTACCCTGACTCTTATATTCCATGAATAAAATTTTACATCAACAACAACTATAACAACCACAAACAGCAGTAGAAGTAGCTTAAATATGCATTGGTCCACAATAAACTCTTTACTATGCAAGGCACATACTCCCCCTTCGTTTTTTATTTATTTATCTTAGTGGCGCCTTTTGAAGATGAGATGGGGTTAGTTTATGATTAAGCACGTGCTTCTATCTCTAAGTTGTATAAACGTTCGTGAAAAATGCCATTACTCCTACGACAACCCGTACTTCAGCTAATACTTTTCTTTTTTTTAGAAACAAAGTGACAGTAATTTTCGCATAGAAGAAAGACACCCTAAAAGTATCGACATCCATGGAAGGTTTGATTTGGTTTCTTTGTTTAATGGCATATCAACCTCTGTGAATTATCTAATGCCAAAGCCATCCTTGCAGAAGAACAGTACAAAGATTGATATGCCATTAAACTAAGAAATCAAACCAAACCTTAATATATAAACGTGTCCCCCCCCCAAAAAAAAAAAGAAATTAAGAAACTAGGCAAAAAAAATGTAAATATAAACATACAATGTACGCAATTCCCTAACCTCTTGGCATAAAATAACCCAAGATGGGTTGACATATCCGTTAAAATCAATTTAAATTTTACCTAAAAATTTGCCTTCAGAATTCGAATTATAAACGAATGAATTCACACATGCGAACACACAAACACAGAATAATCTTCTCTTTTTTTTTCAGTCCTACGAGACCACCTTATGGGGTTAACTTTACTTTGTTGGTGTCAGTTGTTGAAGAGTTTGGTAATAGAATTAAGAATTAGCACCGCTGTGTGCCCCACCCCTGAACGGACTGAAGGGGGTGGGGGAGTCTGGTGTCAGACAGCAGGGAAGGCGAAAGAAATTGACACACAGGGATCGGACATGGTGCAAGGGCAAGTACAGCGACAGGAAAGGTTGAGAAACAAGGGTCGGGCTGGCATGTTGGGCTGGCTGGCTGGCTGGCTGTCAGGGTGTAGAGAATGCAGTGTCGCCCAGGGGATAGGGAGATGTTTGGCGTTGGAAACTGTCACCCAGATTTATGCCGTCCACTATTATATTTCCAGCGTTCTACGCCTTGCAGTGTAAATAACAATTTGGACCCCCTTTACATCCCTTTATTTAGTACATTGCTGTGTAACACGATCACGGCCACTTACAGAAGGAGTCCCTCGTAAAATGGTTTCCTAGAGACAAATTAAAAGCAAGGGGGTGGAAGATGGACAGAAAAGGGCCACATATGACAATAAAAAAAGAAAGAAAGATTCCCGATTCTACATTGGAAAGGCTTTCGTTTATATTGTCTTGTCCTATTCTTATCGAAATGAAGCTAGAAAAGAATTATCCTGCTTAGATTTTACAAGCACATAAACCTTGGAGGTTTACACCAATCTGGGTGGCCGTCTTTGGTGTGAGGAAGGTTACGATCAAGTCACGTACCGGTTCCCGCTAGATCACCGAAGATCATAACAGGTACGATCAATCCGGCTCAGTGTAGACCTGGGAGTAATGGCAATGAAGGGTTTTAGAGTTGCTTCGACTAGTGGAAGACTCTCTGGAATGACCGTGTGTGGGGCCATGACAGCTATTTTAAAGAAAATTAACAGTTAATTCATTGTTAAGATAGATATAGATATAGATATATATATATATATATATTCCTTGTTTTCTATATTAAGCAATCTCCCCTCTCTCTCTCCTCTCTCTCTCTCTCTCTCTCTCTCTCTCTCTCTCTCTCGCTGTGTTATCACCCTATCTCCATCTCCCTTTTCTTTGTTACCTCGTCATCTCTCTCTCTCTCTCTCTCTCTCTCTCTCTCTCTCTCTCTCTCTCTCTCTCTCTCTCTCTCTTCTTCTTCTTCTTCTTCTTCTTCTTCCTTGAGGGATTTGGATCTTTCGCATTTCATTGAAAAAGAGATAATGAATCCCAAGAGTTTTAACGTAACGAGATATTCGCGCGCTTAACTGTCAGCGGAAGAGAGACGCGTTTTGAGCGCCATCTGTAAAAACGAGATTTGCATATTTTCTCTAAAGGTGACACTTTTCACAGGATCCTCCATTTTAAGGCACAGAGAGAGAGAGAGAGAGAGAGAGAGAGAGAAACACGCGCGCACAGAATTAAGCAGGGAAAAGTGTAGACGAAATTGTTCTAAGGGTTCGTATCCAATTTTATCGTCAGACAAGCTAGGAGGGGAGATAGTTCGAGAAACTTAAAGATTTATCAATGATACTGACTGACCGCTAGGCGATAGGGCCATTTTCCCTTTTATCTGAAAAATCAATTTCCTTTTTGAAAGTTGGTTGGCTGGTTGATGGATTTTACGGCATATCAACCCATTGGGTCGTTTTATGCTAAAGACGTTTTTGCTTCATTCGCATTTGATGGGTACTCAAATTGTTTTTTAAACTCAATTTTTTAAACACATGGATGGAACCCTAATAGGTACTACCACTCAAGGTCAGAGTGAACCAGAGAGTAATGCTGATGCAGGAGTACTCCACATTCCCCAGATCTCCAGAATTGGAAACTCACCATAAAAAAAAGAAAATAGAAAAATAAAGACGGAAAGAAAGGAGAAAATAAGGAACAAACCTGAAAATGAAAAAAACAAAAAGTTAATAATAATGTTATGCCAATAAGTTTGATCAAATAAGAATTATTTGTTGAAAACTTTAAATAAAATATTGACCTCTCAATAAAATACAAGTTCCTTTGTGCTGTTCAGCAAAATAGGAAACTAATCGTCTTAAATCTTAACAACATAACATCAAAACGAAACGCTCAAGTATTTTGTTGACTTTAAGCTTTTTAAAAAATACTTTCATGTTAAAAATGCGGGAAAAGATGGAAGAATTTGGAAGCGTAGATGACATGTTATGATTTTATTTTGGTTTTACTTTGCAAGATTGAAATCCAAGGATAGAGATATTGTTTATTATTTAGAATTAGATATGTTTGCTTCTCATCTGTAAACCACCGGATTAAGATAAAGGAATATATATATATATATATATATATATATATATATATATATTATATAGTCAGCATAGCGAAAATATACAGTCAACTGTGCTTGGTAACTTTCAGTTTCTCGCCTGTGCGATTTTTCAAACCAAGTGCATGATTTGAAACATTTCGCAGACGACTGTTACTACAGTGAGATTAAGCCTCACTGGGGGACTTCCATTAGTTATCTTCTGTCGTACTTATCTGAACTTAATAGATATCAACAGAAGCAGTGACAAGGGTAGGTTCTGATTCTTGATCCTTCAGCTAAATTTCAGTGACACTGTAGGTCAGTAATCGTCTTTTTATACATGTTAATGTTAAGGTCATTTAACCATTTGTACACATAAATCATGTGACCAGATTACGTATTTTTGTTATATTTGATCTAACGAACATCGTTAGGTTTTGTGGTCAAGATATGTTGTTGATTTCACTCATTTGAGGACAGGGGTACTTAATGCTAGATATGTTGGCTGGTTGTTTTTTGTTTTACGGCTTATCAACCCTTTTCGGGTCATTTAATGCCGAATCAAGTAAGTTTGATAAACGAAGGACTCAGGTTCTTATAGTACCTGCGGTTGTTTAAGTGGTCACCCAATTAAGTATTGAACAGACTAGTCACTACTTTACTTTGGTGATCTTTAATGCTAGATATGATGTGTCAGTAAATATTAATCATATGTATACTTAAATCCTGGGACCAGATTACATATTTTAGTTACATTTGATCACATTTATATCTAACGAATATTGTTAGGTTTTATGGTCAAGATAGGTTGTTGATTTCACTCATTTGAGAACAGGGTACTTAATTCTAGATACGATGTGTCAGTAAAAATTGCATAGGTCTTCTACACATGGGGTTTGAGAACCGGATGGCTTCACTGCAGCACTGGCAAGACTCATCGTATGTTCTTTTTTTACCGAGAGAGTCTTTGACACAGGCAGATAGCCCATTGTCTAATATTAAAGCCCTACTGTCATTCAACATAAGAGACGAAGTCTACGATCACTCGACGACTGGTGTCTTCATTTAACGACAGTGCTCTCCGTTGCCGGTATCCCGCATGTGATCATTGTAATGACAAGCTGTCAGCGTGCACCCATCAAAGACCGTGAATCGTTGACATTTTCTGACGAAGATATAATCAGCTATCGAAAAAGGAACGAGAAGTTTTTTTTTTAAAGTCTCTTTGGTAATCACGTGACACCAGCCTGGTGATTCGTCAGTGTCGGCAGGGGGATCCACCCCAGCATGAAGTCTTCCGCCAAGTCTCATACTCTGGAATTAAAAGATTGGGTCGACGGTACTTTCACACCAATGGCGTGTTTGAACATACTCGAAAAATAAAATAAAATAAATAAATAATAATAACTAGCAGGACCTGTGGATATACCACAGTATGATAATTTAATTATTACAACGTTTGATACGTTTACTTTAAAGCTATTGCAATTAATTCAATATGTAAAAAGTATAATAATCTTGATTCAACTTTCTCTCGTTCTTTTTTTCTTTCTATTCATAATGTTTGATTGAAATAGATTAATGCTATCGCTTCTGTGCACTTACTCCTCCCTCTATCTTTCCCTTACTCTCTTTCTTTCTTTCTTTCTTATTATACTTTTTCTGAGTAGACTGTCCTTTTTCTTACCTTTCTTTCTTTATAATAAAAATGGAATGGTCTGTTATTATCTAACTGAGGTGACGACACTCATAAGAAATAAGAATTCGGCAGATAAGCAACAACAGATAATCATAATTTGCAATTTTGCATTTCATTTTGGACGATTTTTAACCAGAGGGTGTTGCAAGATGATAACAGTCGGAAGAAGCCTAATAATAATAATAATAATAATAATAATAATAATAATAATAATTTGGTGCACATGGAATGGTCTCCAAAAGCTTGGCAAAGAGACTAGAAGAACTGGAAATCAGAGGAAGAATTGAGACCATCTAGACAACAGCATTGTTGAAATCGGCTAGAATACTCAGATGCGTCCTAGAGAGTTGCTGTCACAAACTCCAGTGAAAGACCATCAGTTTACGTTGGTGTGAAAACTCTCAATAATGATGATGCTAACAGAAACGACAAAGACGGAAGCGATTCTGGAAAAGCCGAAGAAAAAATAAGGATAATGATCAAATAAAGAGGGAACGGATTAAATAAATAAATAAATGGAATCAGAAATCGTCACTGAGATCGAAAATACACAAGAGAAAAGGAGAAGCTTGAGGGAACTATTTATTTATTTTCTTTTGTTTGTTTTCTTTTTTTATTATTATTATGAATGCAAATTTTGGAATTTTTCTTTTTTTGCCTAATAGAGTTATATCCAATTCGGCCATTTTTCTTCATTTTTTTTCTTTCTTTCTATAATCCAGAGATCCATTTACAATTGCAATGGCGTCTTTCTCTATTTTCTTATATTTCTTGTATTTTTATCTTTCTTTTGTTTGTTTCTTATTTTGTTTTTCTTTGTTTTGTTTTGTTTTTTGTTTTTTCGTAGTCATCCTGCTCATTAGCTTATGCAGAGCTGTGTTCCCTTTTGGGGGCAGATTTGTTACGGATAGATTTACGAAATCCGAAATCCCTTTTCCCGGCGCTCGTTTTCCACCATATTATACTCGCGCATGCGCACACAACAGCTTTGCGTTTGTTGTGAATAGAGACAGGTTGGTGGGAGTGGTGGTAGTGGGGTTGCGTACGAGACAAAAGCCGGTTACGTAGAAGAAAGAAATACAAAACACCGAGAACACAGCGATGATGATGATGATGATGATGATGATGATGATGATAATAATGAAAAGAACAACATCAAAGGACACACACACACACACACGTATACACATATGCACACACGCATACGTATACAGATACACACGCATACTCAAATTGAGAAAAAAACAGCTCTTACATCCACACTCGGAACTTAAATCCCCCACGGAAAGGCAACACATCTGCTGTGACAGGCAGTGAGAAAGTTCACAGACGTAACCCCCCAAAACCTACACAGGCGCCACCCCTCGTTTTCCAAAAATCAGAGATTATATGAAATATAAACAAACA
>CM042156.1:56841840-56849340 GCA_023376005.1 Doryteuthis pealeii
ATATAACTGTTATACCACTGAGAATGATATGCCCAACTATTTTCCCTCCAGCTAAAAGTAAATAGTAGGGCGGTCTGGGCCCTTCAACTTTGGTTCGGCAACCAGTCTAGGAGAAGAAAAAATCTGAATTCAAACCAGTTAAACAAAACAAAGAGGTAATTAAGATTTCTGGTAAAAGAAAGGATCTACATAATGTTGAAACAGAAACATTCACACTATTTACAGGTCTCGCGGAATCCTTTATTTAAATGATAAATGATATTAGAAATGTAAGTAAAAATTTGTTTGAATTTCTTAAGCCAATAACACTGAAGTAGCTAGCGCAAACTGAAACTAAAATGTTCCTGCTCCCATTGGATTAAGGAATGTTTAAAATAAGCCTCCAGTTCAGGCTCTCAGTTGCGCAATGAGCAGGCCTGGAGTACGCCATGTACCACCGAGTACTTCAATATACAGGGTGTTTCATAAAAAACATTTTGTAATAAAATAACTTGTCCAATTCTCGTTCAAATGATTTTTAATGTGTAGAAACAACATGTTTAATGTTTCATGTTATTTTTAGAGGTAGGGGTTTCTTATCGGCTATAAAAATGCCATTCGTTGAAAAAGAAAAGGCGTTTAAACAATAAACAGATTTTCAAATTGTTTCTACACATGTTGTTAAAATTTGAGATCATTTGAACGAGAATGGTCAAGATATTAGATTACGAAATGATATCAATTTTTCTGAAACACCCTGCGCATTTCAAATAAGATTTTTTTAAATTGAAACACACTGTATTATATATATATATATATATATATATATATATATATATATATATATATATATATATATATATATATATTAGGTGAATAAAAAGTGATAAGACAAACAGGGATATTTCTTTAATGTTATTTCTTTTTTGGTTGTTCAATTAGTTTCGACCTTAGGTCATCGTCAGGAGAGAATTTCTTATAAAAGAAATCTTTTTAGAAAGTTTTTAAAAATTTTCTAAGTGGTTGACAAGCTACAGAAATGTATTAGAAGTGGCAAGTCCATCTGTTCGGGAAAAAACATCTTCTAGTTGAATTCGTTTTAAATTTTTTATGTATACATGAGGATTTTTTAAAAGTCAGATATATATAATATATATATATATATATATATATATATATATATATATATACTCACCCACATTTGCCAACCGTATAACTTATTCGCTATTAATATTATCATAGACATTTCTCAGTTGGTATCTATTTACGGAATTTTATTCTATAGGTGTAGGGACCTAATTAGGATCGAACTGACTACTTTACTAGTTGTGGTATGCAAATGACCATTCATCGGTGATGTATCTCACATTTAAAATCGTTTTTTAGTCAGCAGTAATATTCACATCTCCATTTTTAGCTAGTCTTACAATGTAGAAGTACGAATAGAGATTTCACGCACCCACGATGAAGAAGACAGACACACCTTCCCGTGTGTGTGTGTGTGTGTGTGTGTGTGTGTGTGTGTGTGTGTGTGTGTCCGTCCGATGAATACACTATGATACTTCGTAGAACTCGATAGCCCCCTCCCCCATTGTCAAAAGCTCAAATTTCACGATTTTTTTGGTTTTGATTTTTGTTTTTGAGTTGTTTGTTTGTTTTTTTTTGCTTTTGGGTGGGGGGTCTAGAGCAGTCTTTATTTCTGTATTTATTTATTTGTTTGTTCTTTTTGTTAAAGGGGCCAAACGGGAAAGGCTGCCAGCGAATATAAATGAATCTGACGGGTGAATGAAATAAAAAACCGAAGCAAAAAAACCTTCTTTCTTTTTTTCTTTCTTTCTTTCATTTTTTTTAAAAGTTGTATGTATTATTGATAGTTACTTCTTTATTTTAACTTCTTTATTTGCCAGCAAGCCTACATGACCTCTCTCTCTCTCTCCTCTCTCTCTCTCTCTCTCTCTCTCTCTCTCTCTCTCTCTCTCTCTCTCTCTCTCTCTCTCTCTCATCTATATATATATTATATATATATATATATATATATATATATATATAATTCTATTTCTGTCTTTTTCCCCATAATTTACTTTCTTCTTTCTTATTTATTTGTCAAAAACCCTGTCTTTCTTTTGTCTTTCTCTCTTTATCCGTAATTTTTCATTCTTTCTTTCTTTTTTTTTTTTTTGCTGTCGCTAATTTCTCTCTCTCTCTCTCTCTCTCTCTCTCTCTCTCTCTCTCTCTCTCTCTCTCTCTCTCTCTCTCTCTCTCTCTCTCTCTCCTCTGTATATATATATATATATATATATATATATATATATATATATATATATATATATGGGGAGTGTATGCACGTGTGTCTATATATGTATGTGTATAAATATATATCTATATATACATATTTTCTGTTATTGACAGACTTTCTCTCTCTTTCTTTCTATTTATCTCTGTCTCTCTCTCTCTCTCTCTCTCTCTCTATATATATATATATATATATATATATATATATATATATATATATATATATATTGCTGATGAGGCATAATATGCCGAAATGTACATATATAGATCGACTTTTTCTCGATTTGTTTACGCCTTACATTTAAACAGATATATTCGCCTAATTCATTAATTATCAACTAATTAATTTTCAAATTAGGTATGACTTCAATTAAGCACATATTCTCCCAAAGGGTGTCGGCTATCTCAAATATACTGTTTGTTTACTCTCATATATATATAGACACACATAATTTTACTTTACATTTACATAATGTAAGTACCTAATAAAGTCTGCGGGGTAGCCAATTGTTGGTATCAGCCTGATAGCAAGGGAGTCTATCTCCTTTTCACTACCGCTAGACAAGGGAAATTGTTTTAACGTCTGAAGTGGAGTACCACACCTATTTATCATCAGCTCCCCTCTTTTCCACATAGATCCAAGCTGTGCTACCCCTACGCTCATTATCAAACCCAGACACTTGTGACTCCTAGGCGGATTCTCTACCGACTGAGCAAAACCTCTGGCACACGGCCATAAGTATGGGAGCATCCAGCGGAGATTTATAACTCAATAGCAATGATCTGTTAGTCTCACTCGATAACCATTACACTACGTGCGGTGCATATACAAATAAGTCATAACTGTGAAGAGCAAAGACTAAGAGAATTCAAATGTGAGAAATAAAAAGAGAAGAAATATTGCTAACAGGTGTGCGACAAAAGATGAAAGGGATTTATTAATATGTTTATTTATTATTTTATTTACCTTTTGTTGGTCTATGTTTTGAAATAAACGTCAGACGTTCTCACTCTCAAAAGCTGTTGCTTAAATATTTGATGAAGAGCTGTAGGGAGTCCTTTTCGAAAGATACTCTTACTTAGATTAATAATATTAACGTTTTAGACATCTTAGATTGAACAAGTCTAGCATTACAGTATTTATGGACAAATGTGTTCTTACCTCTTGGCTATTCTTCACAAATTTATCACTGCCTTTACCCCCCCCCTATATATATATATTATATATATATATATATATATATATATATATATATATATATATATATATGCGTGTGTATATATGTATATATATGGATCTATATGGTATGTGTATATATATGTATGTATGTATATATATATATATATATATATATATATATATATATATATGAGAATTTATCACTGCCTTTACTCATATATATATATGTGTGTGTGTGTATATATATATATATATATATATATATATATATATATATATATATATACACACACACACACACACACATATATATATATATGTGTGTGTGTGTGTGTGTGTGTGTGTGTGTGTGTGTGTGTGTGTGAAAAAACAGATCTAAATTTGATAAGATCCGATTTTCAAAACTATCTTCTTTCTCACGTGAAGAGGTTTAAACTTGCTATCGATTATCAATCATCTTCAAAATTAGCAAGTCATCAATTTTGTCTGGCGACACCCAACTGTGTTCTGTGCATAGATAGATAGATAGATAGATAGATAGATAGATAGAGACTGAGGTTGCATATGATAATTTCGCTTTAATGCTTTTAGGAAAGGCATAAGCCAACTTCGCACAGCGCTCTATTTCGTACCCACTCTCTCTTCACAGGCATATCCCACTGTCTGTGGAGAAGATAATGAGTGAATGGGTGAAATTTTTCAAAAGTAGTATGATACAAGGCCACCATTATACAGGACCCCAGTGAGCAAATGATCTCCTTGACGAGAACTTACAAAAGCAATCATGTAGAAGAAAAAAAAAGAAAAACACGACATAAACCGAAACGTTATAACGTCGACTTCACCATCAGTATAAACCTATCTTTTGGAATACTTCGTGTGTTTTTTTTTTTCAACATACTATTGGATTTAATTCCATATTTTACTCCTAAAAGCAATCATGTTTATTGCTCAACGGTCGTCTTTATACATGTATGCGTTCGCGCACACATCTGTACACCATTCCATACACTCATGAATGACACGTTAATCGTCTCTATAGAAACTCCTATAAGGAGTATTCCACCTGCCACTAGCATCAGTTGTTCTGCTTGCTTGGGCCAGAGACAGAATGGGGCCACAGTAGTGTAATTTCTTTTTTATCAACATTAGTAGGGATCTTCCCTCTTTTTAAAGATCCTGTTATAGTTTTTTCCCTGAGTGTGTTTAAACATCTTTGCTTTTACTTAAAAGTGGAGGAAGAAGAGTTTTGTTTGACTGTGTGAGCTGAGAGGAGGGGGAATAGGCCTTTTATCGAGACCACTCATGCGTTTATGGGTAGAGAGCCAGTATCTAGATGCTCGGTGTGTGTGTGTGTGTGTGTGTGTGTGTGTGTGTGTGTGTGTGTTTTTTCAACTTGATTTCCTTCATTTTAAAGATCTTTCTCAGGTCCCCTAACTTGGTTTGGTCGTGGAGCGCTACTCATGTAGCGTGTCTTGGGCAGACATAGCCTGGCGCTATATATATATATATATATATATATATATATATATATATATATATATATATATATATATATATAAAGATCTGCAAAATGGTTTGAATTTTTAAAAAAAACTTTTTTTTATTCAGCTTCAGCGACACGTGTTTTAGATTTTAGTATCTTCTTCAAGCTTGTTTGATCTCTTTCAGAAAGAAATCAAACAAGCCTGAAGAAAATGGTGCTCCTCAACATTTTGCTATTGTTTGCAAATGGCTGAAATCCATCACTTAACATGACAAACACCAAATCCAGAAGACGGGGTTAGGTAGAGAGTTACAATGGTATTAAAGCATAAATGTTACTAGTAAAACCAGAAGTATTATATGTATTACATAAATAATTTTACTATAGAAATGCACAGTAAATCATTTCATTAAGAAAATGCATCAAATTGGTTTTCTAGAGAAGTGCGGGTCCTGGGTATGACGTTAATCTGCATCTAATGGTGAAGTTCCAATTTTGGAGCTCTGAGAAATGTGGAGTACCCCTTCATCGCCATTATTCCCAGGTCCACTCTGACTCGGAGTGGTAGTACCTGTGAGGGTCCCATATATGGGTTAAATAGAAAAAAGATGTTTGAAAAATGTGTTAAAAATTGAGTTTAAAAATTTTTTGAATACCCATCAAGTATGAATAGAACTAAACGTCTTCGGCATAAAATAATCCCACACAGATTGACATGCCAAACCAAACCAAATCAAACCTAGAGAAGTGCATTAAAAATTAACAAAAAAATAAATAAATAAAAAACAAAGGAGGACTGTCAGTGGTCAGGCAAGCGTTACTGGCTGTTCTATTTATAATTCTATGCTATTTCAAAATGGCGACCTTTCCGGTCGCTGATTGATTGGCGGGAAAGTATTACCTCCATCTCGAATTCGTATTTCGTTTTCTTTCTTTCCTCGTCGGACTTAGAAGAGAGAACGCTGCGGTAATTCACAAAAAAAAAAAAAGAACTAGAAACACGTCAGCCATTTAATTCATTGAATATCACTTGACAACGCGGAGAAAAAACGGCTACATCCGGGCCTGGAGGGGCCATCGAGGCCTGTCTTCTTCAACGATAGAACTCTTTTGAAGTATGATAGGTGGGACATCTTCAGAACTCTCCCCTACTAATTATACCTCGAAGATTTTCACCTGCGTCATCCCGCTGGGGGTCGCTCTATTCCGCTGCGACCACCCCGGCTCACACACTACACGAAGGCACAAACGCAGGATCTTTTAAGTCTTGTGTGAATATTTCAGGCTTTGTAAAAAGGAAAAAATAGGAGGGGGATGTTGCCGTGCTACATCATTTCAAATTACTAGATGTTTCCACGATTTACTATGATAATAAAGGATTGTATAAGTGTGCTACAAAAGGAAAGAAAGCTGTTCGTCTAATCACTGTAGTAGAATAATTTATAGGAAAATATTGAAACGCTTTATCTAGATTAGATTAGATGATGGAGAGGTTGCCATATCTAGCTATCTATCAAATTGTTCATATCTATGTCTCTCTCTCTCTCTCTCTCTCTCTCTCTATATATATATATATATATATATATATATATATATATATATATATATATTAAAATTACCTTTAAATTTCACTGATAGACTTATGCACTATTTTTTTTTAATCCTTATCAATATTGAGACATATGAATGTTGGTATTTAACCAACCCGTTCCACAAGAATAGGATGTGACACAAAGTCGCAAGTATGGGGCCTCCAGCGAGGATTGAACTCGCTATTCGGTAATAATGGATAACCATTACACCACGATGGGACGCCCGTGAGACATATGGATGTCTGCCACCTGAAGAAAAAATAGGACTCTCAAATTTTTTCACAGTGACGTTTCTCTTTGTCTAAAAAGATAGATAAATAAAAATCGTTTGTCTAAAAAGATAGATACATAAAAAAATTTTGTCTAAAAAGATGGATACATAAAAATCTTTGTCTAAAATGATAGATAAAAACATTTTGTCTAAAAAGATAGATGAATAAAATTCAATTTGATTTTACTAGTTTTAAATGTTACCACATAAGTTTTTTGTTCTTTTAATTAGCGCAATTACATGGAAATAAATCTGGCGTTGGACGTGCGATTTTTGAAAATGTATTTTTGAAAATTTTCCCAAAGGTTCCGAACTTATCAACTATCAGGCATGATACAACAGTATAGAACCTTGCTAGAAACAACAGTTGGAACGTTAATTTATTGGTTTAAAGGATTTCTGCAACAGTTTTTTACTTGCGCAAAAACAGTGAAAACAGACCGATTTTGACGTGTTTTCATTAGATTTTGACGTATACGAATTTTTTTCAAATTTAACCAAAATTTTCAATATGGGCACTTTTCAGGTGTTATTGGACCTCTAAGAGACTTGTTTAAAATAACAAGTTCAATGTTATTTTACTAGTTTTAAATGTTGCTACACAAGTTGTTGTTTTTTTGGGGGGAGGGGTTCATTAGCCCACTTTCATAGTAATAAAGGCGATGCATTTCAAAATATGGCAAGGAAAAAAAAAAGAAAT
>CM042156.1:56851840-56864340 GCA_023376005.1 Doryteuthis pealeii
CATTTTGATAAACAACGGACGTGTCACATACAGTACCTACTGTTGCTTAAGTGGTCAATCAATTAAGTATTAAACAGGCTCATCGCTGCTTAACTTCGGTAATCTAGCGGGAACCGTTGCTTTCAGCGTGTCTAGGCCGTAATCCCTCTTTCTGTTCATTTAATGCCGAATCAAATTATTTTAATAAACAAAGGACTCGGGTTACTTACAGTTCTTGCTGTTGCTTAAATGATCCCCCAATTAAGTACTGAACAGGCTCATAGCTGCTTAACTTTAATGATCTGGCGAAAACCGGTTCTTTCAGCGTAACTCGATTGTAGTCAACCCGTTCGTCACGGTTAGAATGTGGCACAAGGTCAAATGTATAGTACATTCAGCGAGAATCAAACTTGCTATTCAGTAGTAATTAAGTGGTGTTCTGGATATGACACTAAACAGCATCTCGTGATGAAGATCCAAAATGGGGAATGTGGCGTACCCCTTCATTACCATTACTCCCAGGTACACTCTGACCCAGAGTGGTAATATTTGTTAGGGTCCACTCTATGGTAAAATATATACGTTTACAAATCATTTGTATTCGAAAGGACCGTGGGCAAAAAAGCTCTAAAAACAACAGCATACACACAAACACACACACACACACACACACACACACACACACAATATATATATATATATATATATATATATATATATATACAAGGTGTGTCAAAAAGTATCGAGATTTTCGATACTTTTTGACACACCTTGTATTCTGAAAAATTAACGTTCCATTCATTCTTCATTTCTATCTCGGTAAATACAGCTTTAAAATATGTACTTTTAGACACACTTTGAATTCTGGAAAAAAAAGTTACATTTATTGTTCATTCCTATCTTGGTAAATACAGTTTCAATCTCGATACTTTTTTGACACACCTTGTATATCTGAACGTACAATGAATGTGATTCCCTAACCTCTCGGCATAAAATAACCCTAGGTGGATTAACATCCATTTAAAATCAATCAATTATATGCTGTCATTGCAAAGGCATTCAATTTTATGTTGTGACAGTAAAAGCGCCAAAAATTTAAACAAATTAGAATTTAAACAAGAGTAGAATTTAGTGGTTTCCATTGACAAATAAGGAAAGTGATCAATGCATTAATTAAAACGTTTTTGAAGATTCCAATCGCACTTTGTAAGTCCTCTATATGCCACCCAGTGTCCGTATAGAGCTGATAAATGTAAGTTTTTACTGGTTGGCAAGGTTTATGGAAGCGAATGTCAAAGTTCCTTGCTAGACAAGTAACCCTCAGGCGGAACTGAGAGAGAGAGAGAGAGAGAGAGAGAGAGAGAGAGAGAGAGAGAGAGAGAGAGAGAGAGAGAGATTGTCCATTCTAATCAGAGGATTTAGACCTCTTACAAAATGTTTACCCACTAAGAAAATCGCTCAAGTACGTCATATTCGAAAACAGTAAAGAAAAATGTAATGAATCATAACAATAGGGAGAGAGTGTCTTTCTTGAATATACGACCAGTGATTTTTTAAAAATCCGACACCACAGACGGTCCTTTTCTCTTTTAAGTAGTGTTTGGTGCATTGTTTAAAATGGTGGTGCACGGACATCAAGACCACTCGAGAAGAGAGGCCACTTTCATTTTTTCGTGGTCTGGTTTTGGTTTTTAAAACAATATGACTAGAGAAATGGACAATATTGTTAAGGCACTTAAGCCGGCGTTAATCGGAACTAAATTAAGTCGGAATACTATCTTGGCAGACAGAGTTCCTTTTTCCTTTACCCTCAACATCTAACCCCCCAGCAGCTGTCGGCGACTATCAACACCTTTCAGGCAAGCACTTGTGGGCCTTAGTTCTTTTCTCCTCGCACCCAGACCTTTTCAAGAAAACCAAACCGCAAACCACGCTCCTTTTAAAAGGAACACACAAATGTCTTTTCTGTTTTTGACAAAAAATAAAAAAGATAAATAATAAAAAAAAAAACGCAAGAGCAGCCAAATAGGGAAAAAAAGAAACAAAAAAAAAAGTAAAGAAAAAAGGTTCACGTTTCGCTTCAGATCGGCCAAACCTCTTGCACTTGCGGTCTTAGCCCAAGGGTAAAAGCAACTAGCCGGCAGCTTTGAGGTCATCTTTTCCACATCAACTAACAGAAGGGTTCTTTTTTGCTTCATCCAAGAAGAAACGAGAGGAAAAAAAACTCAGGTCTAAAAGGGGGGGGGTTCTACACTTTATCGCTTAATTAGTACTGGTATGTGTACGTGTATGTGTTTGTGTATGCGTGTGTACGTGTATTCATATGTGTATGTCAGTGTGAGCATGTGTGTGTATGTGTGCGTATATCTGTATGAATGTGTATGTCTCCATCTATGTGTGCGTGTCTCCGTGTGTATATGTATGTATATGTGCGTCTATGTATATTTCTGTGTGTATTTATGCGTGCGTATGTGTATGTATGTGTATTTCTGTATGTATGTATTTGTGTATGCGTGTGTATGTGTATGTATGCGAGTATGTGTTTGTGTATGCGTGGGTATGTATATGTGCGTATATGCGTATTTCTATGTATGCATGTATGTATGCGTGTATGTGTTTGTATATGCATGAGTAGGTGTGTGTGTATGTGTGTGCGTGTATGTGTATCTCTGTATGTATGTGTGCATGTACGCGCATATGTACGTGTATGTGTATATCTGTGTGAATGTGTATGTATGCGTCTATGTGTGCATATCTGAAACACATAGAGAGGTGAAAAGTAACAGGCAGAATGTGAACTAAGAGACGGTTTCTGACTTAATTGCAAATTTTAGCAAAATAATGTTAATGTTTTGTTTGTTTGGGTTTTTTTTCGGGGGGGGGGGTAATTCTCTGGTCGTATCAATTTATTCATTTATTTATTTTAATTCGCTTCGCAAATGGGTGATCCCATGGTTCACGTTTTTTCTAGCATAAGTTATTTTTTTAAATGCTTCTCCTCATGTCGTTCGTCATCGATTGGGTCCTTCAGCTATAAATCCGCTTCTTTAACCATTTAGCGAAACTTGTTATTGCCATAAAGCAAAAAAAAAAAAAGAGCGAAAAGAAAGAAAGACTAGATGCTGATGCGACGTGATAGGTAAGCAAAAAGAGCGAAAAGAATTTAAAATGCTGACATAGTATAAAAAAAAGAAAAGAAAAGGGGAGGGGGTAATCCCTTCCCCCAAGAAAAAGGGTGTTTTGTGCCATACTTATTGATCTCCCGCCCACACCCCGAAAGAATGATTATCGAATCTTATCTGTGAAAATGTTCTCTGTTGATTGGACAATAACCACTTTACGGGGTAATTTATCGCAGTCATAAGCGACTTTCCAACGAAAAATGAAGCCATTATCGACTTTTATCACTGTGTTTTTTTTGTTTTTTTTTTGTTTTGTCTTTTCTTCTTATATTTAATAAAGTGATTGGGGATAGACACAATGAGAAAAGAAAGAGTATATATATATATATATATATATATATATATATATATATATATATATATATATATATAGTCTCCACATACAGTCATGTTTCAACGTATTTATTTCTTGTATTTATTAAAGTGAGTGAGGTTTGAGACACACTGAAAAAAGAAAGAGTATATATATATATATATATATATATATATACTAATCCACATACAGTCCTGTTTCGGTGTATCACGTCTCTTCAGTGCGGTTAGACTTTGTAAGCTACCTCGAACCGAGATCGGAACTCGACCGATAAGTTAAGGTAGCGAAGAAATAAAGTCCATGACGCTTAGTATTGATCAATTCCTCGCCTATGCGATTTTCCATATATAAGTAGTCGTAAAGTCAGTGGAGTGGCCTAATGTCGGTATCAGCCGGACAGAGCTAGCGCTAGATCAGGGAGATTTTTTTACTGCACCGATCAGGTTACCCAATCTGTTCTACTCATGTGCTGAGTTGGCAGTGACCGTTATTGAACCAGGAATCTTGCGATTCCTAGTCGGGTGTTCTACCAACTGTGCTAAACCGGCCCCATCGGACTAGGGACATTGATTAACCGACTTGCCACTTTCTATGCCCAGAATGAAATACATTTGAATTTTTATAAAGCACGCCATATTAGGCCACTCATTCGAATGAACTCCAAAGTTCCCAATATTTCAAACTAGTTGGATTATTATGCGTATTCTCGCGCCTTAATACTTGTCATTTCTAAAGGCGAAATTGCAGCCTATTCTCGAAATTTCCCTCAACTTATAAAACGATTCTCCATCTAAAATGCGTGCTAGTGAGTCTAAGATAGGTTGACGGACGAGCGCTTGCGTCTGTGCGTTCAACAAAAGGTCGGTACTCTTAAATAGAAACCTATTCAGGCATTTGCAGTCTGCCGTGATCTACTTAAATCGACTGGCATCTGCACAATACCTTAATTCTCCTTTTTGCTCGGAAACTATTGTAAGACCTTGCTTACTGCCCATTCTTAATCAGCCCCCCCCCCAATTGCCAGAAAAAGTAGTCACATGAAAATGCTCTAGGGCTGAGATGACATCTCGTAAACTGAAGACTGAACAAGGCTGTTTTTTTTCTTTTTTTGTTTTTTTCTTTTTTTTATAAAAAGAAGAGGAGAGCAAGGAGAAAAGTATGGGGAGAGTAAGGAGGAGAGAAAGGATGGACGTATTAAGTCATAAAAATGATGTCGGTTATGCTATTTACATCGAGTCAGCGGGCAACATGTGTTTCACATCAAATGCGCCCCGACAATTGTATTTATCTATTTTTTTTTTTTTTTTTCTTGTTCTCCACAAAAACTTTGATCCAAAACATTCATTGTATTTATTTTGGTCGAAGGAAAAGCTCTGTCTTGAATCGAGGAGACACGATTATTCCTAATAATAATTCGTCCAAAACGCCATTTTCTTTGTTATGCCAAACAATAATCTTCTTTCAATATTCATCTTCTTTAACCATTTTAATTATTTACTACGTTTTGCTTAATCTGGCATAAGGCCAACATCTTACGGTAACTGTTGTTGCGAAGTGGTTAGCCATTTAAGAACTAAACATATTCATAGCTGCATCGGCGCGGGGAGAAACAGACAGGCGGATAGATAGATATATAGATCGATAGATAGATAGATTTACCTGGTCCTTTTTTTAACAACGGAATGATAAAGTTGTTCTGGTCCAATGTTGAGCGGTCAATATTCATTAATTTTGAACAGATCAATATATTCGGTAAAGAAAAGGGCTTAAATATCGGTCATATTAGCAGTAATAGATCTATTTCTACCCACAAGTATATGTATATACCTATGAGTTTCGTCAGATATTAAAGTTGTCGGTCTGACGAAACTCATAGATATAAACATATACTTATGGGTAGAAGTAAAGTAAGTATAGTCGGCAGGGTAGCCTAATGTCGGTATCAGCCAGACAGCGAAGGTGTCTATCCCCTTTTCACTAGCGCGAGACCAAAGAGATTATTTTAGCGTCTGAAGTAGAGCGCCACAACTACTATCAGCTCCCAACTTTACCGCACAGATCCATGTGATTCTCATACGCTGAGTTGGCATAGACTGGTATCGAACAAGGAAACGTGCGGTTCGTTGGCGGATGCTCTACCGGCTGAGCTAAACCATATATATATATATATATATATATATATATATATATATAGTGCATCAGATCATTGAAAATGAATTATATTATAGAGGCGCACAGAATGACTTTTCTAGCTACTGTCGTTTCAGTGTACTACCAATGAAAAAGTCTGGAAACTTTAGGTTTTAAACGACCCACCCCAGTAAGAAAGTCTTTTTAGTACTTAATTTATTAGCCAAAATGAAGTTGTTCTGCTTAAGTCATTTTAAATCCGTTATTTCCTGTTTTGGCGCTGAAATCTACACGACACGGCCCGGATTTACATCTCACACACGATCGTTCCCGCCGAATTCGGTTACACTCGTTGTTATTGTATTGTTACAAGAAAAAAAGCTCTACTATTTTAGCAATGATTTATGTTTTCCGACACAGCTTTACAATATTATTTGTCTGTATTTTTTAGATTAGGCTTGATGTGAATAATTTTCATGTTTCAGGTTGTTGTCCTCATCTTTGTTGTGGTTGGGTCATTACTATGTTCGGATACACAGGGGACACCTGTGGAATTCTGGAGGATACAGCGGTCAAAACGTTGTGTTTATACATACCACAATAAAGATGAGGACAACAGTTCGAAACATCAAAATTATTCACAGCTTTACAATTTTTTTTTTTAGCATCAATTTTAGCGCATTATTGTCGGAACTCCCCTCCTAATACCCCCGTACTCAAATACCAACAACCACTCTGTTGGCTGGGGCAGTAGAATACACCGACTGCACCTCTGCAGAGGTGTAAGATCCCCCCTCCAATGGAGCCACCTGTTGGCCTTGGGTGGCGACCCGTGACGCTTAAGGATGGAACCTTGGTGGCTTACCAGTCCATAACATGCAACACTCCACTTTAAAACTTACTTAGGCTAGACGACGGTCGGAGAGGCCATTCCGGTTAATCGGCTGCTCACGTCAAACCCTTCCACGTATATGATTGCCCGACCCTATTGCTCTTATGGTAAACTCACAACCTCTTTTATCATATAGGTGCTAGAAGGCAGTGACTGAAGGTCTTATTGTCCTGGGTATGACGTTAATCTGCATATAATGGTCCCAGATTGGAGCTTTTGGGAATGTGGAGTACCACTTCATTGCCATTACTCCCAGCTCCATCCTGAACCGGAGTTCTCCGTTTTTCACCTTACCAACTTTTGTTTTTACAGTCTCCTACTGCCTGCACTTTTTCATCGCCTCCCCCAGCTCTCTCTCTCTCTCTCCTCTCTCTTCCTCTCTTCTCTCTCTCTCTCTCTCTCTCTCTCTCTCTTCTCTTACACACACAATTTGTATCTACCAATAATCTTTAATTTTTTTTGTCTCATCACCGAAAAACAAAAAAATAGCCTCAATATTTCAGTGCATCCCGTTCTTGCTTACAGATCGCTTCGTACAACCCTTTTTAACTGCTCTAGTCCATATTACCCCCCCCAACGCCCCCTATCTCTCTCTCTCTCTCTCTCTCTCTCTCTCTCTCTCTCTCTCTCTCTCTCTCTCTCTCTCTTATTCTCCAAGAATCAAATCTGTTTTCTAAGAGGATTGTCGAGTGATTTGTTTTCTAGTTTTAAGTGGAATGTTTGCGTTCTTGTATGAGTATGTATTTGTGCAAGGCACGGTAATGGAATGAGACTGCCTTAATTATCTTGGATATGAACAGGCTTAGATAGATAGATAGATAGATAGATAGATTGTACTGTCTTACTAAAATTTTCCCATTTTTAAATTCATTTTTGCAATTATTGCAACTCAGGAATAAAACTCGGAATTTAACAGATACTTCACTCTGATCCTAACAAAAGAAAAGCACATTAGTCGTCCATACAAAGAAGGAAAATATTCATATAGAATCTGAGTTAGAGAGCCATCGGCGCTCAAACTGTATTTCAAGTCTTTAAGGATAAAGTCTTTTGAAAAAATTGTAGATAGTGCGGCAGAAATACCTCCCACATTTCAAACTGTCACTTGTGAGGGGCAAGTACACTTAGGCAAGTTGTAATGGTAGCTCAATCAATTTTTAAAACTGGGAGTCTTGCTTCCTGCATGTAACTTCACCTTGTTGGCATCCTTCCGTCAGCTTTTTTCATCAGCCAGAGTTCCTAACCACAAGGCCATCAGCCACCAACTAGCAAGGAGTAGAATTTAACTTATGAATATGTACATAGGTATATATGTCACGTCCGCCAGAGAGCTCACATCGATTTTATAGGAGAGCCTTGCCATTTAAGCGTAATTCGTGACCCTCACCTAAATTCCCTCTAGAGAGCTCAACCAACCAGGATTTGGGAGCATATATATATATATATATATATATATATATTATATATATATATATATATATATATATCATTTCTCAATTTCTTGCCTAAAAATGATGTAGAGTATAGTTTTTAGCCTGTACACCTAATTGTGGGAAATGCATTTGATCCAATAGATAAGAAATTAAATAGGATTTTAAGCATGAACATATGTAAAGGTACTTAACTGAATAACACTCGCCTGAAATTAAATTTAAAACTAACTCTTTCATAATCTAAGAGTTACATATGACTCCCAGTGTTTCCTGTGATACGTTTGAGGATCATATGTGGCTCTCAAACTGCATTTAAAATAAACGATATCTTTTTCTATGTTTACTAATAAAAGACCAGCCATTGTTAATAACAAATGCTTCCCTGTGTTGTATTAGAGTTAAATGAACATAATTAAAATATCACTTTTTTATTGGTTTCGCAATTGCAATAATCTCTCTCTCTCCCTCTCCCTCTCTCTCTCTCTCTCTCTCTCTCTCTCTCTCTCTATATATATATATATATATATATATATATATATATATATATATATATAAGTAAAGAAATAACAAAAAGACCTAGAGATTTAGCATTATAGTCTATTTCAGGTTGTCGTAAGGAAAATTTATTCTCTGGACCTTTGGATTATATATATATATATATATATATATATATATATATATATATATATATATATATATATATGTTGCAACTTGAATATCATTTGAGAGCTATATGTGGCTCTCAAACTGCATATAAAATGAAGGATAAAATATTGTGAAAACGTGTGAATAGACACCTCTAATTTTCCTTGATCGGTGAAAGGGTTAATAATACTATTGGGTAAAAAATATATGGCTAAGAGTTATGTTTTACCTGTCTTTAATAAAACTACCATTACACAAGGTGCGGCAGAGATACATTTTCAACAATGTCCTGTGTGGTGTAAATTAACTTAGACAAGTGATAATGGTAGCTTCATATAGATAATATCCTACCATTTTTTTATTTTTCTGATATGATCGGTTATGATTATGGTTCGAACCAACTATGTAATGTTTAGCAAGCTAGTCTCTCATATCAATTACTACTGGATAACAAGTTCGATTCTCGCTGGATGCCTAATAATTGGAGACCTTGTAAAACATCTTACCCATGGCAAACGGGTTGGGTAAATGCCTAGCCCTCTGTCCCAGCTATGGGTAAATAGTAGGGCTGACTAGGCTCTTTAATCTTGGTTAGGTAACCGGTCGATGGGAATGAAAACTCTGAATTCAAACCTGTTAGAGTTCACTTAATAAGTTGACCGTGTGTCACATCCTACTCCTACGGAGAGGTTGGTAAATACCTACTGTAGGGAATGTAGTTAGTGTATTCTCGGTCAGTGCTTCTCAAAATTTTGGAAGTTGCGAACCGGTTGATATCATTTTGATCGATGCACGGTCCTGTGTATAAAATTAAAGAATTTCTTAAATTTTGAATAAAAAGTATTTATGTAAGCATATTAAAATTAGCTTTATTTAATACAGAAATATATCATAAATATAAACTAACCCCCCAGTGTACAGTCAATGGGAACAGTGAGTCTGCTTCTTATTTGTCAATTTGTTAAGTATTGGCTTGATAGAAGAGAGTGCCACGTATGTTAGGGTTTGTTTCAGTAAGTGGTGAGACCTTGCACTCAATAACAACCCTTCTCTTAGGAGATCAAGGTGGCAGTGCTGAAATTTACAAAACGGAAATTAGGTTTCTATAAAACAACATAGGCAAAAAGATGGTAAAATAACCATCGTGGTAAAGAGCAGAAAATGAACAAAGTTAATATTTTTTATAAATATATTTCCAATTTTAGTTTATAAGTACGGTTGTCGTACTTCAAATCTATACAATTTTTAAAAAATCATGTGTGGCACATGTAGAACGGCAGGTACTACTTCACAGACCGGCAGCAGTCCGGCGGTTAGGTTATGAGAAACACCGTTCTAGACAATGCCGTGAGAGTGTGTGTGTGTGTGTGTGTGTGTGTGTGTGTGTGCGTGTGTGTGTGTGTGTGTGTGTGTTCATTTTGACACACTTTAATGTGTTTTTATTGACACAGATCTTCGATTATTCTTAACTTTGATGCTCTCTGATTAAAATAATATGAATAAGAACCCGTGTAAAATGAACTGAAAATTTATTTCATTGTTTCTCACATTATTTTGTCTTTTTCTCTTGTTCTTTGGCTTTTCACACGAATAAATATCTCCTATCTCGAAAAAATCCCCCTCTCTCTCTCTCTCTCTCTCTCTCTCTCTCTCTCTCTCTCTCTATATATATATATATATATATATATATATATATATATATATGGTTTATTCTATTCCTATATCTATCACTTTCTACCTTCCTTTTTCTCGCTTTCCCTCTTCCTTTCTTTTAACGTACCTTTTTTCTTTTTTTCTTTTTTTTTTGTTCTTTCACGTTTCACTCACAAAAAATATCTTCGGTCTTTCTTCTTTTCTTTCATTTTTTTTTTTTTTTTTTTTTTGTTGTTGTTTCTTTTATTTTTCGGAGCAGCAAATTAAAAACATAAAACCAAGGCTGGGTATAGGTGTGGAAGGGTGGAGAGGACAAAAAAGGCTTTTCTCCTAATATGTTATAAAACCTCACAATAAAGGGGGTGGGGCTTGTCAAAACCAGAAGGAACAAGGCAGGTGGCTGAGTGGGTGTCCAAAAATAGAATATTTAGGTGACAGGGGTCACATACCACCCTGCACCAACAACCCCCACACCCCACTCACGAATATGCGTTGCCTTCATCCTGCAACATCAATTATGACGAAAGACAGGGGTTGTTTTTGGTCTTTGTTGTTGTTTGTAGCTTGTTTTTGTTTTTGTTTTTTTCGTCAGAGAAAAATGAGAAAAAAAAGATAAAAAAAGGAAACAAAGAGAGGGAAGTAGAAGATAGAGAAAGAGAAAGAAAGAAAATGAATTTCATTATAACGCACTTGGGAGAGCACATCTCTCTCTCTGTCTCTCTCTGTCTCTCTCTCTGTCTCTCTCTCTCTCTCTCTCTTCATACTAATATTTGTTGGGTTGATATAGACTCTTCCTTGGGGCACCCCCACGTGGTGTAATGGTTAGTAAGCTATATTCACAAACCATTATTAATGAGTTCGATTCTCATCGGACGCCCTATAATTCTGGCCTAGAGCCACATCTAACCTAAGCTTAGTAAATAACTATAGATTCTCCCTTCATCTCTATCTCATGTCTGGTACATAATCAACGGTTAAAATCAAAGATAAACAATTAAGATGGAAGAGTCTATATCAACTCAACAAATATTAGTATAATCATAGATTAAGTTGTTCAATCAATCAATATGAGAATGAAATGTTCACGTCACACACACACCACACACACACACATATATATATATATATATATATATATATATATATATATATATATATTATATATATTCTATGATATTGAGTACTATTTATAAATATAGCAAGCTATATTTTCAACTAGAAAAGGCTACCCATTGACGACTGGGTAGAGGGTGGGGGAAATTTTGATGAATTGATTTGTTTATCTTTTGAGATTTACAAATCCTGGACATTTTAAGTACAATTCCAATGCTATTTCAATGTATATTTTAATTATTAAATATCTTCGAATATATAATTATATATATATATGTATATATATATATATATATATATATATATATATGTATGTGTGTGTGTGTGTGTGTGTGTGTGTGTGTGTGTGTGTATTAATTCAGCACTAAAATAAATGTATTGACAAGGAAGGAGATTTATCTGTGTGTATGTGTGTGTATCAATGTATGTGAGAGTGTGTACGTATGCGTGTGCGTTAAGGGATAGGAGTGACGCATGCGTAAAACGTCTTCAACGCATGCGCACACACATACACAGAGACGTGGCGCGAATGCTAGAGGCCCAGCGAAAAAAAAAAGAAGAAAGAAATGGGAGAAAAAGAAATCTGTTGCCCAGATAAACAAGTTTGGTACCGTGCTCGGGGGTAGGGGTAATGGTCGGATGGAAAGAACTGGGGAGGGGGCGAATCGTTAGTCGATCTCACGTGACTTGACCTCCTCTACCTCTGCCTCCTCGTCGTCATCATCTATCCCCATACACACACTTCCTACCGGTTGGCCGGTCGACCACTATGACCCGACTAACTCACCCCCCCCCCTGAATTTCATTCACCATTCCAATAGTCGATTTCGACATCATCATCATCATCATCATCATCCACGTTTTTTCCTCTGCGTTCTCACCCTCCGATTTTCGTTTGCCCCTGACGCAACGTGTATCCATGGAGACGCTGAGTGTCACTCTGGAACACCCAGCACCGGTAATTATAGACATAAGTATATCCTGCCTTCCTTTGAGTGGGGAAATCTGCTTCTTATTTTCCGGGACAATTTTATTATTAAAGGAAAAAGAGCAAAAGTCAGAGACTCAACTACAATAATAGTAGTAGTTCTGGCTCTAAACCTGACAGATATATCTATGTATATGCTACTAAAATCCTCATTATATATATATATATATAT
>CM042156.1:56866840-56869340 GCA_023376005.1 Doryteuthis pealeii
TATTTTATTTATTTATTTGTTTTCCTGTAAGGGCTTGCTTGGCATTTGGGGTGTTTATGCGGGTGAAGGGAGGAGCTGACTTCCCGGGTATTTTTGTCAGGTCCTGCTAACTTCCTCAGAGAGTGTGTGTTATTTTCAATGACAAGTGGTGGGTGACACCGTGGTGGGCACGGTGTGCCTGTGCAAGGACGGAGAGAGAGGAGGAGTGAGAAAGAGAATGTGTGTGTGCAAAATGACAGAGAAAGGAGGGGGGAAATAATTGACAGGGGGGGGGAGTTGTACGAGACGTACAGAAACGTTATCACAGATGAATGGAATCAGCCCACGGCTTTGTTGCAATCGACGTCGTAGATTTTTTTCTTTCTGTTTTTCTTTCTTTTTTTTTTTTTTTTTTTTGGAGGGGGGGGAGTATGGGGTTCTTTTCATCTTCTTCCTTCTTTTTTTTGTCATTTTTCCCTTCTCTTTCTTTCTTTTTTTTTTTTTTTTCTTATCTATCTCACCACTGTGTTTCATTTTCTCTCTAATGTTCCGCTTCCATCACTGAATGTTCATCATGTTTTATCTCTTTCTTACAGAGAATCAAAAATCAAAAAACACTATTATCATTATCTATATTAATACGGTTGTTCTCAAATCATCCGTCCGTTATCATCCTGCAATACCTCTGGTTAAAAATGAGACCGTCCAAATCGTCCTAGATGCAATGCAAAATAGTGAATACAGATAATCTGGTGTCACTTAATCGCAGATTTCTTATTTGTCCCATTTCATTTCACCCACTTTTAAAAATGAAACATTCCAAATGGTCTTACGTCGCTTAAATGCCCGACGTAAAATTAGAATGAATAAATAAAAAAGTTACATGTTTGTTTTATTTGTAATATTGAAATTGTTAATTACAGGAGATATTTTGGTAATTTTGATCTTATGTCGTCCAGGCATCCTATGTTTTACGCTATGTTTTTAGCAAGCCAGCATCAGGCAAATTTCCAGTCCAACTTTTTGTTCCGAGAGATGTTTTTGTCACTTTTATTTTTGTATTATTTATTGCAAAGACAACAGTAGGATTTATATGTAATAAAATTGCAAATAATCGTTTCTGGCTTAGTTAAGTTGGTAGAGCACCCACCTACAAATTTCCAACGACGATAACAATTAGACAGCAAGCTCCTTCATTACGTTAATATACATTTTAAACAATAAATTAACCTCAAAATATACGAAATCCGACGATAAATTACAAACTTACAAACATTTATAAAAAGTTTTTAAAAACTTATAAAAGTTTCTTATTCTTAGAAATAAATAGCACAAAATATTAAATACACGATACAAAAAATTACTCAGACGTTCGTAACTTTTTAGCCAAGTAATATCCAGTGTTTCATTGAAAACACAAAGAAATAATGTTTTCGTCGGACAAAGTTTTCCTTTCTCCTAAAGAATAATAAGTTTAGCGAGATATGTTAAAAATAATACGTCGTCCTCAACTTGAATCTGCTTAATCCTAAAAACCCTGACCCCCCGATACCTGTGGGTACCTCACCCTAAGCTCCTGCATGAAAAAATAAATGAAAAACGTGAAATGTTATAATCTGTTATATAACAGATTGTGAGATTGTTAACTAACTTAATAAAACAACTGATATAACTGACCATAACTGATTATAACTGATTATTACTTAAATAACTGATTATAGGCAGTAGCAATGTATTATACCCCTTACGAGTTTTTCCCCCACTAGCTCTATCCGATGGTTTTCCACCAGAGTCTGAAGGATGGGAAATCTCCTCGTGTCTTCAGGACTCTTCTAAATATCTCGACCGTCTTTACTAGTGCTGTGGTCTATATGGTTTCAATTCTTTTCCCAATCTCCAGCTCATCAACTCTTTTTTCAGGTTATTGGAGACCGTTCCAAGGACCCCAACTACAATAGGTATTGCTGTCATATTCTTGTTCCATAGTTTTTTGTTGTTGCTTTGTTCGGCTTTTTTTTGGGGGGGGGGGCAGTTCACTAAAAAAGGTCCAGCTTTTTATCTTTCCTTCACTTTCATTCTGTGGTCCTCTGGCAAAATCCACGAGATGACAAGTACTTTTCTTCTTGTTAATTGAAACTAAATTTGGTTTTCGGGCCTGGAATGGGTGATTCATTTTTATTTCAAAATCCCGGAAAATTTTATGAGTTTCATTTTCAAGGATTATTATTATTATTATTATTATTATTATTATTATTATTATTATTATTATTATTCCTTGCGAGTTTTTCACACCAGCGTCAGAACACACCGGATCTGAGCGACAAGTCTCCTGAGGTCTCCAGGACTCCTCTGAGTATTCTAGCCGATCTCAACATTTATTATTATTATTATTATTATTATTATTATTATTATTATTATTATTATTATTATTATTATACAACTATTTTTTCGATGAATTCGTTTCATTTGTTGTATATTTTTAGAAATAAAGCTATTTTTAACTATTAGTGATTTATTTTTA
>CM042156.1:56884340-56886840 GCA_023376005.1 Doryteuthis pealeii
TTTTTATATTCATTTACTTTTTCTGGATTTAATCGTAATTTCGGCATATATATATATATATATATATATATATATATATATATATATATATATATATATATATATATATATTCTTTGTTTTATACGTAAAGTTCATATACTTAAAATAAAAAACAACAACTCATTCTCCAACGTCATAACTGTGAGAATTTTTAAAAGAATTAATAAAAAGACAATAAAAATTTTTTTATCTAAATTTAATATCGTTGACTTTAGTATATTTCAAATATTTAGTCCTTCTAGACGAAAGAAGATTATATTATTCTTTAATTCTTTAATTTCGCTTGGCGCGTCACGTGAGATACCTGACAACGATTTCAATGAAAAGTGAAAACAACATCTAAAATTAGCACGTTACATTAAAGTTGTAATTTAGGGCTCGCGTCTTGGCATATAAAGGGGATTTTAGCCGACCCGTGAACCCGTTGGTTTTCCAATTGGTCCATGATTATACTGATCCTTCTATTTAGAAAAGAGTGAAAGATTCTTATTGGCATTTCATTGTTATTATCTCCGTTATATCGAGAATTTGAAAGATTAAAAAATGTTCCGCGGGAACACGGACATCATGACGTTATCATTCATTTTGCAAATTGTACTGGAAGTTTGTTTATTCTCTAGTAAATTGTTAAATATAATTTCTTAATAAAATCTGAGTTATTTATAAAGATAGAATGATATTAGCTATATATGCTGTTTCACACAGAAAGAAAACATTTGTCCTTTGTTATGGGAATAAATAGATAGCTATGAAAAATATACGCGGTATTTTTTTCGTTTAAATCAATAACGTAATATTTTCATCACATGATCACTGCAAAATTTTACTCTAAATATTGTTTGGTTATAGATAGATGGATGGATAGATAGATAGATATGAATAGACAGGGATATATAGATTGATATGAAGCGATTGAAATAGATAGATATGAACATACTGCAATAGATGAATAGAGAGATAGGAAGGCATAGATAGATAGATTAATACATACATACATACATACATACATACATACATACATATGAAAAGACATAGATATACGAGGTATTTTTTTAGAATCTAAACTGTAAATTATTTTCATCACAAGATCAATGCAACTTTTACTCTGAATATTTCCAATAAAATCAGAATCAAATTCGCTGAGGATTACACTTCGATTTATCGATCATTTCGATTGAATTGGATCACTAAACTTCGCTTCAATATTAACATCAGTATTTGTTTAGAAAAAAAAAAGAAATTTGATCTCTATAAATTCCCGCAAATATGAACTGAAATGCCGCCCAGATTTTGTCGAAAAACAACAGTACGCTTAAAATTATATACCTAGAATTTTCTTTTCCTTTCTTTTTTCAAAGTTACTAGAATAAATAAAAGAGAAATAGTTGTTTTTAGCTTTGAGCATAATTTTGAATTATAGTCAAAATTGTTGTATAAGATAAATAAAATAAGTTTTATTTTTTATTTTGGGGTCCTTTGTGTTAATTTCTAATATAAATTTGATTCGTCGTACAAAACAAAAATACAAACAAAATTGGACCGAGTCGTTGTTCATCCCACCCAAAACAGTATGAGATAAGATTCGCTGGTGTCATACTTAAAGTTTTCTGCACGTTCGATGACTTGTACACATACATACATACACACACACACACACACACACACACACACACACACACACACACATATATATATATATATATATATATATATATATATATCAGAGTTATAACTTTCAATACCATTTTGATAGTCTTCTCTTCTCGACTAACTTTTTTAGTTGCTTTAAACCTTAAAATAAAAAGTAAATATAAGGACGTCTAAATAAAGTTTACTTCACACAAACCCGCATACAATATATATATATATATATATATATATATATATATATATATATATATATATATATATATATAAGTATGAAGCTAAAAACTTCTCTTACACACGACTGTATAGATAAATGTTGCAAATTTTGGAGGATTACCATTTGAATTTAGACTATATTAGGCCCCTTAAATCCTTTGGACTCCCATTGTAACGGCAGTTTACGATGGCACTCGACGTTTCTATTTAGGAATGAGCAACGGATTCTAAAATTTAAATTTCATAGTCATCTCCGTTATAATGAGAATTTAGATTACTAGAAAGGAATAGTCAGTGCGAATGTAGACCCACTAGTTATTATTGGAAAATTGCCTTAAGTTTGGGATATTTCAAGTATTTTTCTAATGAAATAGCTGGCTCTTGTGTGTCGTTTTTGTGTGGTTACATATATATATATATATATATATATATATATATATATATAGAGAGAGAGAGAGAGAGAGAGAGAGAGAGAGAGAGAGTTGTTAAGATTTCACGTATGCTTCTAAATTAATTGGTTAGGAATATATATTCTTAGTTTATTTGAATTTTCAATTTTTAACTATTTTTTTTACTCTTATCCGTCCCATGCTTTTT
>CM042156.1:56894340-56896840 GCA_023376005.1 Doryteuthis pealeii
TAATATAAATAAGAAAAAATGATTATATAAAATAGATTTTGAATAACAGAAATCTTCTAGTATCTGTCGATTTTTAAAAATTTTCTTCTACTTTAAGATTATTAGTTTTTCCAAAGAAAATACAGAAATTTTCAAAAAATACGAAAATTAGATTTTTCGTTGTTTAAAGAAGAGCTATATAGTTGGAATAACGAAGTTCTTTCTCGAAAATAAACACTATATACGAAAGTTTTATTAACTGTATATACTCGAGTAATTAATGACTTGTAATGAACGACCCCTAAATTTTAACACCCCAAAAGTGTTTTATCATATATTGTGTGTAATGTAACTTCGGCAATGCTAACCTACAAAAATGTTTCTTCAATATTTCTTGTTTTTTAGTTGAAAAAATTACCTTTAAAAGTCGTTCATGACATGAGTATATACGGTAATTTATTGGAATAAATTTAACGAAAATGATTTGCTCAAATTTGTTTTGTAGGTATTTCTTGAAATCATTACGAATAAACGTGTTTTATCGCAAATACGAAACTATACAAAAACATTTAACTTGTTTCATTTCTATTTCTTTGTTTTTTAAGAAATTTAAAAAAAATTATTTGTGAAGACCATTGATTAAAAATATTTAATATGTGTTCTCGAAAATAGAAACTATCCTAGACATTTTTCTTTTTAATTAAGGATTTCATTTTTGGGTTCCATAACTGAAAATTAGGATAGTTTTCATTTTCGAGAACACATATTAAATATTTTTAATCACCGGTCCTCACAAATTATTCTGACTCCTAAGTTCTTTTTGTAAAAAATTGGTTCTCGTGTAAAATATAAATTTCTGGTTATTCATTTATTTAATTATGTATTACCTGTATATTAGTTGATATAGTAAGTGTATTTTGAGTTTATGTTTTAATGTTTTGTGATTTCCCCATCTCAATCTTTCCTTATTTTTCTCATTTTTATCTCGCAAAAATTTCCAAAGAAATCTTCGTTTTTAATCTAGCTAATTATTCATTTATTTAATTAATTTTTCCTGTATATTAGTTAATATAGTAAGTGTATTTTTAGTTTATGTTTTAAAGATTTGTGAATTTCTCCGTCTCGATATTTCCTTGTTTTATATTCATCTCGCTAAAATTTTCAAAGAAATATTTGTTTTTAAGGAAAGAATTCACTCCTACATTTTGCCATGCGATAAAAAATGTATTGTAATTTTCAAAAATAAAAATAATTAAAAAAAAAACAATACAGATTCGTTGGTTTCGGGTTGCTACAAAAATATAGAAAATAAATTTAAAAAATACAAAATATTCGATATTTTTAATAATTTGAAAATAAAACTTTCGTTTGTTTTTGTGTGCGTTTTATGTTCGCTTCTATATAACCAGATTTACTATAGTTTACGCACACATTTACGTGTGTTTGTGTGTTGAACAATTATTAGATTTTTTTATCATAACAAAATTAAATAAAAACATTTACGCGCGAATAAAAAAAAAAGAAATTTAAAAAATCCAAAAATCTCAAATTTCACTCTACACCATTTTTAACTGTGCCCTAAATTTATTATTATTATTATTATTATTATTATTATTATTATTATTATTATTATTATTATTATTATTATTATTATTATTCTTCTTTCATTTCCGTTTGTTTGATAGTATCTGCTTCTAATATTCCAAGGTATTTTTAGTTTTCCTTTTCGTTATTATTATTATTATTATTATTATTATTATTATTATTATTATTATCTAAAGCATTTCATTTGCATTCAGTTAATAGTACTATAGTATAGTACTATTAACTAAATCAAATGAAAAATGAAATGAAATCCAATGAATATATCTTACCACATTAAATGAACATTTCGGTTGCGTAGAAAGATTCAGAAAAAACAAAAAAAAACAAATAGTAAGCTTTTTTATGTGGTATATTTGCATCAAAATAAGGTACAATTATAAAATCAAAATAATCAAATAAATACTTACAAAGGAATTAAGTTGAGTTGAATTTTATAATTTTGTGTAAAATCACCGACATAGTGGATTCATTTTATAATAATAATAATAGAATCGGCTAGCCAGAGTCGACTGGGTAGGAGAGAAAAAAACATAGCGTGTTTATTTGTTTAGTTTTTGTGATTCAAAAATTTCTGGACATGTTTAAGTAGAATTTCAACGCTATTTCTATGTATATTTTGATTTTTACATATCTTTGAGTATAAATATAAATCAAATCTTCATAATTTCCGCACAAAAAGCAAGAACCGGTGATATTTAATATGTATATATATTTACTTTGTCGTTAATTGTTTTAGTTTCGTAGTTTCGTCCGGACATACACACGTAATTACATACACACCAACTGCCCTGTATATATGTATAGATAAATAATGATATTAAATGAACATTTTGTTATAAGAATGTTTTTCTTAATTCAAGAAATTGTTATCTCACCTTCTCATGCCAGCTTCATTGTTAAACGTTTCGTATAATTG
>CM042156.1:56901840-56904340 GCA_023376005.1 Doryteuthis pealeii
AACTCTGAACTCTTTTAAGGCAAAGTTAGATGAATTGTGGAAAGAATATAGATATTCAGAGGAAATAAAATAAATGTTTTAAATATAAGGAACAGCTGACAGGTTTCTGACCTAATATATCTGGTTGTATTATTATTATTAGTAGTATTAGTATTATTATTATGAAAATTTAACTTCAAAAACTCCATATTTACTACAAAATTTCTGAAGTTCTGACGAAATACCACAAAGAATTTTCGATGTAAATATAAAGTAAATAATAGTTATCATTTTAAATAAATAAAAAATTGAATTTAAATAAGCGTCGTAAAGTAGATAAAATTGTTAGTTTTATTTATTGGCTTGTTTATTTATTTATCTATTTTTATTTTATTTTATTTGTTGTTTTTTTTGTTTTTTGTTTTTTTCTCAAATTTAGTGTTTTACGCATCTTTTAAAGCAATTTGCTTGTATTGTCAATTGGATTACAAAAATGAATTACAAAGATTACTAAATCACAGCGATTACCAGACGCGATAAATGGCTTTAGTAATCTCCAATTGTTTATATATATATATATATATATATATATATATATATATATATATATATATATACGAGCGACGAATAAGGTGTATCAGACATGATTAAATATATGGGTAAATTGTTTTGACCAATTTTGTTTACATCTTAAAGGTTGCGACTAAAATATAAAGGTCATATATATATATATATATATATATATATATATATATATATATATATATATATATATATATATTTGGGTGTGGGTATGGGTGTGGTTTTCTGAGGTCATATATTCATATATAGATATGTGTGTGTGTCTGTGTCTGTGGTTGTGTGAGAGAGACAGAGAGGAGTTAGATCAATAAGTCTGTAGCCTGACACGTATTAGTCTAATTTTGCAAGGGAATGTTTATTGGCTAATGTTCGATCTGTGGTTATCTATGAATAAATGAAGTGAATTATGTGCATTGACAAGGAGATCGATTGTGTCGAACTAGGTATTTGTCGTGTAGAAGAATCAATGTTTTATGTTTTGTGTTTTGTTTTTCATTTCATTAAGTGGTAGATCTACCTGGGCACGCAAACACGTTATCACTTGCACATACACTGACAGACAGACAGACAGACAGACAGACAGATAGATAGATAGATAGATAGATAGATAGATAGATAGATAGATGAACAGACTTAGATAGATAGATAGATATGATTAGATAGAGAGATAGATATGAACAGACTTAGATAGATAGATAGATAGATAGATAGATATGAACAGACTTTATATATATATATATATATATATATATATATATTTATATATCGACGTAGAGAGAGAGATAGATATGAACACACTTGAATGGATGGATGGATGGATGGATAGATATGATCAGACTGAAATAGGTAGATAGAAATAGAAGAGGATATATATAGAATATATCAATAGCTAGAAAGAAACAAACTAGGAGAGATATAGATAGATAGATATAAACTGGGACAGATGAATAGATGGAAAGGAAGAGAAGAAAGTAAGAAAGAAAGAGAAAGAGAACTAAAAATGCTATATTTATAATAATAATAATAATAATAATAATAATAATAATAATAATGTAACGTACCATATTTAATGAATAAAGATGTAGAAATGTAAACAGAGGTGATCATCTTTTAAATAATAACGTTCTTCTTTTTTGCCTCTTTGTGATTCGACTAAATCGCTTCGACTTTTAAATACCAATTGTAAATTACAAGTTGAAACACGACACATGTTGTTTTTTTTAAATAAAGCTAATTACTTACATACACACAAACCTATTAGGATATGCATGCCAATATCTATCTATCTATCTATCTATCTATCTATCTGGTTCAATATGTTTGTATCTATCTAATTCAGTCTGTTTGTATCTATGTATCTAGTTCATTCTATTCGTATCTATATAATTTAGTATGCTCGTATCTATCAAGTTCAGCCTTTTCGTATCTATCTATCTATCTATCTATCTATCTGTTTTTGTCTATCTATCTCAGTTAGTTCATATCTATCAATCTATATTTGTCATTTCATATATATCTATCGATCTTAGCCATTTAATATATCCATATATATGTGTATCTATCTATCTATCTATTCAGAGAGAGACGAACACTTAGAAACATAGAGAGAGAGAGAGAGAGAGAGAGAGAGAGAGAGAGAGAGAGAGAGAGAGAGAGAGAGAGAGAGAGAGAGAGAGAGAGAGACTGACATATGTAGACGACAGTGTTTGTCCCTCCTTGCCATTCTCCAAGAAAGAGTTCAACAAATGCCTTCAATCTCCAAATAACCTTTTTATCCTTTTGGCCCAACTGAACCAAAAATAAAATCCAATGAATCGACAAATGAAGAAAAAGGAAAAAAAAACATGGCCAAGATGATCGGTTGTCGTATGCAACAGTAAAAAAAAACAAAAAAAAACAAAAACATTATTCAATATTTCATTTTAGCTTTCTTGCAGTC
>CM042156.1:56914340-56936840 GCA_023376005.1 Doryteuthis pealeii
TTATACAATTATGAATTTATATGTATCTGTCTAATTTGCGATTATCATGGTAATATTTTGCAAACCGGTAAACAATTATATATATATATATATATATATATATATATATATATATATATATATATATATATATATATATCGTATAGGCAAGTATCACTAAGTGCTTTCGACTCTCCTAAATTAGATATGTATGCTCTATCACCGATATTGAGCACTCCATTTTTAAATATACCAAACTATATTATTAATTATATATATGCGTAAATATATATATAATATTTAGTCATTGCTAAGTGAATATATATATATATGTGTGTGTGTGTAGTAAAATAGTGACAATAATAGTAATAATTGCTGTGTAGTTGTATAATATCTTTTAAGCAAGTTACTGGCGTACACACAAAATACTACAGAAACCACACACACACACACACACACACACACACACACACATATATATATATATATATATATATATATATATAAGCTTGCTGTGAGTTCTTATCTTTGTGTGTAATTAAAATTTAAAAAAATGAAACAAAAAACGCGACTGTAAATTTCTTAATTCCGGTCGTTTTAATTGCGATGAATCAAAATCTGATTGTCTAAGTTAGCACGTGCGTCCGTTCGCCCTAGGAAGTAAGATCAAAGCCGAATAAAAAAAAAATACGTTTTAGAAATGGAATATATATATATATATATATATATATATATATATATATATATATGTGTTGTGTGTGTGTGTGTGTGTGTGTGTGTGTGTGTGTGTGTGTGTGTGTGTGTGTGTCTATAACAAATGAATATTATATATATATATATATATATATATATTATACATATAGGTATAGCATAATATATAAATATATATATTATATATATATATATATATATATATATTATATATATATATATATATATATATATATACTTGTACATATTTTTTTATTTTCAAATCATACACAAACAAGCTTTTGTCGTCAAGTATTTAAGTTCATTTTTAATTTATGTATCAAGAATTAGAACTTTAATATTAAATAATTTTTCACTTAAGTAAATTAAAAAAAAAACGCGCATGACTCTTTTAAGAAAAAATACCCACTATACTGTTGTATCAGTCGAGGAGCGTCCCATCGTGATGTAATGGTTAGCATGGTAACATCGCAAATCATTTACTACTGAATAACGAGTTAGTCTCTCACTGGATTCCCTAAACTTACGACCTTATGTCACATCCTACTCGTTGGAGAACGGGTTGAGTAAAATACCTAGGGGTCCCATCGTGTTTCGATGGTTAGCTAGGCAGTCTCATAAATCCATTACTGCTGAATAATGAGTTTGATCCTCGCTGGATTTCCCAAACTTGTGATCTTGTGTCACATCCTACCCATAGAGAACAGGTTGGATAAATGTATGTATCGGACGAGTTTTAAAAAATGCGTCCATCTATATATGAGTCACAATTTCGTAAGCCAAGCCCAACAGAAAGGCCGATGAACAAATCTTGCTTCAAAAATGAATTCCATTAATTAATACTTTCGTTACTATAAATCAAGGGTCAACTGATACATTATGTCTTAATTTCATATTCAGGCATAGGTCGATGCTGATTTTTTGGCTTTAAAACATGAGGTCTTCAAAATTCGACCTTTATACGAGTATACAGGGTATTTATTTTAATAAATTATATTGTAGAATTATCGATTTTAAGGATCAATAATTGTGTTACTTGGCACTTATTAGCTAAATTTTGTTGTGAAATATTAATTCGACAAATGTTCGATTTATGTGATTGGGTTGGTTGGATTTACGGCATGTTAACTCCTATTGGGTTATTTTATGTTTAAGACGTTTTTGTTTTATTCATTTTTGATCGATACTCAATTTTTTAAAACTCAATTTAAACAAAATATTTTTTGTAAACTTATTTTTTTAAGTATTTAACCAATAGATGGGACCCTAACAAGTACTACCACTCTTAGTCAGGGTGGACATGAGAGCAAAGCTCCAATTTGGAAGTTCACCATTAGATGCAGATGTGATTGGGCTTCACTGGTTGGTTTGTTGGATTTTACGGCATGTCAAACCTTGTTGAGTTATTTTATGCCGAAGATGTTTTTGTTTTATTCCTTCTTGTCGGGTATTCAATTTTTTTTAAACACATTTTAAAACACATTTTTAAACTCATTTTTTAATCTATTTAACCCATAAATTGGGGTTCTGTATACTGACAAGGAAAGAAACTATGTTGAAAAATGAATAATTCTCATACAAAATGTACTTTTTTTTCTTCATTAGCCTGCGCAAGTAAGTAAAGACGGCGGAGTGACCTAATGTCGGTATCTGCCGGACAGCGAAGGAGTCTATCCCCTTTTCGCTAGTGATAGACCAGGGAGATTTGTTTATGCGTCTGAGGTGGAGCGTCCCACCTACCGTCAGCTTCCCGCTTTACCGCACAAATCAGATTACCCAAGCTGTACTACTCATACGTTGGGTTATCGGGGACCAGTAACGAATCTGGAACCTTGTGATTCCTAGGCGGATGCTCTACCGACTGAGCTAAACCGGCCCCTAATTAACTAACTAAGCTTATCTTAGTATGACACAGGGTCACGGGTATCAGTACCCTAATGAGGATTGAAGCCACTTAAGTCAATAGTTCGCTACTCTCGCTTACCATCCCTTGCTCTGCGACTAGGAGGTCTATTATTATTCGCTTTAGTATAGCTGAGTCAGAAATAGTCATTGCTATTTACTAAGTGTTGCCTTTACAATACATGCTGGTTACCCACTTAGTGCGGCGCAGGGTCATTGCTTGCTTAACTACCTCGTGAACGTTGGAAACATTAAACTACAAGTGAATTAGTCAACGTGAATTATTAATTATTGTGAAATGATCGCTGGCTTTAAATCTCTGTCTGTCTGTCTGTCTGTCCCTCTCTCTCTCTATCTCTCACGCACGCACGCACATACATACATACACAGAGAGTCTTTTCTTTCTCTCTTCTCCCCCCTCTCTCTCTGTCTCTCTCTCTCTCTCTCTTCTCTCTTCTCTTCTCTTTCACGTTTTATCTCTATCTTTATTTTTCTACCATCATCCTTCTTTTCTTTTTTTCCCCTCTTCTTTCTTGACTCTCCTTTGCTCCTCTCTCCTCTTTTCTCCCCCTTTCTCCTACGCTCTCTCCCTGTCTGTCTGTCTGTCTGTCTGTCTGTCTCTCTCTCTCTCTTCCGTGCTCTGTCTGTCTGTCTGTCTCTGTCTCTCTCTCTCAAGACCAGTCTGTGTTATTGAAGGTAATTAGAAATAATATATTAATAGAGTTTCTAAAGCAAGTTGCAAATTTACTATTCTCATAGAAAATATCATTTTTGCATATTTCCCTCTGCTCTGCATTGATTTCCTATTTAATAAATCATTTGATGGAGCCAATTTACAAGGCGTCGTACTTTTACGGCAACAGCCGACACACACATTGGGCAAATAGAGTCCGTATTTGACTCGCACGATCGATACACGTCCCCCCTCTCCCCACCATACACACTTTCATTATATTGCTATCTTTGACGGCATAACCGCCCGAACGATATGGAGTACTACAGCAGTGGTGCTGCTTATTTGAATAAGATCTTTTTAAAGACAATGGACAAAATGGGCGGAAGAAGAACAAGAAAAGAAAAGAAAAAAGGAAAGTAGTTCCAGTGCACCTTAGATAGACGTGAATAGACTGAAATTGGCATATATATATATATATATATATATATATACATATATATATATATATATATATATATATATATTTTTATAGGGTACATTACATTTTAGGTGTGATTGTTACTAGTGGTTTCAAAGCAGTATGTTAGCCACTTATCGTCAAGACAATGCGCCCGTGAAAGAAATGCAACGAATATCAATTCATTTATATATTATATATATTTGTGATCTGTTCTTGTCTCCTTACGTCGAAGGTTTTATTTTGTTTTTTAGTCCTTGTCATAGTAACTAAATAGTGTACCATTATGAAATGGGTATATTTGAGCAGCATCTTTTCATTCAAACACATTTGGTTAAACATGATAGAATCCTTATTGTTTTCAAGTTTTATCTTTTTTTCTTTCAATTTTTCTAACAATTCTTTTGGTGTTATCATCTTTTAAGGCGTTAATCAGTTGTCCGAAAGAGTTATCATTGGTAAACCAAGTACGTTCGGTTCTTTTCTGAACTATTATCTGTGTTGTTTATATTTGTCTAAACTTTCATTATCAAGACTGTTTCATATTTAACTAAACTATTGTTTTATTTTTGTCGCTAAGATAACGCTAAATGACGGTGGCAGTTTATTTTTTAAATATTTCTAACGAGCTAGAAAAACGTGATTTAGAATAAACTGCCACCGTCATTTAGCGACTATTAAGATGTTTCTTAAAAGTTTTTCTTTTATTATATCATATATAATATTCCTATCTAATATTATAATAGAGATTATGTAACTGTCTGTCTGTAACCGAAACTACGTCCCAACTGACGTCACAATTTCCTTAGTTATTTAAGTTATATTCTCAACAATTATGAAATAGTCATTATTTAATCATAATTAGCATCGTATTTATTAAAGGTGTCTCTATTAAAGTCTAGCTGAGTTAGATTTGCTGCAAAACTGGCCAGACTATTAATGTATTTAAAATCCTGAAATATGTGTTATATATCTGTAAGAAATAAAGATTTACATATTATATGGTGGGAATAATTTTCATAATGATTTTAACAAATTGGGTTTGATGAATAATTATTTGCTGTTACAGATTTCTATTACTATGATGTTATTCTCAAACGTATTAAAAACAATCCTATGTATAATATTATACAGAAATCAATTAAAATAACATTAAAATAAGTGTAATATTTCTATATTCGTTCTTATTTAGTTTCGTTAGTCTTTCTAATTTAATACAATATTTTATTACATTAAAGCTTAAATACTTGCGCCCAGGGAGCGCATACTTTTACTAGTACTAATAATTTTCAACCAGATCTATTTGACCCATACATTGAACCCTAACAGGTAATACCACTCCCGATCAGAGTCAGAATATATTATTTCTATTATCAAGTTCATAGGGTTTTTTTTTCTGAATCCCCTCGTAATTTTGAAGAGGTCCCAAATGATAAATGTTTAAGAACATTTTTCTAGACGGCCGGCTGTTACCTATTTCAACTATGAAAACGTATTTATTCATTTTTTTCAATCAACCGCTCACAAATCTTGAAAAGAACTCATAAATAGCCATTAAACAACAACAACAACAACAAAATAATCCGTTAAAAAATGGAAGAAACATTAAAATTCTATGAACTTTTACTGTTTTCGAACACTGTTCCTAAAACAACCTGCAGTCTATACATTGGTTAAATTTTCATTATATATATATATATATATATATATATATATATATATATATATATATATATATATAATGAAGAATTGAAAATATGAAAAGTGTTTGCATATAAAAATGTTCAATGCTAAATTAGCAGAGCAGGTTTAAAATCTTAAATAAAATATTACGGTACGAATTTACTATGGTATTTACCTAAATTAGTACCATAATATCATATATATATAATTTATCATTTTGCCACTTTTATATGCAAACACTTTTCATATTTGCTATTGTCCATTATATATATATATATATATATATATATATATATATATATATATATATATTCAATAAGAAATTTGACTATTAATTTATTCCGGTCGCTAAATATAATTACTAAATGATGGTTTGTTAAGTTTTTATTTCTTATTGAAAGCATAAATATTGTTCGGTGTGTAATTAATTTATTTATTACCTTACAGTGAGCTCTCTTAGGGATTTGAAATGATCCCTGTATAAATCTATATGTGTGCATCTGCATGGGCATGCATTGTGGATATACAGAGGATGCATATACTTTTTTGTACATAGAGCACTGTAAAGATTTTATATATATATATATATATATATATATATATATATATATATATATATATATATTAAAAATCGGATAGGCGAGCAACTGTCAGTTACCAAGTGACGTTGATTTATATATATTTTATCAATGATATTGAGCAAAAACTATATTATCAATATATATATATATATATATATATATATATATATATATATATATATATATGTGTGTGTGTGTGTGAGAGAGAGAGAGTGTGTGTGCGGTCCCCTTTTTATCTATCTCAATCTCAGTCTCTCCCTATGTACATATATGTATAGATATACACTTCAGTACAATTTATATATATATATATATATATATATATATATATATATATATATATATTATTTGGTACATCAATAAATTTCTGGCTTTAAAAAAAATCTCCATAATCCTTTTTCTTGTCAATGCACCTGATTCAGTAGTAAATATTAATCACATAGATAAAAAGAAGAAAGAAAAAGAAATAACACATTCAAAAGTTGAAGAGAAGAACCCAGCTAATAACTCTACACACCGGGCTACGGACTTCTTGATTCACCTTCCAATGTGAAATGAAGAATTCATTTTCCTTTTTTTATAATCTACATTCATGTCTTCTACTCTCTTTGTTCCAGTCTTCTTTTCTAAATTCTTCATTTCCCATTCGAAGCGCTTACTTTTACTGCATTCTACCGGACTGTCTAAAAATATATATGTTCTTTAAAATAAAAGCGATCGTTGCTTTTCAGTGGAAATTACCATAGTCTAAAAGAAGAATCCCTAAGGACGTGCAGTTTGCAATGCAAATCAATCATGTTGAACCCACTTATAATAGCATCGTTTCTTCTTTTCCCTTTTTTTTTTTGTTGCTTTTTTTGTTTTTTTCTTTCATTTTCTATGCTTTTTTGTTGCTTTTTTTTTACTTGATACTGCGTTTCTTCCTTTCTCTAATTTTGTTATGCAAAACTCCTCCATTGATTTATTAGCAAAACTGTACTAACAACAACAACAACAACAAAGAAGACTTTAAAAAATAAACAAACAAGAAGAATATATATATATATATATATATATATATATATATATATATATATATATATATATATTTGTATGTGTGTGTTTGTGAGTGTGTACATTCATAATCTAAAAGTAGTCAATAAAATTTTACTTCGCTTGTCGATAGCAGACCATCAATAACGACTTTTCCACAAAACTCACACACATCTCTCTCTCTCTCTCTCTCTCTCTCTCTCTCTCTCTATATATATATATATATATATATATATATATATATATATATATAACACATACATAGTGGTACCTTGACTTAAGAGTGTCCCAAATTACGATTTTTCCGAGTTACGAGCTATCACGGTCGATTTTTTGTTTTGTGTTGAGAGTTAAAATGTGAGGTACGAGTGAGCTTCAGATACGCTTATGTTAATAAGTTCACTAAAAACATTGAAGTTTCCAAATCTATTACGCCAAACAAAAATATTACTTATAAAAAAAATAAACATTAAAACATATTACAGTATATAAATCATTACATTCTATTTTATTATGTTTTTTTATACAATACAGTACTATTTTTTCTAATGAAAAAAAATAACAAAAAAATTAGATTACTGGCATTTTAGTTTATTTTAATAGGAAAATTTGATTTGATATACGAGGAAATTGAGTTAAAATAAGATTGTTAAAATAAAAAACTGTTTTTAAAGGGGCTATATCTTGGATGTATATTAACATGTACAGGTCAATGCGTGCACAGGTTCCAAAGTATGGGGTGTACCAACAGACTTTATATTAAAACAATGTATATCGTTGTTAGATGGAAAAATTGGTCTGTACTCTAAAATGCAATCGATCAGAGTCCAAATGAGTATTACTTACTCACATAGACGACTTTGAAAAAATTTCATCTGAATATCTGTAACACACAAGTATGCACACGCACACACACACACACACGCACACACACACACACACACAGACACATACATATATATATATAAACTGGGCCATATATTGAGTTACTGGTCGAAATAAATTTATATTAGCCAAATGACGGTTTGTTAAGTTTTTTCTTTCTTATTGTAAGGTTAAATATTGCTCTGTATATAATTAAATTACTAATTATCTTACATTGAGCTCTCTGGGGGATTTGAAATAATCCTTGTATAAATCTATAGGTGTGCATCAGCATGGGCATGCATTGTGGTTATACAGAGGATATTGATGATCTCAAATAGGATCATCTCCAGCATACCAGTCGATTGGAGACTTTTACCTATATATATATATATATATATATATATATATATATATATATATATATATATATATATATTGGGGAACAATATGTAGGGAAAGTGAATAACATCACAATAGCTTATGAACTAACAGAGATGAAATATTAAGTGAATGGATTGTTTGTGTTGTTATTCACATTTTGTCAGATTTTGTCATATATATATATATATATATATATATATATATATATATATATATATATAGTTTACTTTATTCATAAGTAACAGAGATCGATATGATTGATAAAATATATATTTCTCTTGGTTTGAAATTTGTATTCAATATCGGTGATAGAGTATATGTTAATCTAGGTTTGAATATTGTAGACACATAATATTGTATCTGGGTTTGTGTCTGTGCGTGTGTGTCTGTGCGCGTATGCGTTTGTTTGTTATGTACGTATAGGTGCGTACGCATGCGTAGATTACCATTAATTGCATTTTCACGTGTTGGAATAGTGTCATTAATATAATATATATATATATATATATATATATATATATATATATATATATATATATAATTTTGACTATTTTCACATCTTGCTGACATCAAGATGTTTCTTTTCAAGAGCAGACCCCGCAGTATTTTCTTTCACCAAGAACTTACTGTATGAATTCCTCCATACTCAATTGATTCTGGAAAACTTATTTTTTTCCAGCGAGGTGTCCATTTAAAAATTTGTGTGAAAAAAATTTTAAAAAACCTTTTCAAGCGAATTTTACTTTATTGTAAATTGTTTGAATTGGAAGAAAAACAACAACAACGCGAACGAGCGTATACCCAAGCAAAACAATGGAATAACTAATTTAATTAGCAAAAAATATATCCATTGATAGTGTCACATGTATTGGTGATATTCTAAGATACAGTTTGTATTAGGCACTGCCAATTGTTCACTCATTTTCATTTTTAAAACGAATTAAATTTAATTATATCGGTTATTTAAGGTCAAATTTTTGTCTAAGTCGAAAAGTAGTAACATAATGAGCACCAGTAAAAAAAAAAATTTAAAAAAATGGCAAAATAATATCACACATGTATTTTTTTAATATATATTTCATATCTTTATATATTATTATATATGTATATATTTTTAGTACATTTTAAACTCAAAATTTTGCTCAAATATATCGTTAAAATGGCCACTGTTTTCATGCATCTCCGGAGTAAAAAAAATATTATTTAAGATTTTAAAGCTTATAACACTTTCTTCTTAGAAATCAATAACAAAAAAAACAATAAATACATTCAATTACTGAAGAATTGATAACTTTTGATTTTGGTATGGATGAAATTTATTATATGTCGACACGTGTTTCGACCAGAATTTGCTTACACATACAGTATTCTATTTAAAACCAATGTGCTATTAAAAGAAAGTCACGAATCGACAACTGCGTATAGTTATCAAAAAAGTTAAGCAACTATGAGTCTGTCCAGTACATAAATGAGTGACCATTTAGTAACAAGTACTGTTCGCAATCTAAGAACTGTATGTCAGACTAAGTAAACATTAGTAAATAAAAATAAATGCCAATGTGTATTTACCCAACCATTCCTTAATGTGATGCAAGGTCAATGTTTTAGCGGAATAAAAACATATTTTTTTAGGCAATAGTGAGATAGAAATAGGGATTCTCTGGTTGGAATTTAGGCTGTTCAGATATATAAACTCCTAGGTAGCGTCACAAATACCAGCCAAAGGCATTTGGGTCCTAGCTTAGATGTAAGAGTACAGCTGATTGGTTGTATGGTTGCATGGCAATAGTGAAGTAGAAACTATTCTAAAAAATGAAATAAGTTACTAAGAAATTCAATTTGGTAACTTCTTCTCAAAAGTCACATATACGTACGTAATTTACTTAGATTTTTATTGCTGACGACCATACTTTTCATAATGATGTCAATGTAACAGCCCGATCCTCAGCCCCGAGGACCCTAAGAAGGCAAGGAAATTCACCATCTTGAGTATGTGTGGATCAGTGACGACGCTTCTCCATAAGGTTCTTAAATTCTCCTCTAAATTGTCGACTTTTTGATGGCATTAGGCTCTCTGTGCTGGTTTAACGCGGTTTCTTCTGGCGATAGGGATACTGCTTCCAGTGCGTACGAGTGGGGTCCTGGTGAGGACCTGGTGATCTTTTACAAGAACAGGGTACCACTTGAGGATTGAACTCACTCTGAAAGAACTTCGTGACTAGCTGGCTAGACCACCAGTCTTTTTTAGGCTCCTTTTTAACTCCTTTAATAACACTCCCTACACTTAGAGTGGTGTGCAAGACGCCAATAGCAACCACCACTTAACAACAAGTGAATCGTTGGGCGACCTATACAGGTGATCTTTTATAATGGTATAGGCCAGTGTAGAACCAGCCACACTTTTAGGATTAGAGAACCCAGTATACCCTACTATTATAGCTATAGCTAAAGAAATGATGGAATCATGCCTTTCAAAAAGGCATTAGCACGAAGCGAAATGCAAACAGCCTGGTCCAGAATCTGAACTCTGCTTGTCAAGTCCTTATTCTTGCGATTATATATATATATATATATATATATATATTTGCTATGTTTACAAATAAAGACTGCTCAATATTGGCGATAGAGCAAGCTGCCAGTTTCTCACCTATGTGATCATCAAACCAAGTACTTGTGTCTGACGCTATCCTAAATTATATATATATATATATATATATATATATATATATATATATATATTAATTAATTATGTTTCAATATACTTTTTGATGTGTGTATGTATTACAGTCTGTGTTTATGTTTCAATTTGTGTGTGTGTGTGTGTGTGTGTGTTTCTGTCTGTCTGTCTGTCGTGATATTCAAACCCGTTTATAAAACGATCGATTGACTCCCACGTATCTTTTATTGAATGGCATTTACGATCGCTTTATCTACAAACATAACCTTTTTCGCCATTCTTTCAAGTCGGGCTCTTCCATTTTGCCGATAAATACCCCTTTTTTTCTTTTCTTTTTTTTTTTTTTGCCTTTCTCATAAAAATAGATATTTAGAAAACAGAGACACATACATATACTGTTTATATTACATTGGATTCCCTTTGAACAATATGCAGTAATTTCCAGCATATAAGACGCATACATTACAATGTCATTCAGGGGATTGTCGCCAAGCTCAACCTATCCCCCCACCCCAAAAAAACCTGTCTAAACTTTTTGGAGGTCCTAGTTATAATACTATCTCATTGGCTTCAGTTTTTCTTTTGTAGGGGTGCGTCTAATACGCAGGTAATCAAGGGTTAGGAACAAGACAGACAGAAAGTTATTTCTCATTTGTTCACTAACATTTTTAAAAAAAGAATATTGTCAATTTAGATATATGTATGTGGGTTTATCAGTAACTAGTAGGACCTGTGGATATACCACAGTATGATAATCTAATTATTACAACGTTTGATGTTTACTTTAGAGCTATTGTTAAATAGTTCAATGCGTAAAAAGTATATTATCTTGATTTAACTCTCTCTCACTCTTGAAGAAACGGTTATCGTCGTAGGAAATGGAATTAGCGACCATAGTTCACATCCTGGATGAGGCTGTTTGCATTTTACTTCGCGGTAATGCACTTGGGAAAGACGGGGTTTTTCGCAACCCTGCTAAGAGTAAATAGTAGAGCAGTCTAAGGGAAGGAAAACTGTGAATTCAAACCAGCTTTACTCCGTTTAATGCCCTTGAAAATGGCTAGAATCTGTCTGTTCTCCCCATATGTATGGGTAAATAGTAGGACAGACTGGTCAACCAGTTTATGAGAAGGGGAACTCTGAATTTGAACCAGTTTTTACTCCGCTTAACAATTGGCCTTGTGTCAGATTCTATCCGTGGTGGAGGAGTTGGGTAACTGCATACATTTTCTCTTCGTTAGATATTCAAAGAAAATTCTTGCAACTACGTGACTGGTGACATCTAAAGTATATATATATATATATATATATATATATATATATATATATATATATATATATATATAGTGTGTGTGCGTGAAGCGTTACTCTTTGAAATCTAAAATATATTAGAGACGAAATATGAAAACGTAAATTTTTTTACACGAAAAATAAAACATGGAATTAACAAACTTATATATATATATATATATATATATATATATATATATATATATATATATATATATATATCTACACGTTTTCTATCAAAATATACACGTTACCTTCACATAAACTTGTAATTCAATCCATAAAAATATACATCAAAAGAAAGTCGGAACATCTCTCCATCCCACCTCTACCCTCTTCTCTCTCTCTCTCTCTCTCTCTCTCTCTCTCTCTCTCTCTCTCTCTCTCTCTCTCTCTCTCTCTCTCTCCAGCCCTACCCCCTCCCGATATTACCTCACAACACAACGTGCCAGTGGAAGATGTCGCCATGTTTAATTCTGCATATATAGGAGTTTATTTTGTTGTTGTTGTAAAATACAGTCAATAAAAATAGACGTGACGATGAATATATTGCACTGGCGATTGTTTTGTTTTTGTTTTTTTTAATTTTTAATACTTTTTTTTTAACACATTGTGTGTGAATTATTAACTGTACATACACAGACACATACACACAAAGACACACACACAATCCTCATGTTCCCTATCACCAACAATGTAAATGTTTTGGGAAGATGTTTTTGTTGTATTTTTATTTTAATTGAAAACATTTAATTACGTCACATTGTAACTTTGAATGGAAATGATAGAGCTGTGTTCACAGATATGACTCAATCGTCAAGTATGGAATCTTGGACCCGATTTCGAATCGCGGACGAGGCTGTTTGGATTTCTCTTTTCACTAATTAACTTTGGAAAGGCATGAATATATATATATATATATATATATATATATATATATATATATATATATATTATTAACATTTACACATATACATTTACATTATTTGATATTAATTTAGATAGCATGTTTAGCTTTTTTCTAATATGAATATATATTCATAATTTGAATTTATAAATTGTATTTACATTTTAAGATGTAAATGGCACGCTATATATATATATATATATATATATATATATATATATATATATATATATATATATATATATATATACTGAAACACGTATGTACAGCTTTTCATAATACATTAATATCCTGGTCTCCCTAATAAAATGTTCTGTTCTTATGGTATAATTATTGTGTTTTTTTTCTTTCTGACAGACACACACACACACACACATATATATATATATATATATATATATATATATATATGTGTGTGTGTGTGTGTGTGTGTGTGTGTCAGTTTATCTATTTGCCTCTGCATCTATATATCTTTATCAGTCTGCTTAATCTTTTATATGCCTGCAAATATACATAGATATGTGTGTGTGCGTGTATTTATATATGTATATATTTATGTACTTTCATATATATATGTTTTTATATATGTATTTATTAATATATATATATATATATATATATATATATATGTGTGTGTGTGTGTGTGTGTGTGTGTGTGTGTGTGTGTGAATTTATTTATTTATTTATATTTGTTGATATATAGAAAAAAGCAACCAATATTGCTCGAAAATATATCCAGTTCGCACAGATCATTCATTTACCCCCCCACCACTGGTTTCATTATGTATATTTTTACCTGTTCTACACGTTTTGAACATTAATTTGCTTATGAATTTTATAAACTCGTTTCTTTTACACACCTTTTTATACACTTTATAGTCATGATAATTATATATATATATATATATATATATATATATATATATATATATATATATATATATATATATATATATATATATGTAATGATTTTATAGATTTTTTATATTTTTTCTGTCACGAAAACTATATATATATATATATTGTCGGCAAAAAGCCATTCCAAACACACCGTGTTTACAACTTATCATATATATATATATATATATATATATATATATATATATATATATATATATATATATAGTGGGGATTTTTATACACTTTACTCTCATGAAAATTTATATACATATATATATATATATATATATATATATATATATATATATATATATATATATATAGTAATGCTGCATACATTTATCTATACTTTTAGATCCTTTTTGAATTTGATATAGTCCTCAATGTCTACACCTTTTTTTCTGTGTCTGTCTTTTTGTGTTTTGTCTTTTTTTAATTTGTTTTTTCCTCCACTTGTTTCTTCTTTTTCGTTGTCAATGAACCCACCAAGCCTTAGAAAGCAGTGTGTTCCTAATTTGATCATAAACCAATCATTGTCTTTATCATCTGTTAAGTCTTTCTGTCCATAAAACGTTCAGTATAATGTAATTTGGGAAAATGTTGCAGAATGAAAAAGATAAAAAAAACGACTTGACTAGTGTAAAGAAAGAAAGAAAGAAAGAACGAAAGGCTGAATAACTAAAAAAAAAAAAAAAAAAAAGAAAGAAAGAAAGACAGAAAGAAAGTATGAGTAAACAAGTATAAAGATAGAAAGAAAAGAAATACATAAGAAAGAAAGAAAGAAAGAAAGAAAGAAAGAAAGAAATATGGAACAACAAATGTTATGGTCAAAAAAAGAAAGAAAAGTAAGAATAAACGAGAATAAAGTTAGAAAGAAAAGAAAAGTAAAAGTTCTGTTCAAAAAAAAGAAAGAAAGAAAGAAAAAAAGAAAGAAAGAAAGAAGTCCTTTAAAGGAAGAACTATTACAGAACATCAAATATAAAACAAACAAAAAAAGAAAGAAAAAGAATAAACGAGTATAAAGTTAAAAAGAAGAAAAAAAACTTTAGGGGAAGTTATGTAAAAAGAAAGAAAGAAAGAAAGAAAGAACATTGGTGAACGCAAAAATAAACTTGGTTGAGAAAGAAAAAATTAATAAAGAAAAAAAAACAACTAAAAACTCTAAACTCTATAAAAAAACTCTAAATAACTATAAAACGATAGTTCGTTAAATAAAAGAATAAAAAAAATTTCCTTTTTCTTACTTTTTTATTTTTTTATTTCTTTCTTTATTACATCATCACAATCGCTTGCTCACTCTGTCTCACACTCCAAAAAATGAATGTGCAAAATTTTTTAATGGAATTATCTGTTAATTTGCGGTTATTTCATTTTCCTCCGATTTTAGCAAGTCCCCTTTGGACGCGGGAGTGAATAAAAATCCCCCTTCATTTTTTTTTTCTTTCACCTTCTTACTTTCTTTTTCCTGGATTAATTCATCGCTCATACGCTCTATCACTTTCACACACACACACACACACACACACACACATATATATATATATATATATATATATATATATATATATATATATATATATATATACATGCACGCATGCAAACACTCCCTCTACGTACGCTTCATTCTGGCACCGTATCACCGCCGAATTTTCATTAATATTTTTATATCCCTGCGCGTCGAAAATTAGGCCAGTCTGTTCGTTCGATTGTTATTGGTAGTGTTATTTATTCTTCTTGTCGATAATTTTTACTGTTTTTGCTTTTGTCTCTCCCTCTCTCTTTCTTTCTTTCTCTTCTCTCTCTCTCTCTCTCTCTCTCTCTCTCTCTCTCTCTCGCCTCGGTGCCCGTGCGTTGGAGGGAGGTAGGGACAGTACCTCTCCTTTTATCGATGAGAACCTCTCCGCTACACGTATCGTTCGTCGGTTGAACATACGCCTTGTACGTCTTTATATGTGCGTAACCCGGAGATCATAATGGGGGGGGGGTGTAGGAGGAGATGAGTTGGGGAGGTGATGGGGTGGTGGAGGGGTCGATTGAGAGGAGAAATTGCTTGGCATCTAAGTGCACATAAGTGTGTACTACACGCCGGTGTCGATATTGTGCGTGTGTGTGCGTGTGCGCGCGTCTGTGTTCCAGAAAAGAGACGGACAGACAGAGAGACAGAGAGAGTTGTGAAATCAGGTGCGTTTTATTCGCCAAAGTAGATCGAACGTCGGAAACCTAATCACGTGACTGATAATTTATCCATTTCATCTCTCTCTCTCTCTCTCTCTCTCTCTCTCTCTCTCTCTCTCTCTCTCTCTCTCTCTCTCATGAGCCTACTCTTTCTTCACTGTCTCTTTTCTCCTCTCTTTATCTTATTAATTTTTTATTTTCCCCTTGTGAGAGTTAAATTTTGTGTTGTTTTTGTTTTATTTTATTTATTTTTTTGCTTCGGACCACCACAATTTCAGTTCTACGATATTAGTAACTAGAAGCAGCTACCCATCATCACCTGGGTAGAGGAGAGTGAAAAAAAAACCTTGGTATAATGGTTAGCAACATCCATTATTATTATGTATATTTTAATTTTTAGATATCTTCGTAAATATAAATCACATCCTCGTAATTTTTGCGCAATAATAAAAAAATCGGTGATATTTAATGGGTTGTTAATTGTTTTATTTTCGTAGTTTCATCCGGACATACATATATACATACACACTAACTGCCCGTTATACATGTATAGATTTCCAGCACTTTTCTTTCTTTCTTTTTTTTTTTTTTTTTTTTTTTTCTTCTTGCTTTCTCTCACAAAATCAAAGTTTGAAGTGAATAAAAGGCATTTTCAATAGTTTTTGCAACATAATCAATTAAGAACTAAAAAAATACTATCCAGAAAAAAAATTCATGTTACATAGTATTGTCCAATAAATCATTAAAGATTAAGGGGAATCATGGCAATTTTCTATACTTTTACAACATAAGTAAAGAACTATCACAACATACTATTCATGGTTACATAGTCTTATCCAGGGCCTAAAACCAAAGTTTGAAGGGAATAATGATAGTTTTATACAATTTTACAACAGAAGCAATTAAGAAATAACACAAACTACCAAGAAACAAAATTTATATTGCATAGTGCCTAAAATTAAAGTTTGAAGGGAATGATGGTAATTTTATATACTTTTATAATATAAGCAATTAAGAAATAATACAAAATATCCAGGGACAATATTTCTGTATTATCCAAGGCACTAAAGTAAATATTGGAGGAAATGATGGCCATTTTCTATACTTTAACAACATAAGCAATTAAGAAATAGCAACATTTGTGTTACATAGTGTAAACTACGCTGTAGAGCAAGCAATTGCGGAGCCATCGCGAGTTAAGTGAAGAAACGGAATGTATCTTTATGGTTAAAGCTTTTTTAAAAGAAAAGGAAAGAAAAAAGGCACCAATCCGAAATTACTTTGAAGATTAGAGAGTTGCTGTCTGGCTGCCATTTCCATTATAAGCAAAGATACACATGTATGTCTAAACGAGGGTGAGTCTCGTTACTAAATTGTGTACCTAACTGAAAAAAGGTTGGGGGAAGAGAAGATAAATCGACTCAGTATTCTAGCAATAAGTAAAGTTGGCGGAGTGGCCTATTGTCGGTATCAGCCGAACAGTGAGGGAGTCTATCCCCTTTTCGCTAGTGCAAGACCTAAGAGATTCTTTTTGCTAAGGTGGAACGTCACACCTACCACATAGATCAGATTAACCAATATGTGCTACTCATATTCCTCAGTTGGTGGGGACCGGTATCGAACCAGGAACCTTGCGATTCCTAAACAGGTGCTCTACCTACTGAGCTAAACCAGCCTTTAATAAGCAATAAAGGGAGAGGGGTAGAAAAGGGGAAAAAAGGGAGAGGCAAGCTGTCGCCGGATCGTTGCCCACCCACGACTTCACCAAATTGTAATGACGAAAAAACAAACCTTTTAACTAAGCACTATCTTGTGCAATTAATTCTGTTATAACTACTTTTTTTCCCTTAAAACGCGTAGAATGGATTTTTAGTTCCTTTAATCAAATTTTATAGTTGAGTTGCGATACTGATCTACATTTGAGTTAAGAAAAAAAAAGCCATTTCTTTCTTTTATTTTTTACGGAGATTGATCTAAGAATTTGTTTAGCTTTTCATTTATCAATGTGATGAATGATTCACCTGTCTAAAGTACAAATTTTAATTAACATTTCATACTCCATATCTCAAACACTATTGACACACACAAAAAAAATTCAAATTAAAAAAAAAATCAACAACAAAAATGTGAAGTTGATTTTCTTTAAGAGATCCAGGATCAGATGATGGATTGATTTATTGATTTTAACAGCATGTGAACCTGTTGTCAGTTATTTTATGCCTAGATCGAGTTTATTGTATATTTATATATATTTACCTAATCTTCCGCACGAGCAGGATGCGACACAAGGTCAATTTCTTAAGCGGAGTTTAACAGGTTTGAATTCAAAGTTTTTATTCTCCTAAACTGGTTACCTAGCCAAGGTTAAAGAGCCTAGTCTGCTCTACTAGTTACCCATAGCTAGAGGAAGAGTAGTTGGAAGCATACTTTTCCCAATGGTATTAACGCTATGCGAAATGCAAACAGCATCGTCCAGTCGACGAGTCTATTTCCTACACCTTTAACCATTACACCATGCGCCTCAAATTGTACATTTATATTTACATTTGTTTTGTGTAGTTTCTAAAGAGCTTTGTACACAGTTATATGATATCAAGTATTCCTATCTAATACAAATAATTCATACACAATTATATAGTTTAAAGTAACTTTGCTATTTAATAATAATCATTCGTTTGCACACAGATATAGTTTTCTTATCTAACACCAATAATTTGAAAGTAATTAAGTATATTGTTCTAATAAAAGTCTCGCTATAATGTGCCGTTTTTGCTGGGTTACGATTATATGGATACATGCATACATATACTGGAAGATTTGACCGGTTGAGCACTCTTAAATGATTTTTGAGCCCGGAAAAGCTAATAAAACAGATTTGAACGGTTGTGAACTCTTAGATGACTTTTGAGTCCAGAATAGCTTTTAAAAATAGATTTGACCGATTGGGTACACTCAAATGACTTATGAGCCCAGAAAATCTTTTAAAAACCTTGTTGTAATTTGAGCCAGCAAACAGGTTTGAAGTCTAATAAGAATTTTAGTAATATATAGATGTTTCGTTTAAGAAATTCGGTCAAAGTTTATTACGTATACGAATACGATTCAGACAACAAAAATATCATTTTTTTAAATTATAGTTAAAATTAATAATGATATTAATCGAAGAAAATCGAACAATTCATTATTAGTTACTGAAATCAAATAAAGAAATCATAGAAAGAAATGATTGAATGGTATTTTATTAAATGAATAACAATCGTTACAAATTCATTATGATACTTAAATATCGCAGTTTGGACTGGAATTCAGAAATGAAGAAGGAATTTTATTATTTCTTTTTACTGACTTTTTATTTTAATCTTATCTTTATTTATTTAACTATGTATTTATTTATTCATTTATTTCATCACATCGTTCGAGCTCGACATTCTCATCCGACAGTTTACTTCAATACAAAAAATAAAAGAATAAAATGATTAAAAAGTTTCATTTTTTTTTTTTACATACATTTTTTAAATGTTAGACGAGCAGGAAATCAATATTTTCTTACCATTTTTAAAAAGAGTGAGCTGCTTATGCTATTTCGGTGTTTATTTACATCACCTTAAGAATGATATGTTAAGAACTGAACCTGTTCTGTGCATTATATTCAGCATGACTCTTTTTAATGATTATTTTTCTCTCCTATCTATCTATCTATCTATCTCTACACTATATATATATATATATATATATATATATATGCTCATATCTATGTATCTATTTACATATCTATCTCAGCCTGTTGCTATCTATCTATCTCTACCATTTCGTATCTCTCTATCTTCCTATCTATTTACCTAGCTATCTCAACCTGTTGCTATCTATCTATCTATCTATCTATCTATCTATATATATATATATATATATATATATATATATATATATATATATATATCAATGTATCTTATACATACTCAAGCACGCGCACATCGTACACATATAGCGCACAAGTGCGCGCACACGCACACACCACATACATTTTCAGCAATCACTTGCTCTCATTTCCGAGGGGGGGGGTATTTTTTATTTATTTATTTATCTTAGCCTCCTTCTCATTCTTCTTCTCCTCCTCCTCCCACTACTACTCACATTCTTCAGTCTACTGTCCGGAAAATAAAAATTAATATTCAGAATTTTTAAAAATGTTTTTATATTCTTCACCAGAAGTTTAAATTAGACTAAAGCCTTACGACTACATTGGTGAATGCTTCATAAACGGTAATGTGTACCCAGTAAAGTGAACACGACATATTATGCCCATCCGACCTTGTGCATTCATATGTGTATATATATGTGTGTGTGTGTGTGTGTGTGTGTGTGTGTGCGTGTGTGTCCGCGCGGGCACGCGTGTTCCTTTCAATGTATTATGCGCTGCAATCTTTCTTTCCCTGTTCCGGCTGGCTTGAATAGAAAAGAGTACTAAAAGAGTGGGATCCGCCTACGCCCCCCCCCCTCTGCACTACAAACTCCCTCAACACCCACCCCAACCATCTATTCATTGTCACCACACACACACCACACATACTCTTACCCACCACACGCAGACGCACACCACGTACACCACCACTACTTTCTCCTCTTTCTCCTTTCTTACTCTTCCTCTTCTTCTTCTCCTTCTCAGCCGTTTCCGTATATATCTTTCTTTTGTTATCTCTCTCTCTTTCTCTCTCTCTTCTCTCTCTCTCTCTCTCTCTCTCTCTCTTTCTGACCCCCCCCCCTCAATAGCAACCATTGGCTACGCCTCGTTGTTATGCACTGAACATCAAATATACTTTCGTAATGTATCATTGCTCAAAGCCGGTCAGTGAACGGCCGTGTGCAGTCGACAACCCAAAATGTTCGATGATTCTTTTCATCAAATCCTCAAACCAACCTCTCACTCCACATTTAAATCACTCTATTCATTAACTATCTATGTCAGTATGTCTATCCATCTATCTATCATAATCTGTTCACATCTGAGTTTCTTCATTATTTAACTATGCCTTTTCCTATGTATCCATCAATCTTTTCAAATCTATCTATCTATCTATCTATCTATCTATCTCAGTCTTTTCATATCAATTTATATGTCTTCTATTTATATCAGTCTCTTCCTATCTATCTGTCTGTTCATATCTATCTCAGTCTCTTCATTATCTAACTATCCTATCTATGTATCTATCTCTCAGTCTTTTCTTATATATCTCTTTTCATTTCTATCTATCTGCCTAAGACTCTTCAGATCTATCTATCTATGATCGTCTGTTCTTACCTATCCAAGTTTAACTAAGTCTGGCACGATGTTCCAATTGTGAAAGGACTATCATCATCACCAGGTCACTCTGACAGCACGGATTTCCATGATCTCTCTCTCTCTCTCTCTCTCTCTCTCTCTCTCTCTCTCTCTCTCTCTCTCTCTCTCTCTCTCTCTCTCACTCGTCCATATCGGTCATCTCACCTGGCAACTCGACATCCAGTATCCGTCCTGTATGTATCAGTGTGTATATGTGTTAAACTCTGTTTATATTAAAGACTTCATAGGTTTTGGTGAGAATATTGTAAATCTAATATCAAGCCCATAAAATAAAATAAAACGTAAGTCGTTTTTTTCTATTGCAAACGAGAAAGATATAGCGAGTAAGAAAACAACGAGGTATAGTGGGACTTACGCAAACATTGACAAAAAAAAACCTGAGAAGACTTCAAATGTAACTGCAATTTGAATGAATAGCCGACGGTTTGAACACTCTCAACAATATCAAATATCGAGAAAACCTGAAACCCGACCTTCCTTCCCACTTGTTTTTCTTTTGTCCTCCGTTTATTTTGGATCACTAAAAACAAATCGAATAATTTGTTACTCCTGTATAAAAAAAAAAGTTGAATAAATTATTTCAGGACGAGGTTTCTCGGTACGAAAGTAGGTATTTAGCCAACCGGTTCGCTAAGGGTAAGATGTAACACAAAGTCACAAGTATGGGGTCATCCAGTGAGGATCGAACCCGCTACTCAGTAGTAATGGATCTGTGATACAAGCTTGCTAACCACTACATCGCGATCGGACATCCAATGTTAGGTATTTACCCAACTCGTTCGCCTCAGGTATGATGTGACACAAGGTCGCAAATATGAGGTCATCTAGTGAGGATCGACCTCGCTATTCAGCAATGGGTTGGCGAAACTAGCTTGCTACCCATTACATTATGATGTGACACCGAAAGATAAAGTGCAAGATGTTCATCAAGATATTCTAAGGTA
>CM042156.1:56941840-56959340 GCA_023376005.1 Doryteuthis pealeii
TACTGATAGTACGTTTGGAATGTGTGTGCGAGTGAGTGAGTGAGAGAGAGAGAAAAGAGAGAGGGGGGTAAGTAAAAATCTAACTCACCTAAGTAGGCGTGTAACATGTCAAAGCTTTGAGAAAAATAAAAGAGGAAAAATACACGTGGAGTTTGAACCCTTACCCGCTGCCCTCAGCACTTCGCCACTACCATTACCACCCCAGAAGCACCCAATCGATGATAACGCCGTAGTTTTTGACTGCTATCGCCCTTTAGCACCAAGTACCCCCAACCGCCAGCGCCACTGCACCCTATGTCTGCAGAGATACTGTCAACACGTGGTCTCTTTCACCTCTTGTACACTCTCTTCTTCCATCTCTCTCTCTCTCTCTCTCTCTCTCTCTCTCTCTCTCTCTCTCTCTCTCTCTCTCTCTCTCTCTTGACCTGCGTTCACTCCCCTCTTCGACAGACACCCCCTTCCGATCCCAGGCTCTCCCCCAAGCACTGGTTTGCCGGCTCCTTTTTCTTCATCCTCACTAGACAGTCTTTTCTCCATATCCATCTGGGGCCGGCAACACTACTGATCTTGCCTTGCACGGTTGCTCACCAACTCTTCTTCTTCTTCTTCTTCTTCTTCTTCTTCTTCTTCTTCTTTTTTCTTCTTCCACCAACCCCCGCCGCCATTGCAAGTTGGTGAACATTTTCGACTACGTTTCCCTAACCTCTACACTTTCCCGCGTACTGGCCATGGCCACCACTCCTTCTTTTACAGTTCTCCGTCACTGAAACCCGAAGAAAGCACCAAAAACACAAGAGGGAGTACGGTCTGCTCTCGAGGTTGGGGAAGATAGCGCTTCAATGCGACCACGCCGTTCGTCTGGTGTCTTTTGTCGGAGACGATGTGTGTTAGCATGTGTGTTCGCACACGCGCACCATTGCAGATACCAAATTATATATATATATATATATATATATATATATATATATATATAGTTGGAAAGAGAGAGAGAAAGATAAAGACTGCCAGTCTGTGTGTGTGTGTGTGTGTGTGTGTGTGTGATTCCTTTTACACATAGATGGATATATATATATTATATACGTATATACATTTGAGTTGGGGTTTTTTTTTGGGGGGGGGTTGTACACGGTCCTATCGAATAGGAATCATTTTTAAACAGATCTATTTGACCCATAAATGGTACCCAAACAGGTACTACCACTCTGGGTTAGAGTGGACCCGGGAGTAATGGCAATGAAGGGGTGATTTCAAACCCCCATATCTCCAGACACAGTTTAGTGTCATATCCAGGACAACCCCTTTTTATTAGAGGGTCTCTTCTGGGGATACAGCCAGAGCGAATAAAGGAGATAGAAACCTCTGCTCTCACTCGTGACCATTGTCGCACGTGAACATCCAGGGGGTGGGTGTCAAAGTTCAGATACTGGACATGTATGCCGAAAAAAAGGGTGGTCACCTTAAAAAAAATTGTGATGTAAAAAAAACTATCTGGTACCTCTAAAGGAGGTAGCTTCATTCCTGAAATGAGGTAACCAAACGAGTACATGGTACTATTAGTATTTTTTAATATAACCATTGTAGTTCTTTTTGACTATAAAAAATAAATAAAATTATTCTTATCAATCATTCTGATAACTCTATTACAATCTATTAGATTTCCATATGCCACAGTTGAATGAACTGTATATCTTTATTAAATTATAGAATAAATTAATTAGTTAAGTTAAATGTTAAAGTTAATAGAAACAATGACATCGTGACATGCATTTAAAAAAATGAAATAGTTTATTATACATCATTTTAATTTATTATCTAGATATATAAATGAATTATTCATATTACATCTACATCTAGATAATAAATGATACGCTTTAGAAATAAGAACTCGATACCTTTTACAATATCCCATTTTTTTTTTTTTTTGCATACTTGTCCGGTACCTAAACTTTGACCCCCTCTTCCCGGAACATTATCTTTTCACTTTTCCTACGTTTTCTTTATTTAGTTTTGATTTACATTTTTTGTTGTTGTTCGATTTCTTCTTCTTCTTCTTCTTCTTCTTCTTCTTCTTCTTCTTCTTCTTCTTCTTCTTCTTCTTCTTCTGTTGTCGTCGTCGTGGTCGTCGACTTGTGCTTCTTGCATCGGCGGTGACATGGACACAGCCAGGTTGCTTCATCACTCACTGCCTGTCAAGTTGGGCGGACACAGCTGCATGGGCGGAGAGAGAAAGAGAGAGAGACAGAGAGAGAAGAGAAGAAGAAGCGACGTTCCACGAAATGCGATTCAATACCTCATTAGGCAGAGAGTAGAAAATTACATCTGATTGAGCTGCCTTTTCGGGCACTCGAAAAAAAAAGATATTTGCTCCAAACTGCAACAACGTCTCTATCTCTACCTCTGCATTCATTCTCTCTCTCTCTCTCTCTCTCTCTCTCTCTCTCTCTCTCTCTCTCTCTCTCTCTCTCTCTCTCTCTCTCTCTCTCTACATTCGCTCTCTCTTTCTCTATGCATTATCTCTAATTTATCTCTCTTTCTCTCCCCTCTCTCCAGGACCCTTCTAAGTATTTCTTAACAGTACGGTGATTTTGATGGTTTCTATTATTCCTCTGATCTCCAATTCCTTTAGTCTCCTTTCCAAATCATTTTTAGCTCTCTGACAAGATACATGTATTTGTCTATACTTTCCGTTTCAACTCCACACTGATAGAAGAAAAAATCTACATTCAAAATTATACATTTTGCGCCATTTTTTAAAAAATATATATATCTTTACAAGTGAAGAAATTCGGTCAACTGAAAATGCCCATCACAGACACCGGACCGGGATTAATTTATGTAGTAATGTTTTTTTCTTTTCTTTTTTTTCTTTTTTTTTTTCTTTCTTACTCTTCTGTGAGATTTCTTTCCTTTGTTGTTGGGTCGCAGATCAACTCAAAGGGGTTGAGATTCATCACTTAGACATGTGCGATTTTTCCAAGAGTTTATGAGCAGGTCTTCTGTGAATGAAAAGACAAGTTACGTCCGTTCAGTCAGCCATGAAGAAGTTAATACGTCTTAGTGTCGTTAAAAACAAAACTTCTCACATCATTTCAGTCATTTATTAGCCCGTGGGCAACCGGGGAAAATCGGTTATGGGAACCTTTCGTCATAAAGCATTAAAAAGAATCAGAGACGTTGGGGTCGGCCATTCCGGGTTGCGTTAGAAATAAAAATGGCGACCATGAGACGCTGATTCTGCAGAAGACACGGCGACTAAAGCTTCTTCTGTGAACAAAAATCTAACATCTCGCATTAGAATAAATTTGCATGGAAAAATAATCCGTGAATAAAGAGCAGAGTTATTTAATTGCAACTTTCTATGAATATATATCAAGTATCTTTTTTCTTCTTTTCTTATTGTGTGCATCTCATATTAATATGTTTACTTAAGAGCTATTACTATTAGTTCAATATATAAAAAGGATAATCTTGATTCAACTCTCTCTCTCTCTCTCTCTCTCTCTCTCTCTCTCTCTCTCTCTCTCTCTCTCTCTCTCTCTCTCTCTCTCTCTCTCTCTTTTTGTTAATTCCCTTAAACCAGACACTGATCGAATATTATACCGTGAACATTATCACCGGCATTTTTACTAACTGGTCAAAATATACCGAGGTTGATTTACTTTTCTCTTTTTTTGTTTAATCAGTGACATGTCAGGAACGAAACCAAATCTTCGTGTCAAAAAATCCAATTAATAAATATAATGAACGCCCACACATCTAATGGGTCACCTTTGCATGTGGATACAAAGGTGCTTGACACACACACACACACACACACACACACACACACACACACACTCATACAGACACACAGATGTAGAAAAACACATATACATCCACGCATATATGCACAGACACATACTCATAGATTTTAAGTTCAGGAAAAAAATATTTATACTTTTTTTTATTGTTTTATTATACAAGGAGAAAGATAGAAAGTGTATTCTAATGCAAATTGATAATAATATGTTTACATTTAAGTGTCAAGTTCAGGCGCTAATTAGTCAAAACTAACAAAAGTTAAAACTATCATATAATTATAAAATTTAAGCAAACGGATATCACTGAGTTTATTTAATCTATTTTATTATTGTTTAATTGCAGATAGATAGATAGATAGATAGATAGATACATACATACATACAGACAGACAGACAGACAGACTAAACTAGATAGATACAACCAAACTGGGTTAGATAGATAGATAGATAGTAATTAACTGAAATAGGTAGAAAACAAAGCCATAAATATGGGGCACCCAGACAGAATTGAAGTCTGTTAATCTAGCTTGCTTGCTAGCCTTTAAATCACGTTTGATATATAGATATAGGATAGATTAGATAGATAGATAGATAGGATAGAGATCAGAGACTAATAGAGATAGATAGATAGATAGATACAACAGAGATAGATAGATAGATAGATAAGAAAGAATTAGATAGATTGATTGATTGATATAGACAGATATAATAGATAATAGAGAAGTATTTGAATGTGCAATTCTTAAGAAATGCTGTAATCGTTTTGTATATGCAGACATTTGTCATCTTTAATAAGAAAAAAATGAAAAATCAATAAATCGGGGGTCGAGGGGGGGCGGACTGATAGCATTTGGATGTCAAGGGGGGGACAAAAGGTTGCTTCGTCCTCTGACTTAGCTCTTTTGGGATGCTTTCTTTTTTCACTCTGAACCGAATAATGCCTCTTCGGTCGATACGCATTCAGAGAAAGGTTAAAAGAGACCGTGACTCCTTGCGCCCCCACGTACCCCTTGACAAGAAGTGGGGGTGGAGAATGAAGAGGGCGAATGTCAGATTGAAATTTGGTGGATTACCCGTGGCTTTTATGCTTTTTACTTCTTATCGGTCGAAGAATAAAGAAAGAAATTGCGATGCACATTACAGTGTACGTGTATAATTCTGTACGTTGCTAGATAGATAGATAGATAGATCAGAAGAAGATAGATAGATAGATCAAAAGAGAGTGAGATAGATATGATAGATAGATAGATAGATCAAAAGAGAGTGAGATAGATATGATAGATAGATAGATAGATCAAAAGAGAGTGAGATAGATATGATAGATAGAGATCAGAGGAGAGTCGGTAGATAGATAGATCAGGGGAGATAGATAAATAGATTCACACGATCAGCCCACCCACAATGTATAGATAAGTAAAGTACGATCAGACTGAAATATAATAGGTAAGTATAGAATTCGAACGCTTATTCAATTACATATTTCGTAAAAGATCAAGCCGCATACGTACGTGTATTTGGCCCGTAAGAGGGAAAGGTCAAGTTGTTGCATTAAAAAAATCATTAGAAAAACAAACAAATAAAAACACTACCATAAAATAAAACAAAGCGATATCAGTTTTTATTGGGGGGGGGGAGTCGACCTTGTAATCAAACCAGCTGTCATTTTCTCTATTGACGTTCTCTTCGATAGTTTTACTTTTTCGATCTTTTTTTAAAAGTTTATCTTAAAATTAAATTGATCCTTTCTTAAGAGAACTTAAAACAACTACAAAAAACAAACGAAAAAAACACGCAACAGCATCTTATGAAAGCGCGTGCGTGCCTGCGTGTGTTCAGTTTAACGATAAAATGTAAATGAGGACCAATAATATACAGTAGTACGCATAAACAAATACACCCTTACATTTTCTTTTTCAAGTTAATTTTCGTCTAAATCAAAGATACTTGGATTTTATCATTTCTAGCCGAACATTATTGCAATCAAAACGGATAATATTAGATATTATTCATTACCAAACTCTACTGTACTCTAAGTACAAAAAAAAAACTTGGAGTCCTATATCAGGCTGGTTACTATTTATATATGTATCACATAAGTTAAGGTAGCGTGGACATGGAGTCAACACCAGGTTACTTACAGTTTCTCGCCTATGCGATCTTCAGATCCTGGCTTTAACTATATATACCTGTTCATATCTATCTATCTATCTATCTATCTATGATTGAAGACATTGGAAGATATTCCAAGAAATAAAACGACACAACTTCACACTATATCATACAAAGAGTTTCAGAGGCCAATACCTTTAAAAATAAACCACTCGTATTAAGGGCCAAGGTGCAGATGTATAGCAAGGGATTTGTGGGACCCAGGCTATGGGGAGGGGCTTGACTTAAGATTACTCTCCCATACACACGCTCTAAAATTTAGTAAGATTTCTTATAGTATAATGTCACTAGAAATACAGAAATTGAACTAATCTAAAAAAAAAATTCTTTCGAGGAGTGGGGGCTCCATTGAGGGCTCGGAGTTGTATTTCAAATAGCAACCCCGTCCCCCTCGTCAGCTAAGCCTCTGCCAGGTGGGTTAGTGAAATGCTGTAATTGTATCAAGACTGAATTCGATAAGCACTTGCCTTTCCTTAACCGACGTCCGTAATTTTCCCGAATTTATTTTGGCAAGCCCCAGAGTGTGTGCACCTGTCAGAGAGGCTCGCTCCAATTCCTACTTCCTTTTATAGTATTTCGACCAGGTTCAACGCTGCTCATTCTACAACCCTCTCTCCCCATCTCCAGCCCCTCCCCCAAGTACCTTTCTCTCTGGCTAACCCCCGACACTCCATCATCCACACAAGCCCCTGCCGGGGCCGACATCCATCTTGTCTAGTTGTCAGTAAGTTGGTCCGTCCCTTGCCATCTATTTTCCTGTCTTCTCATCTACCACCGCTGCCACCCTTCCATCACCACCGCCCCGACCCCTTCCATCAACGCTCCACCCCCATCAGAATTAAGCGCCGCCTTGGCTTTCTGAGAAAATTGACAGAGAAAAACTATAGGCCTTCTCTCTCTCTCTCTCTCTCTCTCTCTCTCTCTCTCTCTCTCTCTCCTTCATCTTATCATCATCATCATCAAAGTAAATAGGACAACAACAAAATACTCATAATAACAGTGGGAGTATTATTTAATAATAAAGATGTTACACTTGTCATTTATTATTATTTTACTCCTTGCGAGTTTCTCACACTGGAGTAACTGATGGCTTTTCATTGTAGTCAGAATGACAGCAAATCTCTTCAGGTCTCCAGGACCCTCATAAGTATCCTAGCTGATCTTAACAGTGCTATGAACTAGATGGTCTCGATTCTTCCTCTGATCTTCAGTTTCACCCAGTCCCTTTTCAGTACCTTTGGGGACCGTTCCAAGGAGACACCGTCCCTTTCCAAGACATTTGAGGGCCGTTTCAAGGACACCAAATGCATTATTATTTTCACTCCATGCAATTTTTTTTACATCAGTTTTAACTAATGGTTTTTCACTGGAGTCTAAGTGACAGCAAGTCTCTTCTGTTCTCCAGTACTCTTTTAAGTATCCTGATTTTAGTAATTCTGAGGTTTCAATTCTTCCTCTAATTTCCAGTTCATCGAGTCTCTTTTCCAGGTTTCTGTCCCAAGGGCCCTAGCCACCATTGTATCCTAGTCACCTTCATATTCCATAGCTTTTTCAGTTCTCTGGCAAGGTCATGGTATTTGTCCAGTTTTGTGTTTTCCTTCACTTTCACTCTGTGGTCTGCTGACACAACAAAATCCACTAGATGACAGTTTATTTTCTTCTTGTTAATTAATATATCCTACTGGTCATCCTGTTGCCCCACAGACTCTGAGTATGTGCTGCATTCACCACCATTTGTTGTGTAAGCGAGTATAAGCCACTGAACAATTCCTTACCCTGGCTAAAAATGCCTGATCGGGAGACGGAGGACGTGGGTCAAATAACCTATAGATCATTTGCATGCATATTCCGGTTCTCTTGTCTTTTATTGTCAGTTTTTCCTCCTTTTCCTCTTTTTTACTCTTCTCTTTCATTCTCTTTTTTTTCTCTTCATTCCTTTTTCCTCTTCAATTTTCCTTTCTTGTCCTTTACAAACCTCTTTCTTTTCTTTTTCTCTTTTTCTTTTCTTTTCTCTTTCTCTCTTCTTTCTTCTCTTCTTCTTTCTTTTCTCTTCTCTCTCTGTTCTCCTCTCTTTCTCTTTTCTCTTTCTTCTTTTTCTTTTCCTCTCTTTTTTCCTCTTTCCTCTTTTCTCTATCTTTCTGTTCTCCCCACTTTTTTTCTCTCCTCTCCTTTCTCTCCTACTCTATTCTTTTTACTTCTTTTCTTTCTCCTACTCTCTCTCTCTCTCTCTCTCCATCCTTCTCCTCTCTCTCTTCTCCTCTCTCTCTCTCCTCTCTCTCCTCTCTCCTCTAATCTCGTTACTAATTCTTTTTGTATATTGCCGCTTTTCAATTCATCCCCATCACTTATCTCTACCACCACAAAATCATGTTGCTTAGCAACACAACCCTCACCTCTTCCTCCAGTCTTCCACTCTACTTCACTCTGATAAAAAAAATAAATCCTGTTTTCAAACCATTCGTATTATTTCCTATGTACCCGCAATGATTACCCGTTTCGTGTTCATAATACTCTCCAAATACCCGGAAGGGTTTCGTCACGTACCCTGAATCACATTGTTGGATCTTAAATATTTTATTTCGGAACCCCACGCACAAACACACCAAATCTAAACACAATAAATCCTCATCAACAACTCTTTTTTTCTAATTTGAATGGCGATGGTCACAAAATCTTCATAAACATGATGGTATTTATATATCTTGTTCTGTTCATTATCTATCTCAGTCTCTTCATATAATATATATATATATTATATATATATATATATATGTATATGTGTGTGTGTGTGTGTGTGTGTGTGTAATCAGTTTTCATGTGTATCTATAATATCGACCAAAACTTTCCCAGGTTGTTAATCTCGCAACTACGAAGAACAGTTCGTGACTTTCAGTCAATCCCAACTAAAAGCAAACCTACAAGTTAAGCAATGATGGGTTTGCTCATTATTAAAATGGGTGATCACTTAGAAACAACAGGTGCTGTAAACAGCCTGGGGACTTGACTAAGCAAAGTTCAGTAAATTTACAAGGAATAAAGCAGATCAGAAATTATACAGTCAAAAGGGTCGTGAGTTCGAATATCACCTCAAGCCTATACTTTATTATTTCTATTCGTCGTCTTCGTATATTTACAACACGAGTGAATTTCGATACAAAAAAAATTAATTAATTTTTTTTAAGCTGAAAGAAAATACAGGTCAAAATTAATGGTTCATTCTCACAAGTAATTACACTCTGTGATGAGATACGTACAAAGACCTTGGGCAAAATTTTATATTTCCTATAAATCTTTTCTCCACCCCCTCCAAATCCACCCAATTCCCCCACCCTACCCCAAAATCTAATTACAGTTTTAACTGATACTTGTGTCTACTATAAAAGCAAGACACATAGCTGTTTTGTGTTTGGGCACATGACCGTGCAAGAAAAACAAACAACTGAAGAAACAAAATAAAAGACCTTTATATATATATATATATATATATATATATATATATATATATAATAAGTTACCTCTCCCTTGATAAAGAGAGTCAATTTTGGGGGGGACACACTTATTGAATTCTGGGATATATATATATAATATATATATATATATATATATATATATATATATATATCCCAGTGTTCTTAATCTAAAACGTTTATGTCGTCCAGCAACAGGAGAACATCATACTACTGGAAATAACCGGTTCCATACACCACCGGATTTAGACCTTGGAGGCCCGAGGCACTTCTGCTTAGGGGGCACCTTTCAACGTGACTTAATCGTAAACACGCCACAAGATGCCCTCTTCGGTTGGATGTATACTAATGAATATAGACACTTTCTTATTTTTCAGTCTTGATTTATCGCCAGGACACAAAGACTCTCAGTCACAGCCTTCTAGCACATATATGATAAAATGGTTGGGGTTTACCATCAGGACAATACGGTTAGGACAGTCATATATGTGCTAGGGCTTTACGTAACCAGTGATTGATCAGAGGGGGCCTTTCCGACCGACCATCTAGCCTAAGTAAGGACCAAAGTGAAGTGCATGTGATGTATTGTTCAGCCATCAGGGTTCCATCCTTAAGTACCATGGCGTGCCACTCACTGCCAAAGGGTGGCTAAATTTGGAGGAAGGTCTTACCCAGAGGTGCAGTCGGTATATTCTAAAACCCCAGCCGACAAAGCTTCTAACTCCCCGGATGGATCTATACTGATGAACATTTGTATTTTTCAATCTTGATTTATCGACTCTCTCTCTCTCTCTCTCTCTCTCTCTTCTCTCTCTCTCTCTCTCTCTCTCGTCAATGTGCTGTAAAAATTTAAACAGGCGACAAACCAACAAAAAAAACAAAAAAATTTGATGTTTCAGTTAATGCTTAATGTTTAACGTAATTGTCTTGTCGCACAAGATATTTGATATCTCCTCACCCCCACCCAACCCACCCAAAAAGAAAGAAATATAGATTACTTATGTACCCGTGCCATCAAAAAATGACGACAGGCCACACAAAAACTCAACGTATAAAACGTTTTCTATCTATTTAATCTGGGAGCTAAAAACAAAAAACAAAAAAATAATATCCTAGCTAAAAGTAATTTAAGACGAAGCGTTTTCTTTTTCAAGTTTAAAATAACAGAAAATTCTATTTCTAATACGTCATTGTATATCGAAAAACGAAATTTCTAAATAAATAAAAATTACGAAAAAAACAAAACAATCTACATCTATTTACCATTAACATGTTCTTTTATTCAAAAACTCATTAATGACAATTCATTAAAAAATAATCATATCATCATGTTATTGCTCTCCACTAGGGCTCACTCTAAAGGGGGTTGCTTATATCAAATTCATCCTGCAAAAATCACAATAGGTCTTATTTTCGGGGAAACACGGTATTAAGATTGTAAGATTCATTGCCTTAACTATTGTGAGTTTGGTTGCATGAAGAAAAAAAAAGAAAACTCTCATTCAAACCCAAGAAAAACGAACTGTAATTAGAGGTTTAAAGTTTACTTGCAAGTTTACTCTGGCAAGATAGCTTTCTATTCAACAAAACATCGTACTCAAATACAAAGACATTTACGAAGCATGTTCTTTAAAAATCTGACTGTGCTGTGTGAAACGAAACGAAATAGCCAGAAATGAGTGTTGAATACAGACTAAAACAGTCAGTGAAGGGTATAGCGAAAAAAATATATATATATATATATATATAAAAGCTAGATAGTGTAGCCCTGTAGTTAAAGAGAATTCCCATAGTGGAGTGTTCGGGGTAATAACAAGGATTTGAATTGTGTGAGCTGAAGAGTATAAAAGCCGAATAACCAATGGTGTATCTACGGAAAATATCGTCTATGACAGACACCGGAATTGCGCCTCTGTCGAAACATCTGCCATTCGTCTTTTTTAGATAACTTTACGATAAAATCAGCTATCATGCGATGGGTTGACGAGGAAACGATAAGCTCAAGTTAATTTCGTTAATATATTGATTGACAAATTATTGCACTACTGAAAATTGCAATTGCACCTTTCTTGCTGTCACTGAGGCAAACTAGTCTATGACACAGTCAAAGTCTGCTTTTTCAGTTTTGTTTTCCTTTCTACACTCAGAAAAGCAAGATCACAGTGCTTTTTTTAACCCCTTCCACATTGTGACATTCTTGTGTTCTCTATCATTGTTCTTTTTTCCTGTGGTAATTCTCTGATGAGACTCAGGTGGAAAAAAATTTGTTTAGCACAAATTGGCTTATGATTACAGTTCTAAAATGTTGTACTTACGAAAGTATTATTTTAACTTGCTAAATAATAATAATAATAATAATAATAATAATAATAATAATAATTAATACATTTTAAGGACATTTTTAAATTTAACAGATTTTATACATAATTTTAGACTACTTCCCTAGTTTAGGCAGTTGAATGGCCTGCGCCTGTCAGTGGCGCCCAGAACACGTGTCCTACCTACCATGCCGTAGATACGCCACTGGTAGTGTAACCCTGTAGTTAACAAGCATCCCTAAAGTAGGGTTTTCGGGATAATAACACGGATTTGAATTATGGACCCGAAGAGTACAAAAGCCGAACAACAAGTGTATTGGTTGGTGGATGGGGATAGCACAACGTACGGATCGGTCATCCCCAAACTGTTAAAAAGTAGCAACAGTACAAGGCTTTCAATACTGAATCATTATTACTACCACACGCCACTCACAAACGTTATACGTATCCACACATACATCTGCTGCCTTCTTCTGGAGACTTCGAAAGCAGAAAATGTCATTCGTTATTCTTCTATTTCTGTTATCATCGCTATCGTCCCCATATTCCAACCGTCTCTCTCGAGTTAACAAAACCCGGAATTATTAGATTTAATTATAGTGTAACGTATACATCTGAGCTATGTGTTTTCTTAAGACTTCTTGTATACATTCATTCATTCTCTCTCTCTCTCTCTCTCTCTCTCTCTCTCTCTCTCTCTCTCTCTCTCTCTCTCTCTCTCTCTCTCTCACTCATATACACACGAAAAGTGCCCGCAGTGATTGGCTGTAGAGATAAGTATAGGAGGGGGACGAAAAAGGTGAAAAGGTGTGGTTGGAATAAATAGATCACTGGGTTCGTCCAAGTCCACTTCGGAAATAAATGAAACCAGCTTGAGAGTATGGACTAGGAAGAACAAACCGGCAAGAGAGAGATGTGAGAGTGGCGTAAGAGTGGAGGCGCTGGTTATGTTATGGTTACCGTTGTAGTAAATGGATACGGCGAGACGAGTTCAAATCTTAGACAAGACTGTTTGCATATCACATAGCGCTAATACCCTTGGGAAAGGTACAAATCCAATTACAGGGTGTTCATAAAGTCTTGCAGCACTTCTAAAATTTAAAACTTAATAACTCACATTGTACAAATGAATAGAATCATTTAGTAAAAATCATATGAAAGTTCAACTCTTGTAGTTTTATTTTTTGTGTATGTTTTGATTATTGCATTTCAACAAGACTGCAGCCCTATCAGACTGGACTCTTTAACCATGGTATGGCAACCGGTCTAGGAGAAGAAAAACTCGGAATTCAAACCAAAGGGGCTCTCTTCTCCTTAATCAAAACTACTTTAACAGCTCCCCCTCCCCCTTGAATGCACCTTTATCAGTATTAGATATAGTCCTTAGCCAGGACTCCTCGTTTTCTTTTTCTTTTCTTTTTGTGAGGAGGGGTATATCTAGTTGTCTTAAAAGGAATATGAAACAAAATTTTTAAAAAAGAGACCATTTGATAACTCCCTAAATATATTAAGATAAGTGTGACTACGCGTTTGTAAGAGAAATTGACTCCCATTGATAAAAAAAAAATCATTCATTCACAAATAACGTTTTAATCAATTTTCATAATTATTTTTTTATCTTTCCAAAAAAGAAAATTGAAAAAAAGATCTTATATAAAAATTATTATCTCCCACTGTATGGAAACGGGGTTATTTGGTTTAGAAATTTTGGTCTAATTTTTTCCCCTTGATAAAACGCGTCATTTTCATTTCCCTATTTCGTTTCTATCCGTTTGAAGAAAATAATTTTCGTTTCTATAGAATGAAGGAAGAAAAAAAAGATAATATAAGATATTTATCCAATTCTGCTTCTTCCACTTCTTAATGAAATGAATTCAATGAAAACGAAGTTTAGAATTATTTATGAATGAATTAGTTTTTTCAACAGATACGTGGCCATTGCTAATACGAGGAAATCGAATGGTGAAGTTCCAATTCTGGAGCTCTGGAGTTGCCATTACTAACTGGTCCACTCTGACCCGGAGTGGTAGTACCTGTTTGGGTCCCATCTATAGGTTAAATAGATTTTTAAAAATGAGTTCGAAAAATGTGTTTAAAAAAATTGAGATTGAAAAAAATTTGAATACCCAACAAGAAAGAATGAAACAAAATGTCTTCGACATAAAATGACCCAATGGATTATGCCGTAAAAAACAACCAATCAACCAAGTAAAAAAAATTATTTTTTTTAAACATATGAAATAGTTGATTTAGTACCTGTTAAGTACTTAGATGAGTAACCAGTTACTCACCGCTGGTACTATTAGGAACTTAAAATCATTGTGCCAGTCTTAACAAAGCTTAGGGAATAACGGCAGGAACACGTGGACCCTAACAAAGCATTTAGAGAATAAACTTGATAGGAACTGCACAAGGATGTTGCGTGCTGTCTTTGAACAAATCCTGGAAGCAGCACCCCACAAGAAAACAGCTGTACGGTCACCTGCTTTCTATTACTAAAATCATCCAGGTGAGGTAACAGGCTGGACACTGTTGGAGAAGCAAGTGACGATCCAACAAAAACCGGCATCTATCAGCTCCGTGCGGGTTGTGGATGCCATGTAGAAGACCTGCCAGGAGCGATGACTGATCGGGACGGTTGGCGAGAGAAAGTCATGGGAATCCGTGCTGACAACGCGACCTAATGATGATGATGATGAAGATGCCCAGTGCTATATGAAATGCAAACAGCCTCGTCCAGAATTTGAACTCGTGTCGCCGAGCCCATTTCCTATCATAATAACCATTACATCACGCGCTTGATGTATGTATGGGGGTCCTTTACATTAAACCCGACATTTCGGCTTCGTTGTGTGATGGACAAAAAACTCTTTCCTCGTTAAATGGACGATTTTGTTTCCAACTGACAAGCGGGTATTTTCTGCGATTTTTCAACCGGATCTTTGATGTAAATGTTCAGCTCGTTAAATAAAAAAATTAAGAAAAAAAAAATGCCACGAAAGAACAGAATACGAATCGGTATTCACTTGTAAACTAGTTTTATTCTTAAATTTCACTGCGAAACCAGTTCGTTTTTTTTTCTTAACTATTTATGTCTTTATTCCATTGTAAACCAGAGAAAGCAAATGCGAATAAATAGTGGACCTATTTTTTCTAAGTGGCGTAGGAATACAATGGAAGAAGCGATGCAATTCAATGCGTAGGAATCAATGTTACCGAGTAGGTACTTTTCTTAGAGTTTCGATTTATTTTATTTTTTATTTATTTTCATTTTTATTTATTTATTTATTTATTTCGAGGCTTTTTATAGCCGCTGGTTGTAAAGAAGGGTTTGGGGTTAACAACTATAAATAAACGTCAAAAAGTATACTTGGAAATAATAGAGAATTGTTTGAAAAAGCGAATAAAAGTTAAAAAGGTTTGCCAGTGCAAATAAGGTTGGAGCCGAAGAACAAAAAAGAAAAAGAAAAAAAAAAAGAAAGAGACATGGGGGAGGGGTAACACTTTATCGTCGGAAAGGTGATAGCATCTTTGGAAGGTGGAAGTACTTTTGGGTAAAGGCTATGGTGAAGATGGTGTTGAACAAATGATGCAAAGAAAAATCCTCTTCTTCCTCGTCGTCGTCGTGTAGATTATCATCTCTCTCTAACGGATGATACCAGACACAAATGGCTATCGGGGAGGGCAGGGGATTACGACTCTCCCTCGGAGACGGGTGTATGAAAACCCATCCCCTTCTGGGTCGTATCTCTTCCTTCATAAAAAGAGCCTAAAACTGTGATTAGTAATGTTAAGGCGTGGATTGGATAAGCCGTCGATCACGTGATTCTGATGGACGGTCAGGTGTCACCATCGATTAGATTAATGACATAAATAGATTAGGGGAGAACAAATGTGCCGAATTCTTACGGCAAGCGAAACAAGAATTTCTCTTTGAGAGAGTGCAACATTATAATTGCATAGAATGGAAAGAGATATTAATTTGTTATAGCTAATTTCCTCCCCCTCCTCTCTCTCTCTCTCTCTTCTCCTCCTCTCTCTCCTCTCTCTCTCTCTCTCTCTCTCTCTCTCTCTCTCTCTCTTCTCTCATCTTTGTAAATTTTTTCTCTCCTTTTAATCTCTCTCTCTCCCTCTCTCTCTCTTTCTCTCTCTCTCTCTCTCTCTCTCTCTCTCTCTCTATATATTATATATATATATATATATATATATACCCTTCTTTTTTTCGCTCTCTCTTAGTACTCCTCTCTTTTGCTTAAATCTTTGAGGAAACGTCTACAACTTCTACAGATACACACACACACACACGCACGCGCGATATATATATATATATATATATATGAGTGTTCAATATGAGAGATAGGGCATATATAGGTCTTAGGATAACGTCTTCGGCGCTTGGTAACAGTCAGTTTTTCGCCTATGCGATCATTAGACCAAATGGTTCCCACAAGGTGGGTATCCCTTTATATACTGTTGTACGGGGGATGATGGGAAGGGTGATCTTGTTTGTGGAGCATTCTGAGAAGGGTGGTTTAGTTTAGATTGCTTGGTTACTTAGATGGGTATATTCCATAAATTTTGTGATTTGTTAATTAAATTTATTCTGTGATGTTTCATTTATTTTCTAGCATTTTTTATTTATTATTAGAATTATCATTTGTTGGGTCATTTTATGCCGAAGACGTTTTGTTCTATTCAGGATTGATGGGTATTCAATTTTTTAAACATCTTTTTAATCTCAGTTTTTTCTTTCTTTCTATTTAACCATAAGATGGTGTTTATTTATCTTTGGAGCCGTTAGCTGACAGGTGGCATAGTAGGAATCTGTTTTCATCTCTCTCTCTCTCTCTCTCTATCTATATATATATATATATATATATATATATATATATATATATATATAAGGCAAGTCAGAAACAGTTTTGCGCACTATTTATCAGGAATAGGAAAGCTGTTGAAAGTCGAAATATATCTCTGAGAAATAGAAGATTTCGTAATCTAAGGTTTGTAGCCAACCTAGACGACTTGAGGGTGGGGAAACGACTCCAACAGTCTGGAAGTAAAGATGGCACGGCAGTTAAAAATGGTCCGATTCGCCAAAGAAATGGGACACTCGCCCATCGCGTTTTTGCATCGAATCGTAAGGGTGTAAGACGACCGAACACAAGCAGTACTGTATGCGGAAGTTACGTGAAGTAAAAGTGACGTGGGTGCGGCGGCTGTCATTTTTATCAGGTAGGGACGGGATTCTGTGAACGGAGCTGGTAAATGACAAGTTTATATATATATTTTTTCAAACAAATATGGGGGTTAAAAATAATAGAATCCTTAGTGTTTTCAATTTTTTTCTTTTTCTTTCAAGTTTTCAAAAAAAAAATTATGTTATCACCTTGAAAGATATTAATCAGTTGTCTGAAACAGTTATTATTGGTAAACCAAGTACTTTCGGTTCCTTTCCGAACCATTATCAAGACTGTTTATTATTTGACTAAACTATCGCTTTAAATAATTATTGGTTTACCAATAAAAACTCATTCGCATAACTGATTAACGCCTTTCAAGATGATAATATCAAAAAAATGTTAGAAAACTTGAAAAAAAAAATGAAAAAACGTAAAAACAATAAGGAATCTATCATTTTAACTACGTTTGTTTGAATGAAAATATGCTGTTCAAATTATATATATATATATATATGGGAGTAAATATGGAAATAAATCCGACAATATTAAGAAATTTGAAAAAA
>CM042156.1:56964340-56971840 GCA_023376005.1 Doryteuthis pealeii
CTCCATCAACACCGGTTTTACCAACCAAACCACTAACAACCAAACCAACCAACCATTTTTCTTATTCTTTTTTTCTCTTTAACGGTGTTTTTTTTCTTTCTTATTTTCTTTCACAAATGTCCGTTTATCTATCTATCTATTTATCTATCTATCTACCAACCTCAGTCGGTTTATATCTATCTATCAAATTATAGTCCAGTCTATCTATGTATCTATTTTAGAGCATTTCCCCCTCTCTCTCTCTCTCTCTCTCTCTCTCTCTCGCTTCTATATTTCTGTACCCCCCTATTTCCCCAGAAATATCCCCCTCTCTTTCTCGCTCACGCACGTTTTCTTCCTTCAGACTTTCTCGTTCCTTTTCATTTTGATCTTTTTCTAGCTTTCTTTCTTTCTTTTTTCCCCCCTCTTTCTTGTTCAAGCACCTTTTCCTTTTCTCTTTTTCTTTTTCTTTAACTATTTTCTTCTCCACTGGACACACACGCACGTACACACACTCTTCTTTCCACGTCCTCTTTTTCTTGCCTACATCAAATAAATTATTGAGGTTTCATACTGAACAAACCTTGTAAAGCCAGCTGAATACCTTATACACACTATATATATATATATATATATATATATATATATATATATATCTATAAACGTGCACCCCTCCTCCCTAAAAAGCGCCTGTTATACTGGCTTTCGTCTATCCACAAAGCGGACGCGATGCCCCCCCCTCTTCCGCTGCACCTTAGGTTTTTTTTCTTTCTTTTCTTTTTCCTCTTTTTGCCTTATTTTTCTTTCTTTCCCTTTTTTATTCTCTTTCTTTCTCCATTCAATAGACGCGTTTTCCCATCGTTTCGTCCCTTCTAACAAAAAAATAAATAAATAAATAAATAAAAATAACGATAGACTTTGGAGAATTTGTCTACGTCTACATGTCACGTTGCAGTTGTAAATCAGCCCCGGGAAAATTGTCTTGGCATTCTCTCTTTCTTCACACAGGATGTAGAGAGACACTTTCACACAAAACATACGCTCCCACCTTACAAAATGCCCTAAGTGGGAAAACCACACACACACAAGTTCTCTCTCTCCCTCTCCCATATATATATATATATATATATATGTTGGCGGAGTGGCCTATTGTCGGTATCAATCGGACAGCGAGGGATTCTATCCCCTTTTCGCTAGCGCTAGATAAGGGAGGTGGTGAGGTGGAGCGCCCCACCTACCGTCAGCTCCTCACTTTACAACACAGATTAGTTTATCCAATCAGTGCTACTCATGCGGTGATTGGTACTGAACCAGGAACAATGCGATTCCTAGACGGGTGCTTACTTCTCATACTGTCGTGCAGCAAAGTCACCATAAGTGGAATATAACCTACTTCAAAATAAACGAAAAATCTGGGAAAAACCAGCTGGTGTAATGGTTGACAGTCAGGGTTTGAATCACACAAAGCAGTCTTCCTGTCTATAGCTCTGCTGATTAGGCCTAATAGGCTGAAATGTACATACAGAGATTGATTTTTCTCGATTTGTTTAGCCTTACATTTGAATAGGTATACCCGCCTAATTCATTAATTATCAATTAATTAATTTTCAAAATTAGGTACGACTTCAATTAAGCACATATCAAACACATTGTTTGTTTACTTTATATATATATATATATATATATATATATATATATATATATATATATACAATAGAACATAATAACTTGTTCAAATGATCTAAAATTTTAACAGCAAGTGTAGAAACAACTCAAAATTCTGTGATTAAATGTTTAAACGCCATTTCTTTACCCGATTAAAAAAAAACATTAAACATAATTTTGAATTATTTCAACACATGCTGTTAAAATTTGAGATCATTTGAACAAGAATTTTTTTTTATAAAACATTTCCTTTTTTTTTTCTTTTGGCTACAAGGTTTCTATTTCTTGTGCACAGCATAATATTTGGATCCTTTACTTTTAATAACGGCATGTCAACTCATCTAGAGTTATTTTATGCCAGGAGGTTAGGGAATCGCGTTCATTGTACATTCATAATTACATTTTTGTGTAGTTAAAGTAATCAAATCCTATAATTATAACTTCAAGTAAGTACTCTTAATACAAATAATTTACAGTTATATGTCATCAAGTATTAACAGGTACTACTACACAGTGGAACCGGGAATAATGGCAATGAAGGGGTACTCCGCACTCCCTAAAGCTCCATAACTGGAGCTTCACCTTCTGTTACAGTTTAGTGTCATAGCCAGGACATCCCTTTTGGTGGAAGGGGTGTTACTCCTCTGCAGTGTATTCTGAGCCTCGTCGACAGAGCAGCAAAACTAGTCAAACACTACAAGTAAATATAGTGAAGGTTTTCGTACTGTTTATTTTCAATTCATTACTCAATCAATACTTTTAGATAGAAAAACGTAATATTTAGAAATAATTATAAATCAATGATATATTTTGTCAGAAGTGTCCGAAATCCAAAATAAATATAAATAATAAACAGAAATAAATAAATATAATTCCACAATAAATATAAAGAGTTTATTCGAAGCCGTATATACGTATTTGCGATTTATTTATTTATTTATTTTTAATTTTAAGTTTTATTCTAAATTCTATATAATCCTAATCTTTATTCAAATAAATTTCTAAGGAAAATCGTACAAGTAATTTTCAAAACATGTTAAGATAAACTGTCTAAGGAAAATAAGTTTTCTTAAATAAATGCCTTTTTTACATACACTAACGTTATGCCTATTTATTTACAAATGGTAGAGACAATTAATAACTCGGTATTTCAATATTTGTGCAAATCATTTAAAGTAATCGATTTAAACACTCCATTGCAATTTCAACATTCAATTTTAACAGTGAATCGATGTACGATTTTAGATTTAAAAACTCCAGAATTCTTTCAGTTGGATTTAAGTGGGAGAATGGACAAGAAAGAAAGAAAAGTAAAAACAAACAATTATTAAATCCGAACATGTCGTTATTGTTATAATAATTTGAATTAGAACCAATTTCACGTACTTTTAAAAAACATATTTCTTTCTGAAAGGAATAAAAATCAATTTGAGTTACACTACTTTTCATAAAATGCATTTTACGAAATTTCATGAGCTCACCATTACGTTTTTTTTTTTTGTTTTTTTTATAATCAAAACATGGCTACGTTTTCCCTCCTTTCTTACAACAAATATCTTTTTATTTGATTTCGAATGGGAAAGAGAAAGGAGATTGACGTCCTTGCAAGTTGTTAGGAACAAATAGCATCAATAGAATTATTCAAATGTGCATATTTGCAATGGACTTTATTTATTGGGGAACAACAAAAAAAAATGCATTAAAATAAAAATGTCTCTAGAAATAACCTATCAAGATTTAAATTTTATTTTTATATGTAAATCGTGTGTTGTCAAGGGAGGTAACTCTAAAATTATTTCCACGAGTTACTCCCTTTTATGTTTAAGTTTTTCAGCTAATCATAGTTTATTTTAAATAATCGTTTTAATATTGACTATTTATCAAATTTGTCTACTTAATTATTTCATAGATGCTTGATTTTGTTCTAAGTGTAAAATCGCATTTCGAATATAGATAAATATTTTTAAGTATAAATATTATTATGGTTTTGTTTTAAGTGTAAAATACATTTCGAACATAACAATGTCTTTTATATATGCTATGAACTTAACTAAACATTGAATTATACTATAAACTTACCTAAAAATCATTAAAATATCTGTGCTATAAAATTAACTAAAAACTATTAAAATATCTATGCTACAAGGTTAACTAAAAATTATTAAAAATATCTATGCTACAAGCTTAACTAATATATTAAATATCTATGGTATAATAAACTTACCTAAAAATATTAAAATATCTATGCTATAAACTTAACTAAAGATTATATATATATATATATATATATAATATATATATATATATATATATATATAAACTTACCAAAAGCTATAAAGATATGTGCTATAAATTTAGTTAAAAAAAAAGAATATATGCTATAAACCTATTTAAACATTATAAAAATAATTATAACTTCTACTTCAACACTTTAATATGTTTATTGATTTTTGTTATTTAAAATTTAGTTGTCCAAAGCAAGTAAATGTTATTTAGTAATGATACAACAAAAATATAACCACTGATTTAAAAAAACTTTAGCAATGGCAAAGATATATTCATTTTTTTCTAAAACCACTATTTATCTTTTCTAAAATATGTGGCCATGAAATAATTTGATTTCTCAAAAATAGATCGCAAAGATTGTGGATTAAGATTTGAGAAAGAGAGAGACTTGAGCTCAGAAAACTCCTTATCAATAGAAATTAGGAGAATGTAAAATAAATGCCCATTCTTGGAATTTAATACATTTGTCTATTTTCTCACGCTCGAGAAAAGAACGTGGAAAAAAATGATGGGATTTAATTTGTTTTTAAAATGCCTCAGAAATATTTTATAGTATTAACATTACATACAACAAAAAAACATAAAAATGGGAGAGAAAAATAAGCTGGATTTTTCTGAGTATTTTATTATTTTATACATATTGAAAAAGATAGATAATAGGTAAATGTTAAGAATTGGGGGGTAATCTTTGATGCTATATTCAAAAGGTTTTTACCAATGTAATGTATTCTATTCTTAAAAACATATTTAAATCATTTTAAAACTCATTTCAAAGTTTGTTTCTTTTGTTGTTTTTGAAAAAAAAAAAAAACATTAAATAGAAATTGTCTCTTTAATAAAGACTGTGTTATTAGTTTTTGTAGTCAATTTCTGTTATCATTTTTTTAATTGTTTTTAACTTTATAAATTTTAAAAGAAAAAATGTAATTTTCATTATGTTTTTACAAATAAAGTTTTAGTATAAAGAATTGAAATAAAAAATAACTGCACCAAAAATTACACACCAATTATCCACATTTACCAAATGATTTTCGACATTGATAAACATATCAACAATGAACAATTTTTTTTTTTGGCAATATAAAATTAAAATTTTGATTTAAAAATCTTTTTTTTTTTTTTGCAATCCAAAATAATTTTCTGATAAAATTGAAGAAATTAGTTTATTCCAAAGTCATGCAAACTATTTTTAAAATTAAAGATTCAGGTTTTTTGGGGTTTTTTTTACATTTTTTAAATTAAATTTGTCTGATATTGGTATCAGATAAGAATTATTTTATTCCCATTCTTCATAAGTATTCTAGATTTCTTTTAGATGAACGAAATTGTTATTTATTAATTTACTTGCCCTTTTTCCTTCTTTTTGTTGCTTTGTATTGTAACACAAAAGTCATTGTTTTATATATTTTGCCACCATAAAGCATCTTTGAGATTTAAAATTGTATCTCCTATTTTGGAGTTAGTAAATTGGGTGATTTGATTTGTCTAGCAAATTTAGGTAAAAATGGCACAAGTTAAACAATACAAAATAAGTACCAACAATTATAGATGTATTTTACAAAATAAAATAAACCCCTCTGATTGAAAAAAAAAAAAAAAAAAATTCAGGGAATTATCCGATTTTAATGAAATTTTTCGTATTACGAAAAATGTCACAAGTACAATAAATTTATTGAAATATAAAGATCAATTTTAAAATTGTGTAGGCACATTGTTCAGACATGAGAACTGAAGCAACTTGTTTTGTTTTGTTTTTAATTTACAAAAAAATCAGATAATTATTAGATATCAATAAATTTTTCAGTATTCAAAGCAATAAAACATCTTACAATTTAAAATTGCATTAATTTCTATGAGATAAACTTACCTCATATAGATACATGATGTATCATACATCCTTATTTATGTGAAACTCAGCCAAAACTGAAAAAATAAATAAATAAATAAAGGAATTCATAGCCGGTGATTATGTTGGTATTTATGATTTTTCTGTTTTAAAAAGAATCTTTTAAAATTAAAAAAATGAATGAATTAAGTGACAAAATCTTTAGTTTTGGCAAAAATCATAAGAAAAAAGATTTTTCAGAAAATTATGCTTCATGCTTAAACTACCAAATGTCTACAAAACCATGTCTATAAAATTAATACACATGGTTTGTAAACAATTAAGATTAATACTATTAATTATAATTAATGTATATTAATTATAATAGAATAGAATTAAAGCAATTTATTTGCCGCTTGTGTAAATTAAGAATTTACTCATTTTATCTTAAAATTCTTTCAGTTCAATATCTTTTCTGAAAAACAAAAAAAAGGAAGATGCTTTGTTTATCAATAATTTTATTTTCTTTAAATCAAAATTGTGAATTGCTTTAAAGTATTTTTTCTTAACAAGCACCAATAACTCAAAAATAATTCCAGCCAGAAGATGCCATAATTTTTTAAATAAGACATTAATTATTAGATGTCTGCAAAATTTCCCCCTGAAAATTACAAACTGAATGAATACACTGTTGAAACTGTTAAATATTTTTAGTTATTTTTCACTAGAAACTTTTATTATCAACCTTCATAACCATCAACAGCAACTAGAATTAAATCAATATAATTAAAATTGGTTGTCTACAAAAATAAATTGATCTAAATCAATATTCGGTAAAAATAAATATGAAAAGACATATTAATGCAAATATTTATTTTTAGTTTTACTCTTTAGAGTCTCTGTAATTCAATTTACATTTTTTTAAATTGCCTCCTTAAAAAAGTTTTAAAATGGCAGATGTGACGTAAAAATAATCAATTTATTCATTTATTTATTTATATTTTTTTTTTACTAAGTGGTCAAAATAATGTTTAAATTATCAAACAAATAAGAAAACGTGTTGATAAACATTTCACTATTATTACCATCATGGTAAAAATTGATATAATAATATTTTTGTTAAAGATAACAGCTACATCTTTGGGTATCTGGAAGAAAATTCAAATTCTGGTTAAAAAGAATCTTTTAAGATTAAAAAAATGAATGTATTAAGTGACAAAATCTTTAGTTTAGGCAAAAAAATAAATCTTAAACCAAAAGTGATCGCTTGAATTTAAAACATATTCTTCCTCTACAAAACTTAATCCTAAACCTTAACTATAACCAGTCACCATAAAATTGATTGCAACATTTTTTTCTCTCGGCAAAATCGTGACTTCATTAATGGCAATTTTTCAGTCAACAAGAAATTAGGGTACTAATATACAATAGCACACAAGAGATAATATCATTAGTTTGCATATAAAAAGCATTTCAGTACATATAGAAATACTCGAAACCTTTCAGACGTTAGGGTTAGGCTATTTTGGGAGTTTCCGTAATCTAATGCTTTTTATACGTAAAATGCGATTCTAATGATATTATTATCTCTTGTACGCTATTCTGCATTTGTAGGAAATTAGAAAAAAAAACATTTTAACAGGTCCAATCTGTATCATTTTTTCCTTCATCTACAAAGAAAAAAAATAACTTGCTGGTTTAAAACCTGGTAATTTAAAATTTAAACTGCTAAATAAAAAAAAAGA
>CM042156.1:56981840-57071840 GCA_023376005.1 Doryteuthis pealeii
TATAAATATATATTCAGATTGTATAAAATCATCTAAATTCCACATGACCTAAATGTATGTGTTATCTATGATATCTAAATTAACATTAAAGAATGTAATTCTATATAAGTAGATGTAAATTTAGTGATATGTATATATAACACAAAGAAATTCAATAAATGTAAATATAAATGTACCGATACATAAGTATTTATCTATTTTTACACCTCTCTCTCTCTCTCTCTCTCTCTCTCTCTCTCTCTCTCTCTCTCTCTCTCTCTCTCTCTCTCTCTTTCAATTTGCATCTCTCTCTTTCTCCTTTCTCTCTTTTGTTCATGTTCTCTCTTTCAATTTGCATCTCTCCCTTTTTTTCTCTTTCTCAATATTTCATATTTTCTTTCTCAATTTGCATCTCTCTCCCTCTCCTTTTCCCCTCTCTCTCCCTCTATCTATCTCTATCACTTTTTCACAATTTTTTCTCTCAGTTTTCATCTCTCCTTCTTTCTATCTTTCTCTTTCTCTTTCTCTCTCTCTCTCTCTCTCTCTCTCTCTCTCTCTCTCTCTCCTTTTCTTCTTTTCACTCTGCATCTCTCCCTCTTTCTCCTTCTCTCTCTCTCTATCACTTTTTTATATTTCTCTCTCTCAATTTGCATCTGTTCTTCCCACTCTTTCCCTCTCCCTCTTTCCTTTTCTCTCTTCCTTTCTTTCTTTTCACTTTTCTTTATTTAGTCATTTTTTTAATCACTTCCTTTATGTCAATGAATTTTTCTTTTTATCTAATTTTAGAAGCATTTTTGAATGGTGTTGGTTCTGCCGGTGCAACTGGTCTGTACATACCCTCTTTGAGCCACCAACACCAACAACAACAGCAGCAGCAGCAACAACAGCAACAGCAACAGCAACAGCAACAACAACAGCAACAACAACAACAGGGCCAAGTTCCCAATCGACAGACACCAATTCAGATGTTACAATCCCAACCGGCTGGGGTGTGCCTGAAGCCAGAGAAATTTGACTCTAACGTCAGTGGTGACAAGTCAAAATCCTCCGAAAGCCTAAGTAAAAGGAGCACCCAGCCTGAATGGTGTCGACCCACCAAGGGCTCTTCCTACTCAGCGTCCCACATGGAGAGTGGTAAGTGTGTTGGCAGCTTAAAAGATTCCCGCTCTTATAAACACGACAGCGCCATGAAAAAACACGAACGAGATTGCAAAGCAGATGTGCAGCGGGACATCCTGAATTTGCACAAACAAGAGGATCAGGTCAGCGCCGCTGCGATCGCTGCGGCTGCAGCTGCAGCAGCAGCGGCAGCAGCAGCCGCCTCCAGGAATGAACGTGTCATCGGCAAGTGTGAAATGAGCGCTGACCACTCCTCTGCTGAGAATGGACCCAAAACCTGGGGCTCGCCACACCGCTGTGTGCCCTCGTCTAAATCACAAATGGGGGACAAAGATCACTGGACTATGGCAACGATGGCAAGTGACAGTGGACGACCGATAAGTCGCCCTAAGGGTCAGACAATAGTGAAGGTCCCTTCCACTAGCAAAGTATGTCCCTCTGTGATAGCGCAGAACATCCCCACAATGACGACAATGACAATGTCAGCTTGTGGTTACCACACGGTTTCTAGTGCAGGCATGAACTCTTCAGGAACTGTTTCAAATGTTTTCACATCAAGTCGACCCATTACATCCAGCTATATAACAGGTAATACAGCTTTCTGTCTAATTCGGTGGGGGTGGGGGTGGATCTCTGGCAGAAATGCCAAAGATGACACACAAAAAAAAAATAAAAAGGAAAAATTCTTTGGACACTTTTTTGGACTTTTATTCTCATTTTTATTATTATATACACAACAGTCCGAAAAAATCTAAATGATAAAAATTGTCAAGCCTCATCTCAAAATTCAAACAAATAATCTTTATTCGTAATTTAAAAAATAAAAAGATTCCTCTTGAATAATTTTTGTTTTATTCTTAGCTCATATAATTTAAATGAACATTTTTTGGGGGTGCTGGATTTCCCTAAATGCCTCCACTTATTTAAATTACCTATCATAAAGGTTGAATTAATTCATAATTTACCAAATATAACAATATCACTTTCCTTATGACTGGCATGATTAGTTTGTAGCTGTTGTAATTATGTGTTTGTTTTAAAACTGTTCACAAACTTAGGTAGGTAGGGTCCTGATGAAATCATTGAGATCGAAATCATGGTAGACCCATAACTCTTTTCCACTATTACTATTACTAGTATTACTATTTCTCTATGTTTTTTTTAATATATTAAGCACTTTTGAATAATTTAATAATGCCAATGCAATTGAAAAGTTAAAGTGGCAATTGGATACTATATATATATATATATATATATATATATATATATATATATAATTATACAAGGATGATTTTTGAAATTTTTATTTTTATCAACTCTAATTTTGAATTTCTTTTCTGTTTTTGTTTTTTTCTGCAGACAATGAAAGTAAAATAAATGCTGTCCCTTCATCTCAACCTCTGACGTATTCCTGTATAAACACGATTGCTGCAAAAATACCGCAGGAAGGGCGTAAAATCTCTGCAGCTATTTACACGCCAGAGAAAGTCAACCCTTCCGTGTCTCAGTCCATGCCGCAGTTACGAGGTCCAGCGAAAAGCACGTGTGAGATGAAGGTCAAGTCGGAGAAAGAACCCCTTCACTCTTGCAAAGAGCACTCATTTAGCATGGACCCCTGCTTGCACATGGTCAAAACTGAAAAGGACATCATGTCTTGCTTGTCCTCGACACCAAAGACAAAACTCGAACGCCCGACGAAAAAAGTGCAGAAGGTTACAGGAAACCAGTCTCCGATGCAGCCTCAGCAGCAGCAACACCACCATCAGCAGCACCAACACCATCCCCAACATCAACACCATCAGCACCATCAACACCATCAGCAACACCACGCCCACATGTTCGGAAGTCCTGCTCACGACCAGAAGGTCAAGCAGGAGAGCCCGGATCATCAAGTTGCCAGCACTAGTTGTGATAATTCCTCGGATGTAAATTACCCCAGCAATTCCGGCAGCGGTCATGTGAACGTCGGTATAACTAGTAGCATCAGCAGCAGTAGTGGTTCCGTGATCAGCACCAGCTCTCACGGCAACCCCAGCCACCATATCCATTCTCTTCAGTTGCCCCAGCAGACTCACCCCCAGGAGAAACTGACCGAAGTTGTCTTACCCGAGGTGAAGACGACGCATGAACAAAAGAAACACTCGGCACAGACAGGAGCCATGACCAGCATGTCTGCTGACGGTATGACCTCACACCATGCAGGATTAATGAGCCGCAACCAGTCATCAATTCTAGACTTGAGTTTACCCCGAAAGACATCAGATCACCTTGCCATTCCAGTAATTGGCAGCTGTAGCAGTAGTTCAGCCCATACCGTTTCTGGAACAAGTTCTGGTACTAGACCTCTGTGTCCACATGCTGTGTCTCTATCATCATCGACGTCGTTGTCATCATCATCATCATTATTATCAGCTGTACCATCATCATCATCATTGCCATCAGCAACGGCATCTTTGATATCATCATCATCATCATCATTGTCAACAGCAGCTTGTACTGCAACCATCACAATTTCTCCTTCTACTCCTTCTTCTTCTTCTTCTACTTCTACTTCTTCCTCTTCACCCACCGCTACTGCCACCACCCTGTCATCCGGACTCTCTAGTAGTGGCGGCGGTGGTGGTGATGTTGTAAATAATACAGTCATCAAACAATCCCCTTCTCCGATTTTTATCCATGAGGATCGGCACAACTCCCATAAACAGCAGCAGCAGCAACAGCAACAACAACAACAACAGTCATCACCACCACCACCACCACCACCACCATCGTCATCATCATCAGCATCATCAGCATCATTGTCATCATCGATCAGTAGCAAGACACCAACAACAAGCATACTGCCACCTTTTCCTTCGTCGTCATCGTCACCGGTTTCACATGTAACGAGCGACGCCTGCAAGGAGGAGAAAGAAAAGGACGAGAGCAGACACACAGACGCATCTTTGTCCACCCCTATTCAGCCCGTGTCAGTAACGTGCACCTCTGCCTCGACCACCCCTTCGTCAGCATCTTCAGCCTCGATGTCGTCAGCATCTTCAGCCTCGATGTCGTCAGCATCATCCACGCCGCACCAGGAACGACATTCGGACAAAGTGTCCGTCGTTGGAGTCCTAAGCCACTCCGAGAGAAAAGACGAGCGCGGGTGTCTGCAGAGTGCTTCGTCCAACAACACTGAGGCCAGCCACACGTCTTTGTCCTCTTCTTCGAACCTGAGCACTGTTGCCAGTGTGGGGCCCTCTAGTAGTGCACTGGATTCTGTCGGTCCTTCCAGCAGTAGCAACAACGCTCCGACCAGTACAAACACTGGCTTGCTGTCAGCAACGTCCGCATTACAACAAGATACTGCCAAGGTTCAGAAGGCCTTTACCATGATCCAGCATTCAACAGCCTGCAGTTCGATACGAAAGAAAAAGAGCAAGTGCGATATGGTTAAGGGAATGGTACGATCAGGATCAGCACCACCTTCATCCGTGTGCAAGTCTCGGGATTCTGGGCGAGCTGTGTCAGTCACAGACTCTGCTGGAAATGGGACGAAAATAGAGGAAGACCATGCGTCTTGCACAGGTGCGTTCATTTTATGTACAAGCAAGAATATGTGCCCTCCGGGCGTAAGTATTTAAGTTTTAAAGCAATGAAATATATCCAATTAGAAAGACTAATGAAATTAGATAAGAACGCATATAAAAAGATTAGCTTATTTTAATTGGTTTCTATATAAAATCATTCATAGGATTGATTTTAATACATTGGAGAATAAAACAATAATATTAGAGATCAATAAAACCAAGTGATTATTTATCAAACCTGGTTTTGTTAAAAACCAGTATGCAAATTAACCACACCATATATTATATAAACCTTTATTTCTTAGTGATATACAAGACACATTGCAGGATTTTAAACACTAATAACATGGGCTGTTTTGAGGCAAATCTAACTTAAAGAGACATAGAGACATTGTTAATAAATAATATTTCATGTTAATAATGATTTTGAGTATAAGTACTCATTGATAAACTTAAACAGCAGTGGCTGAGGGACTTAATGTGCTGGGTATGACATTCTATCTGATGGTGAAGTTCTAATTCTGGAGCTCTGGGGAATGTTGAGTACCCCTTCATCACCATTACTCCAAGGTCCACTTTGACCCAGAGTGTTTGTACTTGTTAGGGTCCCATCTATGGGTTAAATAGGAAAAAATGAGTTTTAAAAAAATTGAATTTTAAAAAAATTTGATTACCCATCAAGAATGAATAAAACAAAATGTCTTCAGCATAAAATAATCCAACAAGGGTTGACATGCCGTAAAATCCAACAAGCCAACAACTTCTTATGCCTCTCATTCTTTCTTTTACAGGAATCAGTATCCCCGTGGGAATTGCAATTGCAACTCAAAGACAGGAATTGTCACGAACAAATCAAGGTAAGATCAAAGAAAATATTCACAATATGAGTTTACCTGTATGAAACTGTAAACAGTGCTTCCTATTGCCAATTCCTAAGGCAATATTGCACTTTATTTATTGAATGACCCTCATTTTTTATGTTACTCTTGTTTCTTGACACTGTTATAGATTTGGTATTAAATAACCCACAAGGGATTATATGCATTAATAACCAAATTATTCACTTACAAATCATATATACAAAAAGACAAGATTTGTTATTAAATAACCCACAAAGGATGATATGCCATTAAACAAAATAACCAAACCAAACTATTCACTTACAAATCATATATACAAAAAAAAATTGCATTAAATAATCCAAAAGGCTTGATATGTCATTAAAAAAAAAACTATATATATTGGGATGCTCTCTATATGAATTTTCTAATTTTTATATATTGTCGGATTCATTTCCTTATTTTACTCCAAAATAACCAATACATTAAAAAAAATACATAAATTGGTGAGTACGTACTTTTATAGCAAATTTTTTGCATCTCTTTTATTTTTGCAGAGAAACAGCAATCCCAGGATTCTTCATCTGAAGAAGGCATGATGGGAAGGAGTTCTGACCAAGAAATCAAATCTGAAGTTCCTGCGGAAAGGGAACTCCTCAGGTTAGTATTCATTTTTATTCAGAATAAATTTGACTGAGATTGGTTGTTGTAAGGGAAGATATTCCCCCTACAAGATAGTTGAACTCCTTCAACGGAATACATATAAATATACGAATACGCAATGTTATTCATAGTCAAGTTACGTAGTAGTATACATAGTCGAGTCACTACTAATCGAGTAGCTAGTCATACTGCTGGAGAATTGCATGTTGACTGTTAATTATATTCCTGTACAAAAAGTAATAAACCATTTCTGGATTTTCAATGTTTTTAATTGATTAATTCAGTCACAACATAGGTTAACTCAAAATTAATAATCTAAAAACCGTTTATATCTGTGTTTTGACTCATTTGTCTCAAGTTTCCATTGAAATGTCCGTACATAATCTCTTATCTCAGGTATTTTTTTTTGTTTTTGTTTTGTTTCCAGGCAGCAAAAAGGTACCTTAGCTTCTTCTACTCTGAAATCAAATGGATCCAATCCTGGACAAGACCTTCGCACGGAACTTGGATCTAATTTGATAATTACAGGTAAGTTTCAGTCTTCTCAGATTTCACTGTGAAATGCTAATTAGTATCCTTCACTCCTTTCTAGATAGAAGTATCAATATCATCATGGATAGCTGTTAACTATGAAATGCTAACTAGAATCTTTCACTCCTTTCTGAATAGAAACCTCAATATCATCATGGACTGCTGTTAACTGTGAAATGCTAATTAGCATCCTTCACTCCTTCCTAGATAGAAGCATCAATATCATCATGGACCACTGCTAACTAAAATCCTTCACTCCTAGTAATTAGAATCTTTCACTCCTTCCTAAATAGAAGCATCAATATCATCATGGCCCACTGTCAGCTGTGCAATGCTAATTAGTATCCTTCACCCCTTCCTAGACAGAAGCATGTATATAATCATGGACCACTGTTAATTAATTGCATCCTTTATTGTCATACACTAAGTTTCTTTTTAATTTTCTTTTCAGGCAATGGTGCCAATCCTTGGTCTGATGATCCAACCTTACGTCACTATGCTGGCCAATGGTTGCAGACCGGACATCCGGCCCTTTGGCTTGGACAGGCTCCTTTTGGCTTCCCTCAAAGTCTACCGACATCTGTAGCACTTGAACCTAACAACATACCTCTCACACCCCCAGCAGGATTTAAACTGGCCCACGATTCTATCAGTGGACACTTCTTCTTGTTGCCTAGCAACCTTGGTAAGTTAACATCAATTTCAAACTAATTTTTAATTTTTTTTTTTTTTTGGCATACCATAATTATTCGTGTATAAAAAAAAAATTCTTCTTCCTTTCTCCAGATGTGGTTGATCCCAACAGGATGTGGTTAGCTGCTGGAACTCCACAGCATGGTCATGCAGCGGCTGCTGCAGCAGCAGCAGCTGCTTATCAACACCTGATGACCCCTGGCCAGTCCCCACAGGCTGCTGCTGCAGCCGCAGCTCTACAGCAACAACAGCAACAAGTGGCAGCGGCTGCACAAGCCCAAGACCCACGTCCACCCCAGGGTCTGGACTTCTCCCTGGCATTGCAGTACCAACAACTGGAAGAGCAACACAATGCTGCATTACAGCAAAATGCAGCTGTACTGCAACAACAGCAGCAACAACAGCAACAGCAGCAGCAACAATCGGTCAGTCTATTAGTCTGAAGTATATAAATGTTTGGGGTCAAATAGTCCATTTTGGTTTGTAGCTTAGTCCGTAGAGCACCCACCTTGGAATCGCAAGGTTTTGAGTTCGATAACAGTCCCCGCCATGAGTAGCACATATTGGGTAATCTGATCTGTGCAGTAAAGTGGGAAGCTGACGATAGGTGTGGTGCTCCACCTCAGAAAAATATTCTCCTTGGTCTAGTGCTAGCGAAAAGGGGATAGACTCCCTCACTGTCCGACTGATACCGACAATAGGCCATTCCACCAACTTTTTTATATATGTATATAAATAATTGAAAATGCACAAAATGGAAAGATAAAGGAATTTAGTGAATCTCTACCAGCATTTGAGGCTCATGCTCCCCCTTCCCACAATCTATTCTACAAGGCTCTCACTATTCTATATCTCAAATTTTTCTTAAAGTAGCATTCATGTAAAATGTAAATTTGTTTCCTAAGTGAAATTCTGGTGTATTTATATACTTTGAGGGCCTTCCAATTGGCCAAAAGGGGTCATGCGACCTGCCTACTACTGCATCTCTAGAATAAGCAGTCAGCTAGTGTCCTCTGTGGTTGTGTATCATCCTATTTTTTTGCTTTAACGAAAGAGTCATGAACCATAATGAGTAACCATATTTACTTATCATTTTTCTTTCTTCTGTTGTTCTTCTCTCTTCCATTCTTTTTATTATGTCTAATGTTATTGAATTTATTTTTTTTTTTTTTTACATAGGACTCTTCTCGAGCAGAGGATAGAGAGGTAGCCTGTTACAGTGAGAACAGCCATGACATGCTTTCCGAGGATCAGAAATCTCCCTCCCCATCAGCTTCACCAAATATGGCTGTCAACCCAAATGCAAATCCAGGAAAAGACAAATCTTCAATCATTGTTCCTCCACATCATTCCTACATTCCAGGTAAATAGAAAAAAAGCCATCTTTGTTGGGGTATTGTAGTCTCTGATCCACCCTCTAACTTTGAAATGCTAGAAGACACTTGGCTGTTATTGATTTTGGATGAGTGTAGACCACTCCACCATGTATTTGATTGGCTGTTGCAAATAACCAATCAAATATACAGCACAGTCTATTTAAGTGGTCTACAGGAACTTCAGCTCTTTTTCCCTAGCAGATGGATTAAGAGCATTTGAAAAACTGTAAGATAACCAGACATTACAAACTTGAGAGATCTATTTTTCTTACTAATTGTTATACTTTGTTTTATTTCTATTTGATTTTATATAGTTTTATTTAAGAACTTTCTATAACAACTAAATTTAGATAAAGTACAAAAAACACAAAGGAACTGAGAACAAATTAGTGGAGGCACTCATTGTGTAATGGTTACCATCATAGGAAATGAACACGGCGAGACAAGTTCAAATCCTGGATGTGGCTGTTTGCATTTCACATCGCACTAATACAAATCTATTTTCCCTCCAGCTAAGGGTAAATAGTAGGGCACTAGGCTCTTTAACTTTGGTTGGGCAACCAGTATAAGAGAAGGAAAACTCTTCAAACCAAAGGGCTTTCTTTTTAATAGTCAAAACTGGTTTTGGGGCACCTCAAAAACCAAGTGATAAACCCAGCCTTGATTCTTTTAGACAAGGAGGCAGGTGCTGCCTGGGGTTGACTGCCCCCTGGGATCACGTGATTTATTTTATCTTACTGGTCCAAAAGCTGAAGCCCCTAGACGCCAAGAAGTGATCTATTTTGGTTTTGTTTCTTTGTTTAATGGCATATCAACCCTTGTGGGTTATTTAATGCCAAAGCCATCCTTGTAGAAGAACAGTAATAATATCATCTAACCCATAGTTAGAATAATTTATCTTACCTTCTGTTAATTTTGTTTGTATTGATTTAGTTTTAGTTTTATTATTATTATTTTTAATTGTTGCTTTTTAATGGCACAAATACCAGAATGTTATAATCATGTAGACTTTCTATTTTCTACTCCTTCTTTTCTTCTTCAAGATCTTGCAGTCGCAGCTGGCCAACCCTACACATTCTCCTACTCCGCAGCTCCTCTTCCTTTCATTTACAACCCAGCCATTCTACCCGGGTCTACATTGGCATCTGTAGCGCTCTCTGAAGCCCAAGCAGTGCCACAGAAACCAGAAAGTACAATGCAATCTCGTGGTACCTCACCCATGACTGTTGTAGCATCGACTCCGTCCCCGACCCCCGAGGACCCTGACACCAGTTCGCTGGATGGCCAGATGGAAGATGGCACGGAAAATGCTAAGGATGAGTCTCCAGTGAAAGTGTCAATAAGTGCGGAAGCATCCGTACAAACGGGAGAAGGTGACGAGGATTGCCTCCAAGAGGAAGAAGCTGGAGAAGAGGAAGAGGAGGAGGAAGAGGAAGAAGAAGAGGAAGAGGAGGAGGAAGAAGAGGAAGAAGAAGAAGAAAAATGTGAACCACAGGAGCAGGTGCCTGAAGTGAACACGCAAACGACTGGAGTGGTATCTCAACAGCAAAAGCAACAACAACATCAACAACAACAACAACAGCAGCAGGTACAACCAGAAGAAGAAGAAGAAGAAGAAGAGGAAGAGGAAGAAGAAGAAGAGGAGGAGGAGGAAGAAGAAGAGGAGGAGGAGGAAGAGGAGGAGAGCAGAGAGAGTGAGTCTACTATTGCTGATCAGCATCAGCATCATCGTCACCAACAACTAAAAAAGTCACCAAGTGAAGATGCCCAGCTAGACCAGACCAATGACTCGACGGTTGATAGTAAAAAGGCCAAGAGCGAAGCGAATGAAGAAGTAGAAGAAGAAGGGTTGGAGGAAGAGGACGACGAAGAAGAAGAAGAAGAAGAAGAGAGAGGAGGAGGAAGAGGAGGAGGAAGAAGAAGAAGACGAAAACGAGGAGGAAGAGGAAGAGGAAGAAAGCAACAGGGTTGAAGAGATTCACAAAAAGGATGCTAAACGACAGAGTCAGACACAGCAGCAGCAGCAACAGCAAATAACAGAGGAAGACGAAGAAGAGGAGGAAGAAGAGGAGGAAGATGAAGATGAAGAAGAGGAGGAAGAAGAAGATGACGAAGAAGATGAGGAAGAGGAAGAAGATGAGGAGGAAGAAGAGCTCACTGAGAAGGATGGTCAGTCCATCACTGGCTCCTCGCAAGTGACCGGTTCACCCTCGCAGATCACGGAGGAGACTGATTCCAATTCTGGTGACAAGACCACCGATGCTGAACCCGACATTGACATCAAAGAACTGGCGCTGGCCGTTATGAGCATGAAGAGTGACATTTCCAAGAACAACCGGCCTCGTCTCGACGTCCCACCCCTGGGTAGCGCTTCCTCAAGCAGTGGAAGTGCAGTTTGCCAAAGTTTCAGCAGCTTGGCCCAGAATAACAACAACAGCAGCAGCAGCAAAAGCAGCAGTAGTCATGGTCACCACCACCATCACCATCATCACCATCGCCACCACCACCACAAGAGCAAGAACAGTGGAGGCAATGTCTTTTGTCCAACCTACTCTGATCCAAGAAATGGTCTGGAACTATTAAGTACAGTGGCCGAACAACTGGGAGACGTCCAGTCGGCACCTGCGTCCTCCACATCTCCTTGCAGTCCACCAACAAAATCCTCGACTCATCGCCATAGTAACAGCCACATAAGTCACAACAGCAGCAGCAGCCATGGTTCCGCTACAGTAAGCAGTAGTTCTACAAAGAACGCCCCTAGCAGTGCAGAATCGTCACCTTCGAAAAACTATGACATGAGTCCAAAAACATGTGAGTCGACAACCCCGAAAGGTTCGGAGATTACGACACGAAGCGGCGAGGTGTCTTCTAGAAGCAGCAGCGCAGAAGCTACCCCCAAGATTCTTCGTCACAAAGACTTTCCTTCCAGGCATAGGTACTTCAATAAGGATATATCCAATTCTCATCTGACGATTGGAGGACTAACTATGCCTCAAGGTAAATATTTTACTTCCCCTGTTTTCAGTTAAATATATATATATATATACACATACAATATTACACATTAGTAAGTAAACCTATGACAATTTTTTAGTGGAAAATTATACAATCAACAGATATTATTAGGTGTTATTTGTAGTTATCTGGTTACATATTTCAATTGCTGTAGGGTTTAATAATAATCTTATTCATTTTGATTGTATAATGTTGCACTAAAAATAATACAAATTGTTTTATCTTTGGTCATAAGTATTTGGACATACACAAAATCTGGATGAGGGGGTGGGGGTGGGAGGATCATTATTAATTTAAAAGTTTGGCAACTGTTCAAAATAGCAATGTGAATTTGCCTTTTCAATCTTCTTGATCAATTTTGAACAAGATTTTAGAAGTATCTCTTCCCATGGGAATTACTTATTTGAATGTACTGCCTAATGTTACATAATGAATGAGGTAGCCTATTCATTTTGTAATGTAGTGTAAAAGATTTAAATTCACCCCTGGTTGATCTGTGGCAGGACTCTCTCATTAGTTGAGAGAGTCATGTGATGGGCCAATCTATGGGAAAGTTATTAATTAACTTTTTTTTTAGAAATGTCATTCACCTAATGATTTTAACTCTCAAAATCAAATCATTAGAAGTTAATTGTCTGTTTGTTCAAATACTTTTGAGCACTACTATATGTAGATAAGAAAATAAGCTGTATGTTCTTTTATGGTTGAGCTTCCTATTGTGATAACTTCTTTCTCTCTCTCCTGCCCTCACTCTCTCCCTCTCCTTTTCTTTCTCTCATCTCCCCCCCCCCCTCTCAACATTGAATATCTACCAGTTGATTAGGAAGCAAAGACAAAATATCTCCCCCCTCTCTCTCTCTCTCCATTGAATACCAACCCTTCCATTAGAAAGTAAAAACAAAATCTCTCTCTCTATCTCACCCCCTCCCTCTCTCTCTCTATCTCTCTGTATCTGAACTATTTTTTATTTTTGGCATTGATTTTGTTGTGTTTGTCTTGTTTTCTTGTGTTTCTATTTTTTGTTGGTCATTTTATTGTTGTTGTTCCATGCAGCTGTTGGTATTTTGTAGATCAGCTCTATTCACTCAGCTACTTGTCAGTCATAATATTTCTTTTTGGTGAGGAGGGGGTTAGCCATCTTTATTATTCAATAGAAAAATCTATGCTTTCCCTTGTTGGGGAAAAAAGAAACTAGAAAAAAGTAAATAAAAAAAATTAACAAGGCATAAATTGTCTATCGCATTCAACAAGTCATTTAAAAGCAAAATGGGTTCACAAATATACACAAAATGCTATAATTAATATTGATAATATAGTTTGGTATATCCATAAGTAAAGAGTGCTCAATATTATTGATAGATATGTTTATCTAAGTTAAATTAGCAAAAATATAAAGTCAACAGTGCTTAGTAGCAGTCAGTTTTTCGCCCATGTGATTTTAAAACTACACATACACATATATATATATATATATATTTGGAAATCAGTTTTCTTTTGCACAACTATTGTTGAATACAATAGTCCAAGTTTGAAGATCACATAGGCGAGAATCTATCATTAACTGAGTGCTGTTGACTCCATGTCCATGCTGCTTTAATGTAAATATAAATACTCTATTAATGATATTGAGCACTATTTATTTATGAATATGTTGGGAGCAAAATATGGAAATGAATCTGACAATATATAGAAATAGAAAAACAAAGTGTTCCAAAAAAAAATGAATTTATTTGTCAATGTTGATTCTTAAAAAAGAAATTTTTGTTCAAACAGCGATGGGTGTTTGTAAATTTCTTTTTCTTTCCTATCATATTGTCCTGAGGAAGGTTTAATATAAACCAAAACGTTTAAGCATCAACATTAACATCAAAATAAATTCATCTTTTTTTTTAGAACACTGTTTTTCTATTTATATATATATATATACATATATACATATATAATATATATACATATAAATAGACTTATCAGATGTACTGACAAAGAAGCATACATGGACTCATACAACATCATATAAATATAGATATAGATATAGATATAGATAGATTTAGCCATTTTGAGTACTGAGAAGTCTTATTGTGATCTGCTGGAAACCTGGACTTTGATGTTGATGTTAGCTGAATTTAGCCGCTGTTTGTTTTGTGTATGTTGTTTTGTTTGTTGCGTGTTTGCGTAGAAGGATTTTCATAATCCATCGGATGAAGTCCGACTCCCGGATTGCAAGATGAATTCTTTTTTTTTTACCACAGCCAGCACCAATTCTCTACATGGTGCTGGCTGTGTTGATCAAGGGCAATGCAAGTGAGAGAATGTAGATGTCGTTCGCTATGTATAAGTACGCCTTCATTTCTGTAGAGGCATCTTAACTGAAGGAAACAGATCTTGAATCCTTTTTGGAAACAGGTCTTGAAAGTATGGACACTATCGAACTTGAAATGCGGATGCGGCTGGCTGAACTGCAGCGACGTTACAAGGAAAAACAGAAGGAATTGAACCGACTGCAGCTGAAGAAGGATAGAGAGTAAGTCATTTCTTATTTATGCACTTCATTTCTTTTTTCTTTTTATCTTCTATTTTTTTTTCTAATTTTCTAGTCATAGATGCTAGAAGGCAGTGACTGAGAGTTTTATTGTCTTCAGTATGACATTAAACACTATCTGATGGTGAAGTTCCAGTTCTGGAGCTCTGGGGAATGTAGAGTACCTGTTCACCACCATTACTTCCAGGTCAACTCTGACCCCAAATGGTAGTACCTGTTTGGGTCCCATTTATGGTTAAATAGAACAAAATAAATTCTAAAAAATGTGTTTTTTTTCAAATTGAGTATACATCAAGAATGAATAAAACAAAACGTCTTTGGCACAAAATGACCCAACACAGGTTGACATGCCATAAAATCCAACCAACCAAATAACCAGCCAGATACTCAGTCTATGAACCTTCAAAGATTTTAGCCCTAAATGATAATTTTTTTTTCTTTTCTGTTTTTGCAGAGACGATGTGCAAAATAAACGAGGTCCTGGTCGACCAAGAAAGCGAAAATTATCACATGAACGTGAAACTCCAGGGTGAGTAAAAAGGGGCGAGGTGCTTTAGGCATAAATAGTGGGTGAGGGAAAGAGAGTCTTTAAAATAATTCAGCACTAGTTTGGCTTTTTTGTGTGTCTTCAGAAATGTCAGCTTAATTTCTAATTGGTAATGTAGTATATCAATTTGTTGAATGAAAATGACACATATATATATATATATATATATATATATATATATATATATATATATGTGTGTGTGTGTGTGTGTTGAAAAGGTAAATGGTATAAATATATATATTTTGGTATGGATGAAATTTATAATATGCCGACATGTGTTTTGACAAGAATTTGCTTATGCATACAGTAATCTATTTAAAATTATTTTGAATATAAAATGAAACAATAATAATAGAAAAACATGTAAATAATAGGTCTTCATCAGAGCAGAGTGTTTTGAAAGATGGATAATACAGCAGAAATATTTAAAATTGATTACATCATAAAATGGAATCTTTTTAAAAAAACTCAAATGTGTTTCCTGGTTTGAAAAATAATATAGAAATATTTTTAACTGTCTATATTCTGAAAATTTGAAAAGAAAGATTTTTAATATTTGAAACAGGGAAGGTATTTTTCTCATTTTTACATACACATAAGTATATATATATATAATAAATAAATATTTATTACTTTTTGTATATATATCAATTTACATGGATGCTTATCTGCAACCATTTGGTCTCATGCATCTTTACAGAACAATCTTCAGGCAGGAAAAGCTTTTTCTTTCTGGAGATTGCTCCATGTAATTAGATATATATACAAAAACTAATATGTACATATTTATTATTATAATTGCTCTATCACAGACCACTCTCCTAATGATAAAGTATATATTGGCACACCATTAACTCATCAAGTGAGATAGTGTTAACCATACACAGTGGTAGCACACATATATATATATATATATATATATATATATATAGTATTGCCCTTAGATATTTTTTTGTTTGAATATTGATCTGATATATTATTGTTTTATTATGTTAATGCTTTCCGTGTTTTTTGGGGTTTTTTTTCTGAATTTCAATTCTTTCTTTTTTTTTTATATATTCATGTTTTATTCAATTTTTTTTCTTCACAGAGCCAAAACCCCTGGTGGAACTTCCCCCAAACCTGCTGGTAAGGACTCATCTTCCAAGAGGAAAAAATTAGCTGAGAAACTGGTGGATAAAGTTTTCCGCCAGTCTTCCCAACAGGTGAGAGAAAAAACAATCTATTACTAATGTTACAATTCTGAATACCATTTTAGGTATTTAGTTCCCCTCTTGGTAAATCCAATGGTAGAAAAGAGTGTAGTTTCAGTAGATACTTCTTGTAGCAGAAAGTCTGTTGTATTCCTTGAAATCCTCCTCTATCATTAATTTCAAAAAGTTCAATTTGCAATTGATTTCAAGACAAATACCAAGAACCTTAAATGTGTTGTATATTGTTTTTGATAGGCTAATTTTTACCAGAAATGCATGCTGCTGATGTTGGGAAAGTTCATAAATATGAATGAGAATTTGGTGTACAAATTCTCCTTTTGTCTTATCAGAGAAATCAGATATCCACATGATTGATAATCTGTCTATAGTAGTACATGCCTTTTCTATGTGTATATTGATCTTGCTTTCTGTAAATAAGATATCACTACCTAGGTATGTGAACTGGTCTACTAATTTCCGAGTCTTTCCATTGTATAGATATCTCCAACTTGTTTATTTTTTTAGTGTTAAAATTTGGTTTTAGTTTTTAAGTTATTTTAATATGTATTTGTTTAGATGCCTACATTTAGATATTAATGCATTTCTTTTATTGAGAAATTTTTCTGTTTTATTTTCATTATGTGTGTGTGTATTATTTAAATGATTCTTAATTTGGTCTTGTTTTTCTTGTCTTTTATTATAGATGCCATCATCTAAAAGAAACCGTACTTGTAAGGCATTGATTGCTCCTGGGAAGATGACGACAGTCCTTGTAAAGAAAAATATGACCACCCCAACTAGTACTAGATCTGGTGCAGGTCAGTCAGTACATTTATTGGCAATTTAAACTTGATTCTAATTTTTCTATATTAATATGGCCAGCAGTTTGTCAGACTGTTTCTAAGCATTCAATTTTTCATAAAATTTTTAACCCTAAAGCTAATCCTAACCCTAACGCTAACCCTGACCTCAACCCTAAATTTATTTATATTGTCTCATTTCTTATTTGTATTTTATCTGGGGTGGGGTGAGTATTGTAAATCATAAAACTATCCAAATTATTTTCCTGATAAAATGTATATCAAAAGAGAAAGAGTGCACGGTAAATTTCTAAGGGGGTACATTTTTACGCCAGTGAAAAAATTATTTCTTTTTGTTGTTTTTTTCTATGTTTTTATTTCTTTAAAACTTTGAATGCTTATATATTAAAAAAAAACGTTTTTGGTGCCTCTGCAGATCTCATCCAGCCTGCAACTGGTAACATTGGAGGACAGGGAATCCATCCATTAAAACCTGCTCGTAAACTGGGTCAGATGCCCACCTCTGAGTCACCGATTTCTCGAGGCAAGTATTCTTTTCTTCAAGACTCCATTGTTTTTTGTTTTTTTCAAGAACATTATAATATCTATATATCAATACTGTTCCTTAAAATGAGGCAATCCAAATTGTCCAAGATAAAATGCAAAAATGCAAATCTTGATTATCTGGTGTTGCTAATTCTTATTTCTTATGAGTGTTGCCACCTCAGTTAATTAATGAACCATTCTGTTTTTATTATGAAAAAAGAAAGGGAAGAAAAAGGACATGTTGTCACCTAAGAATAATAATGGACCATTTTGTTTTTATTATAAAGAAACATGCTACACAGAAAAAATATAATAAGAAAGAAAGAAAAAAAGAGAGTAGGGGAAAGATAGAGAAGGGGTGAGCATGTGAAAGTGATGATGCTAATCTGTTTCAATCGAGCATAATGAAAAGATGAAAAGATGGAAAGAAAGAAAAAAAAGTGAGAGAGTTAAATCTAGATTAAGTAAACATATCAAACATAGTAATAATCAAATTATCATACTGTGGTATATCTACAGGTCCTGCTAGTATATAATATAAGGAATAATCTTTAACATTTGTTCTTTTTATTTTAACCCTTTCACAGTTGATGCCTGGTCTTTTAATGATGATTCACAGAGCCTGGCTTCCCTTCGCAAGAAATCTCCCAAAATATCGACAAAACTACAAAAAGGATTTGCTTGTACAGGTAAGTTTTTTATTTTTATTTTATTTTTCCTATTTAGACTAATGCCCTTGAAAAAGATATGATCCCCCTTATCTCCCCAGCTATGGGTTAAATAGTACCACTACACTACTGTTCTTCTACAAGGATTGCTTTGGCATTAAATATCCCACAAAGACTGATACACCATTAAACAAAGAAACTAAACCTAAAAAAAAAGGAAGAGAATATTTTTCTATGTTGTAATATTTTATGTAAATATTTATGCAATGTAAAATTCTTTATTCCAGACAAAGTTCGTAGCATTGCCTCCAGCCTCATATCAGCTTATCCACCACAAACTGAGGATCTTTCCGAGTCGAATAAATCAAAGAAAAAGAAAAGGAAATCTGAAGATGGTATCTCTTTGAAGACTACGACCACACCAACACTTGGAAGCTACGAAACCAGAGGTAAGCACTATCTCCATACACATCAGCGGGGGGGGGGGGGGGGTGGTGCATATTACTCCTGAAAAGCCAGGTTTCATATATTTTCTATTAGTATTACTTGATGACAATTGACATGTAGTAGAGTGGCATCCCCATATCATAGATTCAGTGATGAGGACACAAGACTATTGCACCAACCCTACTCATCAATAATAAGAGTGATTTGTTGGCTGTGGCTGTAGAATACAACAACTGCACACCTGCAGAGGGGTAAGATGCACCCCCCAATGGGACCACCTGTTGGCCATGGTTGGCAACCCATGATGCTCTAGGATGGAACCCTGATGGCTGAGCAGTTCATGACATGCAACACTCCACTTTGGCCCTTACTTAAGTTAGATGGGTGGTCGGAGAGGCCCTCACAAATCAATCAGCTAATTGTCCCAACCCTATTGCCCTTATAGCAAGCCCTAAGCCATTTTATCATATATGTGCTAGAAGGCGGTGGCAGAGGATCTTATTGTCCTGGGTATGACAAACTCTATCTGATGGTGAAATTCCTATTCTGGAGCTCTGGGGAATATGGTCTACTCCTTCATCACCATTACTCTCAGGTCCACTCTGACTTGGAGTGGTAGTACCTGTTAGGGTCCCATCTATGGATTAAATAGAAAAAATTAGTTTAAAAAGAATATGTTTAAAAAAATGTTTTTAAAGAAAATTGAGTACTTATCAAGAATGAATCAATCAAAACGTCTCTGGCATAATATATACCGACAAAGGTTGACATGCCATAAAATCCAATGAACCAAAAAATAATTTTTTCATGTGAGTCCTTCAAATATTTAGTGTTTCATAATGAATATAAAAATTGATAAACCAAAATCACAATCGTCAGTTCAAATTGTTCATTTTTCTTTTTCAGATTCTGAGGGTGAAAGCAATGATATCATTGGCCAAGGAAATAAAAAGCGAAAACCAGGACGACCAAAACGCTGCCATCAAAACAAAACATTTGGTGTTACAGGTAAGCACTAGTGTTACTCTTTTATTTTATTTCTCATGATAATATTACTACTATACAACATTTAATTTAATTGTCAAAAACTTGCCGAAGAGAAAATTTTGGTAACTTTTTCATAAGAACTAGCAAGCATATGCACTCTCTGAGTATAAGTACTTAAGTTTTAATGTAATGAAATATATCAAGTTAGAAAGACTAATGAAATTATATAAGGAATAGAAATTTTGAAAAATTTTATTTTATACAACTAAAATTTCAGAAAATCTAATATCTTATGAACAGATGTTTTGACCTTATTTGGTGTCCTCAGCAGTGTATACCACAATCTCTGCCACTTGAGATTGAACCAGCAACCACCATTTAATTAATACATAATTCCTCTATCTATACATTGAATAATTTTCTTTTATACAACTAAAATTTCAGAAAAATCTAATATCTTAGCATTGAACAATTTTTTCCCTTTTTTCTGTCTAGAAACAATTGTAGCTCGAAAGACGAAGCACTTGACATTCGCCCAGCTGAAAGAAGCTGACCAAAGACAAAGTCAAATGCAGAAGAATTCCCTCACATCAGGCAATCATCACTTACAAAAGTCTAATACAAATACTGATGACAAATTCAAAGTAAGTTCTCCTACTACCTACTTATAATCATTCAACCTTACCTTTATATGTATTTACCCAACCCACCTCTGCACAAGCTTAATATGACACTAGGTCAATTTTTAAGATTAACAGGTTTGAATTCAGAGTTGTCCTTCTAGACTGATTCCTGGTTAAAGAGCCTAGTCTACTCTACTATTTACCTATAACTGGAGGGAGAATAGTTGGATTCATACCTTTCCCAAGCACTGTGAAATGCAAACAGCTTTGTTCAGAATTTGCCTATTTCCTTCTTCTAGACTGATTGCTTAACCAAGATTAAGAACCCAGTATATCCTACTATTTACCCATAGCATTGGGGAAAGTGATAGGTTTATGGCTTTTGATCAATTTCTAATCTATTAATCCCAAAGGAAAAACTTATCATCTACTGGTGCCAGTGGTCAGCATGACAGAATGAATATGACCTACATTTACATGACCTACCCTTCTATGACTTATCCTTTAATGACTCATGTTTATATATGACCCACCCTTACATGACCCAGGCTTCAATGACCAATGTTTATATTTGACCTACCCTAACATGACCTAGCCCTTAATAACAAATGTTTATATGACCTAGTTTATATGACCCAGCTTTTAAAGACCAATGTTAATATTTGACCTACTTTACATGACCCATATTTATATGATCCAGCCATTAGGGACCAATGTTTATTTGACCTAGCCTTACATGAGCCAGATTTTAATGACCAAAGTTTATATGACCTAGCCTTACATGACCCAACCTTTAATGACCCACATTTATATATGACCTACCCCTATATGACCAAGCCTTTAATGACTAATGTTTATATGTGACCCAACCTTTTGTGACTCATGTTTACATGACCTACTCTTACATGAACAAGGTTTACATGACCGACGCTTCTAGGTTCTACCCTTATATGAACCTTGTTTACATGACCACGCATTCCCCACCCCTTTTTTGTGCTTTTTTTTTTTTTATTAAACTTTCGAAACAATTTTTTTTTCAAAATTCATTTTTCAATTTCAGCTGCGAAAAGTGCTTAATTTGCCAAAATACTGAGAGGAAACGATTTCCAATCTTTGATTTCTTCATGATTCTTTTGCAAAGGATTCAAATCAAATATTGGTTAATCTTTTCATCCAATCCCCTGACGTCATTCTGCATGTATCCAGTGGTGAAGCTCCAGTTCTGAAGCTCTGGGAAGGGTGGAGGCGCCCCTTTCTTACCATTACTCCCAGGTCTATTCTGACCCAGAATGGATTTACCTGTTAGGGTTTCATCTATAGGTCAATTCTCTGATTGATCTGTTTGATATAATGAAATGTTTACCTGTCAAAAATGATTGTGAAGATACATTTTTGTACCATGTATTGATTGGAAACCATGATTTTTAAACTGACTTTGGCATAAAATAACCCAACAAGGTTTGACATGCCCTAAAACAAATCAACCCACTTACAAACCAACCAAGCAGCCAACCAACCACACTTTGATATTGCATATGTTAACATTACATAGTTATCATATATACATCACAAAACATATATTTAAGTTCTAGCTGAATTATCCATATCTGTTGGTAAAAAGCCAAGACTTGGATCACAGCTGGTAATTTGACAATCTTTATATATATATATATATATATATATATATATATATATACTAGTGCATCTATAAAACAGCAACCTAATTAATAAGAATCAATTATTTTACCAAGCAAATATTCTTTGTCATTATGCTTACTTTTGTGCTAAATATCAATTAAATTAATCCTATTGAGATGATGAAGTATTTACTTGTTTAAAATGATTGTGAAGATACATTTTTATACTGTATATAAGTGGAGAACCTAATTATTAAACTGTCTTTGCCATAAAATAACCCAACAAGGACTGACATGATACATTTTTGTACTGTATATAATTGAAGACCATAATTGTTAAACTGACTTTGGCATAAAATAACCCTACAAGGGTTGGTATGATACATTTTTGTACCATATATAATTGGAGACCATGATTGTTAAACAGTCTTTGGCATAAAATAACCCAACAAGGGTTGATATGATAGTTTTTTTTGTACTGTATATAATTGTAGAACATAATTGTCAAACCACCATTGGCATACCCAACAAGGGTTGAAATGATACATTTTTGTACTGTATATAATTGGAGACCATAATGGTTAAACTGACTTTGGGATGAAATAGCCCAATAAAGTTGAAAAAGTTGTAAAACAAAAAAAAAACAAACGAACAAACAAACAAACAAACTGTATTTGAGTGCATCTGTAAAAAGCATCATATGAAAAAAAAGGATTGCTTCAAAGTTTCTTTGTATTCAAAAGCAATAACAGCTCAAATTTAACCTTGAAGATGACTAATGATGGTTGGAAGTGCTTAGGAAAAAATTTTGAACACTCTTTATGTAAGATACATCTAAGCATTCATTATCTTGTGCAACGATGGGAGAAAATTAGCAAACACCTTGGGTTCTTTTTTAAAAGCGGTTTATGATATTCAGTTGCAAATTGAATTGGAAATTACTTGATTCTCTAATTTAAACTATTTTAAATGCATTGCTCTAATAAAAATCCTGCTGTGTGTGTGTGTGTGTGTGTGTGTGTGTGTGTGTATGTATGTGTGCACGCACGCGTGTGTGTGTGTGATTATGATATTCAGTTGAAAATTGATCTGGAAATTACTTTATTCTCTAAGTTGAACTATTTTAAAAGTATTACTCGTGTGTGTGTGTATATGTGTGTGTGTGTGTGTGTGTGTGTGTATATGTGTGTGTGTGTGTGTGTGTGTATGTGCATATCAGATTATGATATTCAGTTGAAAATTGAACTAGAAATGGCTTTATTGCTTTATTTTCTAAGTTAAATCATTCTAGAGAATTTTAGAGATAGAGATAGATTATTAACACAAATCATGATTTTTGGATAAAATTTGTTTAAAAAGAGAGATTGCTACCAAAATGTGTTTAGCCTGTCTCTGTATGTGTGTCTGTGTGTGTAAGTGTATGTGTCTGTACACATGTGTGTAAATATCGTAAATATTTGGATGCACTTTAAATAAAATTATTTTACTGGAAACAAAATAACCTTGAGATATGTTTCTTTCACAATGAGAATTGACAATAACCTATTATTTCACAGATTAGCAACGTTTGTCCAATTGAAGCGATGACATTGTTTGAAAAATTTGTCAAACAAAGAAAAAAAACTAGAAAAAGGAAAAAGAAAAAGAAAAGCCCTTTCCTTTGTGCATTTAAAAAAAAAAAAAAAAAAAAAGAAAAATATTGATTTCTCCTGTTTAACAAAAACAAAAGTGAACGTTAAACGAGAAAAGACAAAGAATCGGCCACAAAGAAACATTTTTATTCCAACAACAAAAGTTTTCTTTGTCTTTTATTGTTTGGTCATTACAAAACAGTTGTTGGTCTTTGGCTAACTCTCTTGCTTATTCGTACAAGACATCATCTGTGTATTTGTTTGTTTGTCTGTTTGTTTGGAAGTGTCCCTTTTTTTTTAATTGGGGGTTGTAAAATTTGTATAGAAAACAAAGAAAGAATGCGCAAGAAAGAGAGAGACAGAGTGAATGAAAGAGAGGAACAAGGAAATAAATAATTAACATTGTTTTTGTGGTTTTTTGTTGTTTCTTTTTTTTTTTTTTGTCTTCTTCGTTATTCTTATTATTATCTCTTTAATGATCATTGTCAATGAACGTAGCAGTGCAATTAATTTGGTATTGTTCATCAGAATTATTCAAGGTTAATTGCTTTATTCAATTTGTATTTTATTAAAACATTAATTTTTATTAATTAGTTTATTCAGTGATCTTTGTCTTTTGAGAATTTGATCTTTCTGCTGCCCGAAAACCAATAACAGTGTTTCTAGATATGAAAGAGGTTTTTTAGATTTAAAAGTTGAAAATATAAATCAAGAATAAAAAAAAACTCATATGAAAATGGATTATAATTTTCTTATTTATCTCAAAGGACATTGAAAGTAGATTCATTGATTTTTTAATTCAGATTGTGAAAATCTTAGACATAATATTCAGGAAATATATACTACATATACATGTGTATTATTGGAATATTTATGCAAGTTTATTAACTTGATGACCCATGAATCCATTGATGATTTATGGTCCATGATGATACTAATACTCCTATTTAGGAAGGAGTGAAGGATTCTATTTTATAGTTAACAGCAGTCCATGATTATATTGATATTTCTATTTAGTAAAGAGTAAAGGATTTTATTTAACATTTCATTGTTAACAGCTGTCCATGATGATATTGATGCTTCTATTTAGGAATGAGTGAAGGATTCTAATTAGCATTTCATAGTTAACAGCTGTCCATGATGATATTGATGCTTCTATTTAGGAATGAGTGAAGGATTCTAATTAGCATTTCATAGTTAACAGCTGTCCATGATGATATTGATGCTTCTATTTAGGAATGAGTGAAGGATTCTAATTAGCATTTCATAGTTAACAGCTGTCCATGATGATACTGATGCTTCTATTTAGGAAGGAGTGAAGGATTCTAATTAGCATTTCATAGTTAACAGCCATCCCTGATGATATTAATATTCCTATTTAGAAAAGAATGAAGGGTTCTAACATTTCATAGTTAACAGCAGGCTATGATAATACTGATACTCCTATTTAGGAAGGAGTGAATTATTCTAATTAGCATTTCATGATTATCCATAATTCTAATTATTACATTGAGTATTAACTATAAAACCATAATTGTAATATTTCTATAGTGTCCTTTCAGACTAATCTCTGTTTTGCAATACACTGTAAGCCAAATTTTTTGCACTGAACATTATTTCAATCTTTTTTTATAGCAAGTTCAATATTCTGAACTCAGGGAAATTATATTAGATACTACTCCCAGCCTTTCTTTTAATGGAATGATAGAATATCTGTGCCTTGGAGCACTTATGGTTTAACCATTATCCTGCCAAAATATGCAAGCAATAATAATAATAATAATAATAATAATAATAATAATAATAATAAAATAATAATGGTATATGCATAAATCAGAATCTGTTCTTGAGAATGAAACACATAAAATTCTCTGGGGCTTTGAGATAAAGATGGGTCACCTTATCCCACCTAGAAGAACAGACCTAGTATTGATTAACAAGAAAAAAAGAACTTGTCAACTGGTAGATTTTGCAGTTCCAGCAGATCACAGGGTGAAGATGAAATAAAATGAAAAGATACAAAATACCTTGATCTTGCCAGAGAATTGAAAAAAAGTGAAATATACCAATTGTACTTGGTGTACTTGGAATGGCCCCCAAAAGTTTATAAAACAGACTAGAGGAATTGGAAATCAGAGGAAGAATTGAGACCATCCAGATAACAGCATTGTTGAAATTGGCTAGAATACTCAGAAGAGGCCTAGAGACATGAGGAGACTTGTTGTCATTTAGATGCCAGTGAAAGACCATCAGCTTACACAGGTGTGAAAAACTCACAAGGAGTGAAATAATAATAATAATAAATACTTGTATCTTGCCAGAGAGCTGAAAAAGCTGGAGAGCATGAAAATGATGATGATACCAATTGTAGTTGGTGCATTTGGAACAGTCTCCAAAAGCCTGAAAAAGAGACTACATGACTTGGGATCAGAGGAAGAATCAAGAGACTCTTTATTCTTCCTCTGATCCCAAGTCATGCAATCTTTTTTTCAGGCTTTTGGAGACTGTTCCAAATGCACCAACTACAATTGGTATCAATAACACAGCAGTGTTAAGATCGACTATAATACTTAAAAGAGACCTGAGGAGACTTACAGTTAATTGAAATTCAGGGAACAGCCATCAGTTAAAACTGGTGTGAAAAATTTGCATAGAATGAAAATAATAATAATAGATTAGTATCTATACTTTTAATAGAATAAAATATGAACACATGTTTAAATGTTACTCCCTGTTGTCATCTCAGAAAAATAATGGACCATTCCTTTTTGATTGTGAGGAAAGAAACGGAAGAAAAAGAACATGGTACATATCAGAGAGAAAAGCAAAGCAAATATAATAAGAAAGAAAGAAGGGGAAGAGCAAGAGAGAGAGAGAGAGGGGAGAGAGAGAGAGAGAAAGAGGAGGAGAGAGATTGGAGGTGGAGGAACTAACACAATACATCAAATGCTTATTGTCTGCTTCAATGGAATGATACGAAAGGTAGGAAAAAAAAGAAAGAGATGGGAAGAGAGAGAGAGAGAGAGAGAGTATATTATTCTCCATTAAATAGGTTGTTTAACAAAACAATTGATTTTTTTTTAAAGTAGAATTATTTCTTATCTATATTTTAATAACACAGGATTTTAACTTTTTAAATATGAGATAAAAATCTAAATTCTTCAGTCAGAGATTCTTTGGTTAGATTTTTTTTTTTAAATCTTTCATATTTTTTACAACACATCTGTAACTATCTTTTTAAAGTATAAATTTAACTCTTTAAACATATAAACCTGATATTTGAAGCTGAGCACTATTTTACTATGTACCATAAGCACAATATTTCCATCTGACTGCTATTTTACAGTACACTAATCAGATATTTTGAATTCAGGGATATCACTTTAGATATACAAATGATAAAAGTCTTAACTTTTATCCTATCAAACATGCAAAAAAACAAATACCACAACAACAACAACAACAACAACAATAATAATAATAATAATAATAATGCAAGTTTTACGCAAAAAAATAGTAAGTGTAGGTTATGTGAAGACAGAGATGAAACAGTCACGTAATAAGCGAATGCAGCAAACTTGCACAAAAGGAATACAATAGGCATAACTGGATAGGAAAGATGATCCCCTGGGAAATGTGCAGGAGATTAAAATTTGACCATGCTAACAAATGGTTATACAAAAACCAGAATTTGTCCTAGATAATGAGACACCTAAAATTGTTTGAGAGAGAGAGAGAGAGAGAGAGAGAGAGTGGGAGAGAGAGAAGGAGGAGGAGCAGGAAATAGCACTATACATCAAATGCTTATTGTCTGCTTTGATGGAATGGAATGAAAGGTAGGAATAAAAAAGAAAGAGAGGGAAGAGAGAGATACAAACAGATCACCCAATCCCTGCAGACCTAGTGTTAATTAACAAGAAGAAAAGAAACTATCATCTAGATCTTGCTGTTCAAGCAGTATACAGATTGAAAATGAAAGTAAGTGAAAAGATAGATAAATACTTGAAAAAGCTGTGGAATATGAGGGTGATGGTAATTTGTGTGATTCCACTTCCAGAGCTCTCTGGAGACTGGAGTAATATTTTGTTGCCATTACTCCCAGGTCAACTGACACAGAGTGGCAGTACTTGTTTAGGTACAATCTATTGGTTCAACATTTTTATATAATGTTTAAAATGATTTAGAACTACTTCAATATGATGGTTCTTAAAACATTAATCTTGCAACTAAGTATGAAGTGTTTACCTTTTTAAAATGATTGTCAAGATACATTTTTGTTGGGTATATAATTGAAGATCATAATTGTTAAACTAACTTTGGCATAAAGTAACCCAATAAAGGTTGATATGCCATCCAACTAACCAAAATTGCATGTAAAATTTGGTATTGCATGTCCCATGCAGATGTTGATGTTTTATCAGATGTTTTACCTTTCCATAGTAGAATTCTGACGTTTAACTCCTGTAGACAGTGGCATAGTGTGCACATTAGCTGACTGTGATTCATGGCCAATCTGCTCCGCCTCCCAGAACTCCAAATATAACTAGTTTAATTCCTGAATTAGTACACTCCACTTTGGCCCTTATTCAGGCCAGACTAGTGGTTGGGGAGGCCTCCTACTATCAATCAGTTGACATGCCATAAAATCCAACCAACCAACCAACCTGAATTAGTACAAGCAAATATTTTTTTAATCAAATTTACTACTCCCAATTAGTGCCACTCATGGTAAAAAGCCATACAAGCTATTGGCACACTACACCACTGCCTGTAGATATATTTAAATTGAAATAATATAAAAATTGAAAAATGATTCTTTATAATATAGACTGGAATATTTATTTCTTCATTTCTTTATTTATTTTTGTTTTGTTTTTGTTTATTTATCTCACAGTTTAATAATGATACTCGCCTGAAACCTCTCTACCTGGAGGAGGACTGGTGTATCCGTCGTAGTGAACGGATCTTTCTCAATGATTCCAGTCCTCAACCATCACCCAATAGTATCCGAGGACCGGCCCAAAACACTGGTCAACAGGGTTCTTTGGCAACTTCAGGAACGGGTGTGAACAGCACCCTGACCAAGACAAACACCCGAATCAGTCGATCGAACAGTGGTTCCAACCAAAGCAATATCACAAGTAGTGGGGCGGCAACACCAACCACAATTGGATCTTCGGTAACAGCCTCAACTTCTAGTACTCTCTCGGCTTCGGATTCACAGAAACCAACTCGCTCACGAAAAGTGGCGCCGAAGAGTAAGGAGAAAGACACAAAGGCTTCCAGAAAATCCGCACCCGCACAACTAGCTCAGCCAATAGTGGCCACTACAACATCTACCACCACAGTATCCTCTTCATCTACTACGACTACGGTGACTTCATCCATAACGTACCATTCTTGTCATACAAATTCTGCTGTAAGTTCTCTTGTTCTTCAAGACTTTGTTACATTTTTATCTTCATACTTTCAGTTATACAAGAGTAATTTCAAAAGTAAGGTATCCAAAGAGATGGGGGATGCAAGGAAACTGTTTGAGAAGCTATTGGCAACAGTTATGTTTGTTGAAATTCATCACCAATTAATGGAAGTAAGACATGCAAGATAAGTGGTGTAGGGGGTTTGAAACAACAATGAGGTTCAACACTTCCTATACGGCATGGCGTGGAGCTGGTATGACATGGGCATACAAAAACTGCCACAGCACTTACAAAAATGCATCGAGCAAAATGGTATTTATATAGAAAAATAGATACATGCACAAACTTTAAAATGATGTAAACAGCATTGACAATAAACAATAGACGTTTCTGTGATTTCTAAATATTTTGGAGACCTTACCTTTGAGATTACCCTTGTACTTTCAGTTATAAAAAAAAACAAATATATTAATGCACCTTGCAGAGTGTTGTTGAATAATGTACAGGGAGATCCAAAAGTCTTGTCACCCTACACCAAAATATAACTCCTAATTAATCAACTATGATTAAATCAAAAATTATTTTTCAACATGATTTCCTTTCTTCCTTCCTTCATTCCATTCTCACTTTTTTTTTTTTAGCCTTCTTCTTCTGTTTATTCTTGCCAATATGACCGATTCCTTTCATATCTCAGAATTATAAAAAGTCTTCATTTAACTTTCAGGTTCCTTCATCCCAAAATGAATCCAGTGAGAATGAAGGTGAGGGCAGTGATTTTAGCAGTAGTGATGGAGATAATATTCCGCTCAGTGCTCTTCGAGAAAAAGCACCAACTCCAGGTATGTAAAGATTAAATTAGCATTATTCACATCTTTCTATGCCATCCCCACCCACTTGCAACTTTCTGTCATAATGTTTTTTTTCTTTTTATTTCCAATAATATCAAATCATTTTCTCTAAATTCCCCATGTCCTGGATATGATGCTAAACTAACTCTAGTGTTAAGGTTTCAATTCTTGGGTGCTGGCGAGTGTGTATCACTCCAAAACAATTAGCATTTGGAGAGTATCAGATGAGCTTGGTATTTTATTGTCCAGTATGGTTCTTTACCGTAACAACTGACTGGTCACGTCAAGCCCTAGCAATCTTAGTGTCCAGGGAAAGATGTCAAACTGCATGGTGAAGAGCCAATTTTGGAGCTTTATCATCAGGCTGCGCTGTGCGGCCATTCTGATATAGCCAGCAGCTAGCAAATTTTTTTATATTAGCAGCAGCAGCCATGTCCTGATTATCGCAAATCGTTTGATTTTTGTTTAATTAATTAATTATATCCCTTAATCAGTAGAAATCAATAACCAAATTTGGTGTGTTTCTTAGTTATAGGTTATTAAGGTATATGCAAGATTTCAAATCTGAGTGACATCTCTTTTCTGAGTATACGTTGACACGTACATACCAAACTTTCTTTTATATATATTGATAAGTCTGCACACTAATGATGAAAGAAGCATTTGTTTTACATGACAAATATTTTCTCAACATGATCTCCTTCCTTATCAATGCATCTAATACAGTGTCCTTTCATAAATCAAACATTATTTTCCAGCATAATCTCCTTCCATGTCAATACTGCTAACCCAACATTTTTCCCCCAGTTGCATGGATTAAATTTTATTTTTCAACTTGACATCTTTATTTGTCAATGCACTTTATCCAATGTTTCTCTTATCAATGACAATAAGTAAATTTATTGATTGTGTCTTATCTTGCATATCTTTTACAGAACCCCGTTGTTGTACAATTGAGAAAGAGGACCTCCGCGATGGACTGAGGGTGTTGCTTTTCAGAGATGGATTGTTTTATGAGGGAGAAGTAAAAGCTATTCGGCCACCAGATGTGTAAGTTGACTATTTAATTACACTTCCGTTTGCGACTATTTATCTATATATTAATATGCTTGTTCCTTAATCTTCCAACCATTATCATCTTGCAACATCATCTGGTTAAGACCGTCCAAATCATCCAAGATGAAATGCAAAAATGTAAATCCTGATTACCATATTTCTAATGAGTGTTATCACCTTAGCTAAATAATGGACCATTCTATTTTTATTATAACGAAAGGGAATAAAAAGGACATGCTACACAGAAAAAATATAAGAAAAAAAAGTAGGAGAAAGATAGAGAGAGGGAGCGATAATGCTGATCTGTTTCAGATGAATGAAATCAAACATAATGTAAAGAAGGAAAGAAAGAAAAAAATTTGTGAGAGAAAGTTAAATCAAGATTATTATACATTTTACATATTGAACTATATAGCAATAGCTCTTAAGTAAACATATCAAATATTGTAATAATTAGATTATCAATCTGATGGTAATTACTGTAGTTATTTTCTGACATCCCACCATGCTAGATGAACACAAAGTCCAATTTACGCGGGGAGCCACACACAAACTAAAGCTCAAGTAGTGTATATCAAATTGTGTGTATCCCGTCGGCATTCCTCTTCTGAGGTGCCTCAGGCACTGGGCAATAAACCCAGCTCTACCCCTTTACTTCAAAGGTGCAGGTGTTGCCTGGTGGGATGGCCTCTAAGGATTCATGCAAATGTTATATATTTTACAGACAAAGGAGTTGAAGTTCCAAGTATTTCTCTCTCTTAATTTGTATCATAGCATGTGAAAAGAATAATATCAAACAATTCTGAGGAGATTTTATGCATTTTCATTTCTTACCACATACCAGCATTCAATGCACTGCTATAGAATACTAAGTAGTATCAGCTGGACAGCGAGGAAGTCTATCTATCCCCTTTTTGCTAGCGTTAGACCAGGGAGATTTTTTTGCTGAGGTGGAACGCCACACCTATCGTCAGCTCCCCAGTTTTACTGCACAGATCAGATTATCCAATCTATGCTACTCATGTGCTGATTTGGTTGGGACCATTATTAAAACAGGAACCTTGCAGTTCCTAGGTGGGGGCTCTACCAACTGAGCTAACCCAACCCCTTGTAAATAAAATACTAACTCTTCCCAATTATTAATTTAGATTGGAACATCATTGTTATGAATTGTAAATTCTCACGCTATTTTTCTATAGATCAGCTAAAGTTCTTTATATTTCAAACTTAATAATCTAAAAACTCTAATACTGACATAATGCCATCAGCAGATATTTTCAATATCATATCCGTACATAAACAAACTTTGAATAATTCAAATTATATTTACAAGAACACGTGCATGTATCTGTCAAAACAGATCCACATGTTAAACTGTGAATCTTTTTTGTGTGTTTATTGACAAAAGCTTAGATTATTGAAAATGTTTATTAGATATTTTGAAATTACTTTCCAAAAAGTCTATTATGTTCAGATCTGGTAAAATGCACTTCAACACTCACTCATGAAACTTTGTCATATTACTTTTCTAATTAACTTGCCAATTCTTCTATCTATCTATCTATCTATCTATTTATCTATCTGAGTCTCTTCATATCTATATTTTTAAGTCTTTTCATATCTATCTATCTATCTTTTTTCATATCTATCTCAGCCACTCCATATCTATCTCCCTATCTATCTCAGTTTGTGTATCTTCTATCTCTATATTTATCAACCTTTTTATATTTATCTATCCTCTTCATATCCATCTATCTATCTATGTATCTATCTACCTACCCCAGCCTCTTCATATTTATCTATCTCTCTATCTATCTATTTCAGTCTGTGTATCTATCTATCTCAATTTATTCCTACCTATCTATCTATCTATCTCTATATATATCTATCTCAGCCTTTTCATATCGATCTATCTATCTCAACCTCTTCATTATCTATCTATCTATCTATCTATCTCAACCTCTTCATATCTATCCATCACAGCCTGTCATATTACTTCTCTAATTAACTTGCCAGGTAGGGGGGGACTTTCTTCCATTTTCCTTCAAGATAGAGATTCACATGCAAAGTCGTAGGTTTTAATCTATTTCTACGACTCCCAAGTTTTTCCCAAGTTCCTCTGCATGGCTCTGAAAAATGGAAATGGTAAACAATGATGACAGATGTGCATTAAACTCTGCTGATTTTAGCATGAAAGGAATTCTTTATTTAATTCTTTATCTTTTCTTTTTTTTTTCTTTTTTAAATTCTTATCCTTATTATCAGTTAATGGCAATAAGAAAAGATTGAATCTTGCACTCTACTATTACTACTACTACTACTAGCAGTAGTTCTTTGTTTGGCACAAGGCCAGAAGCATAGTGCACTGATAATCAAACCCATTTGTAAGAGCCATCCTTACACTAATTTTGGCACTCTAAAAAAATGGCTTAAATTTGGCACAAGGCCATGAATATAGGGCACCTAGTGAGGATCAAACTCACTAAGTAGACTGTAAAAGTAGCTTGTTAAACATTATAACATGACACGGTACCCGAGTACTAGTAGTAATGATGGTAATAGTAGTTGTTGTTGTAATAGTAGTAATGATGATGATAGTAGTAGTAGTAATAGTAATAGTGATGGTGGTAGTAGTGATAATGATGGTGGTAGTAATCATGATAGTAGTAGTAGTAGTAATGTTATTCGTGGTAGTAGTAATGATATTCGTGGTAGTAGATCTATTATCAGTAGTAATAACAATAATACTACTACTACTATCACAGTAGTAGTAGTAGTAGTAGTAGCAATGTTGATGGTAATAGTTGTTGTAGTAGTAGTAATGATTATGGTAGTAGTTGTACTAGTAGTAGTACTACCATAATCATCAGCAGCATCATCACCATATGCAATTTATTATTACTATTTTTGTACTTACATTAGTATAGTTTTTGTTTTTGTTATAAAATTATTATATTATATAGTTTTAAAAAATAATCATTAGATTTCCACTAATACAGATATTACACTCTGATCATAGGCAAAAGTGTTGAAGAACACTTTAATCTTAGGTGGTGTGTGCAGATACTACACTCTGATCCCAGGTAGAACTATTCAAGAGTGACACTTTAATCTTAGGCAGTGTGTGCAAATACACATCAAGCTTCATCTAAAAACTTAAGACAAATCTATATATTAGTACTCGTGTTCCTTAATTATATGACCATTATCATCTTGCAAAACCCTCTGTTTAAAAATGAGACCATCCAAATGAAATGTAAAAATGTAAATTCTGATTATCTGGTATTGCTTATCCTATGAATTCTTATTTCTCACGAGTGTTGTCACCTAAGAATAATAATAGACCATTTTGTTTTTATTATAAAGAAACAAAGGGAAGGAAAAGGACATGCTACACAGAAAAATATAATAAGACAGAAAAAAAAAAAAGAAAGAGTTAAGGAAAGATAGAGAGGGGGTGAGCATGGGGAAGTGATAACGCTAATTCTGTTTCAATCTAATATAATAAAAAGATTAAAAGAAGGAAAGAAAGTAAAAAAGAGTGAGAGAGTTAAATGAAGATTATTATATTTTTACATATTGAACTATCTGTCAATAGCTCTTGAGTAAACATATCAATTAAATCATTATACTGTGGTATATCCACAGGTCCTGCAAGTAATAATAAATGTGTTTATTTATTTTGTTTTTTCTTGTAGTTATGGCGTTGTTATTGACAATGAACGAGGACACCGACCTCATATCTATTCACAAGAAGAAATTCTCAAAGATGCTGTAAGTTTTTTTTTATTCTTATCAATAATTCCAAAATTAAATTTTTCTTTGTGTTTTAATGTTAAACATATTGAACCAATCTTATTATAATAGAGATTATGTAACTATCTTTCTATAACAGAAACTATGTTATCACTGGCATCATGATTTTCTTAGTTATTTAAATTATATTTTCAACAATTATTTAATCTTAATTAGCATCTTATTTATTAAAGACGTCTCTATTAAAGTCTAGCTGAGTTAGATTTGTTACAAAACTGCCAAAATTGTTAATGTATTTAAAATCCTGAAATGTGTGTTATATATCTCTTAGAAATAAAGATTTACATAGTATATGGTGGGAAAAATTTGTATAATGACTTTAACAAAACTGGGTTTAATAAATAAATATTTGCTGTTAGTGATTTCTAATTCTATTATGTTATTCTCAAACATATCAAAAACGATTCTATATATAATTTTATATAGAAATCAATCAAAATAACATTAAAATAAGTGTAATTTTTTAAATATTTATTCTTTCTAATATAATATTTAATACATTAAAACTTAAATAATTGCACCTAGGGTGTTGCATACTTTTGCTAGTATTTCTTATTAATGGGAATTTTTCTTTAAATATCCAGCAAAGGAATGAAAAAAAAAAGTCCCTGTCCAGGATTTGAATTCTGGTTACTGAGTCCATTGCACCTCATGCAATGGACTCAGTAACCAGAATTCAAATCCTGGACAAGACTGTTTGTGTTTTACTTTGCACTATCACCATTACCATACTTTCTTGTGGTGTAATGGTTATTGTTATCAGTAATGGCCTCAGCAACCTGAATTCAAATAGTGGGCAAAGATGTTTGCATTTCACCTTTTCTTTGAGAAAGGCATGAATTCATTCTTCTACAAAGATGGATGTGGCATTAAATAACCCACATGCCATTAAACAAAGAAACCAAAACAAACCAATTAGCCATCACTGAAATATATGTTGTTGATGATTGTTTCAATGGTGTTCTAATAAGCATAGTAGAAACCCATTTTCATGTGTTCTTGTTTGATTTAGTTAAACCTATTTTCATGTATGTATGTATGTATGTATGTATGTATGTATATGTGTCTCTGTGTGTATAAATATTTTCATTTTTATCTTTTTTTACAGGTACTTGATGTAACCCCTGGTTCCCAAAAATACCTTCCTGAAGGAACACGAATGTGTGCCTACTGGAGCCAACAGTACAGCTGCCTATATCCAGGAACCATTTCCAAATGTAAATTTCATCTCTACAAATCTTCAAAATTTTCTTCCTTTTCTTTTCATGAAATATTATGCATGTCTCTTGCATACTATTTTTTGAAAATTCCAAAACATCTTAGTGGAGAGTTTAATTTAAAATGTAAATACAAGACCGAACTTTACCCCTTACTTTGTGTCTATCTGTTTACCTAAACCAAATCTTTATCTTTTTTGCTATACCCTACACTGGCAAAAATTTTCTCATAGAGTGTGGAGTTTTCGCTCTAATCAGAAATAATTTTTTCAACGCAAATAATATGAGGGATCTGTTTGAGAATACTAACATCAATACTATTTTATCCTTCTTGAGAGAAATAAAAATATATTGAAAATTATGAATCATATATAAAATACATCCACAAAATACATCTACAGAAATACACCTGTGAAGGAAAATTGAGTACAAACTTTTATATGACACTCAGTTTTAGGCATTAAATAACCCACAGGTTTATTATACAATTAAACCAACTAAACCAAACCAAACCAAATAAAATTAATGAAAATTATTTATACCAATTTGAAGATATTAAGAACTTGAAACATAGAAACTTTTATCAAAATAACTTGTTTTGGCATTAAATGACCCAAAAAGGGTTGAGATGCCATAAAACAAACCAAACCAAACCAAACCAAACCTAACCAGAATTTATGAACTTTTATCCATGACTTGTTTAAAAAATGCCAAATGGTTATCTCTTTCAATGTTTAGAATAAAACCAATCTGAAGATATTATTTGAATTTTTGAGATAAAACTTGTTAATTTGTATTATTTAAATTTTTCGGACTGTTGTTCTCATCTTTATTGTTATATAAATGTTTTGGTCAATTTACCCTCCGGCATTCTTCAGATGTTTCTTGTTATTTTTTAGATGAGACGTCATAATTTGTATTATTTAAATTTTTCAGACTCTTATCTTCCATCTTTATTGTTATGTACACAAACGTTTTGAAGAAAGAGTTCAACAAGAAACACATGAAGAAGGCAGGAGGGCACACTGTCCGATAAATTGTATATATAACAATAAAGATGAGGACAACAGTCCAAAATATCTAAATAATACAGTCTGAAGATGACTGAAATAAGAATATTCACAAAGTTATTCTATTTATAGAACATTAAATTGATATTAATTATAGTAAACAAAATTCAACAATAAAGATGAGGATATCAATTTCTCTTCAACACTTTGATTATCTTTGTTTTTAACCTTTTTCATTTCAGCGAGTCCTGACCCTCATGCTGACAAAAATTCTGTAAGCGTAGAATTTGACGATGGCGACACAGGGCGGATTCCAATTGATCATATTCGAATGTTGCCACAAGACTTCCCCATTGCATGTAAGTGATCATCAACGATTTCCTTAACAATATTTTCTCATTTACAATCCGTGTTTAATTTTTGTATAATAATTTGCTATGCAGATTTAAAAAAAAGAAAAAAAGAAAACAGATAAAAAACTTTAAACAACACAAACTGTTCGTTTAATATCATTGAAAACTTTAGTTTGGAAATTTCTAAAAATAGCAGGACATTTTGCAACCTATTAAACCTAAGTGTAATGATATGAAACTAGCTGGAACTGTGGATATCAAACATAATAATTAAATTATCATACTGTGGTATATCGACAGGTCCCACTAGTTTCATATCATTACACTTAGGTTTAATAGGTCGCAATTCAAATTGTTGTTCTGACTGTGGGTCACAATAAAAAAAAAATAAAAAAAAGGTTGAAAAACATTGCTATAGAGGAAGAGATTATTCCTTTCTTAGAGGGCGGGGAGAGAGAGAACCTGGGAACAGATTTGATTGAAGGATTTACTAGCTTGTTTGTTGTTAGAAATCTCAATCTGGCCATAAGCTTTTGCTTGATCAACACCTGCTGGGTCACCTGGATGAAGGTGTAAAATGTTGCAAGACCTAAAACACCTAATGATCCTTGGATCACATCACTCATGATATGGTCAGATGCATGTATATTCCAGGTGTTTTCTTGATAAAGTTAATCTTATGTTTTTCTCTAAATCCTGTTGAGAGATTTCTGTCTAAGGTTTCTAATAGTGATGTAAATCTGGGTGCCTCATGACTGTAGTATTCTACCAGTGCAACCTTAACCAATAACTAATTTCCTTATATTTCCTTTTCTTAATATTTGTTTTCACTGATATATAAAAAGCTGTTTGTGTTGTTAAAAGTTTAAAAAAGATGATATTCAGTATATGAAACCAGGTTTAATGTGGATACATAGATGTGAGTAGAGGCAAAAACTGACAAATTAGCTTAAAGCCAGTGCTAAAAAAATATCAGGGTAACCCACAACCCTCTCAAGTCCAATGAGGAGGTGTTGCCTGGCTGACGGAATCTCCAGTTGTTACCTTTACTTTTATTATAAACCTAATTTTTTTTTCAACTTGTGTGCTTGGAGTGTAGATGTATATGTTGTTGTGGTTGTTCACAGATATGTATTGAAATATGTGTTGTTGCTTATTATTATCTGTCTGTTTGTAGCTTTAACTGTCTGTCTGTTTGTCTATCTGTATGTCTGTCATGTATTGTTTTTCTTGTTTGTTGTTTTGTGTAATTGTTGTTATAGTTGTTTTTGTTGTTATGTCAACAAAATCCCAAATAACCCTCAAGTTTCCCTAAAAAAACATAAAAACAAAATTTTTAAATCCTATAAAAAAAATGAAAAAAAATCCCAAATAAACCTCCAGTTACCCTAAAAAAACAAACACAAATTTAAAAATCTTTACAAAAAAAAATGGTAAAAAAAAGAACACAAATTACCCTCTAAAAAAAAAAAAACCCATAAAACAATATAAAAATCCTTGTTCTGATAAGTTTTCATAGAAAATTGTCTGACCCCCACCCCACTTCACGATAGAATTGAACAAGAAAATTTGTGATCTCCCCACCACAGTTCAAGACAATGCCAAAAAGCTATCTCACAAAAAACAAATTTCAGCATTCGATATTTTTCTTTTTCCTTTTTTTTTCTTTTCCTTTTTTTTTTTTTTTGAGATTAAGAAAATGAGATATGGTACGAAGCCAAAATTTCCTATAAAGTAAATATTGGCTTATGTACTGTATCTAACACTTGAAAATTTTTTTTTTTTTTTTAATAAAAAGTCTATTTTCTTCTAAACCAAAGATATCAGGATTCTATTATCTCTACTGGGACATAATCAAAATGGATGTTAGTAGATATTTTCCGCTCAGAGTTGCTAAACATGTAACAAACTACCTGCATCAGTTAGTAGTTGCTAAAACACTGCACCCTTCAAAACCTCCATTCTCCCTGTAATTTGACAACACTACCTGATATCCCACCTCCACACACACACACACAAACACATATTTCATGACTATACACTGTTCGTTTTCCTGACATTAGTACATTATTCTATGTACTAAACATGAGCCTTTGATGAGTTGTGGTGCATCTGAGTGTTGTATAATATAATTTTATTATTACTAGCAAGAATATGCACCTCCCGGGCGTTAGAAAGACTAACTAAATTAAATAAGAATGCATATAAAAAGATTACACTTATTTTGATTATATTCTAATTGGTTTCTATATAAAATCATTCAATAGGAGAATAAAACAATAATATTAGAGATCAATAACACCAAGTACTTATTCATTAAACCCAGTTTTGTTAAAACCAGTATGCAAATTAACCATACCATGTATTATGTAAACCTTTATGTCTTAGTGATATATAAGACACATTGCAGGATTTTAAATGCACTAATAATATGGGTTGTTGAGGCAATTCTAACTCGTATTTTCATAGAGACATTGTTAATAGATAAGATTTATTCTATGTATTAATGATTTTGATTATAAATTAAATACTCATTGATAAACGTACACAATTCCTGAGGGTATTGTGATGTATTATTATTATCTAACATTGAAACTCTGTATTGACTAAAGGGTTTGGTCCAAAATTTTCACATTATCAACTACAACAGATACCTTAAGAATGCCAAGAATTACAATGGGGGCTGAATGGTTGCGACTGATAAAAACTGACATGATGACAATATACAGAGTTCAGCAGATTAAGAGAGGTGATCAGTATTAATTTTTGACCCAATTATTATGATCTGGTTCAATTGGGGTTGGGGTGTCATGATTTAGAAGACTTTGTGTATGCCAAATACACCTTCTTCTGTGTTTGTCTTCGTTCTTGTTTTATGTTAAGTCCCACTGTCGTGTGGAGTCTGGTGTGTTTCTTGGGAGGGGAGGTAGTGAAGATCTACTGTACCAAATGCCATTTGTTGACTGTCTTTGATGACGATGATGGACAATTGTGACATGAATGTTACTTAATCTCTCTCTCTCTCTCTCTCTCTCTCTCTCTCTCTCTCCTTCCCATTATTTTCTTTATTAAATTACTTCTGATATTTTCCTATATCTTTTGGATCAGACGTAGATATCCAACCAACAAATAATATAATAATGGCAACAGATATATCAATACATTTTTTTATGATTCATTGATTTGTATGGTAAAATAAATTCTTTTTTCAATAATTACATTGCAAACTTATTGATATACCTATATAAGTTTAGGGCATCCCATTGTGATGTAATGGTTAACAAGCCACTTTCACAGATTCATTACTATGGAATAGTGAGTTTGATCCTAGCTGGATGCTCCATACTTGTGACCTTGTGTCACATCCTACCCATCGTGAATGGATTGGGTAAATAGGATATCTTACTATGGTGTAATGGTTTGCAAGCTAGTCTTGCAGAGCCATTACTATTGAATAGTGAGTTCAATCCTCACTGAATCCTCCATACTTGCAACTTTGCATTACATCCTATCAAGAAGTTTTTAAGTATAATTCTCTATTTGTTTATATATTGGAAGATTTTATATATACATATTGAATATATATATATATATATATATATATATATATATATATATATATATATATATATATGATATTAGGTCCAAGGACCAATATTAGCAAAGGATATTGTTTAGTTTGTTTTTTCAATGAGATATCCACCTTCTTGGGTTATTTAATGCCAAAGCCATCCTTGCAGAAGACTAGTAGTGGTACTATTTAACCTGAAGCTGTGGGGATGAGAGTTTATACCGTTCTCAAGGCTATTAGTCTGAAAGGAAGATAATAACACAAGTAGAGTTTGAACTCACTATGATGTTGCTGTCCAGTATATTAGCCAGTACACCATATGAACTTCCCACACAAGTATATTTGTGATATACTAACACTAAACACAACAGAAGGAAAGACAAAATAAACTCATTTGTGTATATCAAAAACATTCAACATCTTATGAACGCTATATTAAGTAACCAGTCTAGGAGAAGAACAACTCTGAATTCAAACCTGTTAAATGCTGCTTAAGAAATTGACCTTGTGTCAGATCCTATTAGTGTGGAAGGGTTGGCAAATATATATATATACATATATATATATATATATCTACAAGTGGTATTAAAAAGAAAGAATAAACAAATGTCTAGAAATATACACATATTGTTCTTTGAAAAAGCAGTATGTAGACGGAGTACAAAATGGAAAAGGACTTACTTGACATGTGTACATTGTATAGACGTGTGGCTTTATGATTCCCTGACAGGGTCAGAGACAACATTTTTACTGTTCAAAGATCAGTTGGGAAGTGAGGTCCAGGATGGGTCTCTGCAACTGTCATGTGATACCCTACTGGACTTGCAAATTATATATGTGTATATATATTCATTGAAGATCTGAAGTGAAGTAGTTTCACTAATCTATGCATTTTTCAGGCAAATATTTGAAAGGCACTAGTGGAGTAATGGTTATCATCATAGGAAATGGACACAGCAATCTGAGTTTGAATCTTAGATGATACACATAGTGCTAATACACTTAGGAAAGGTATGCAAATCCCATTGTGTATAGTAGAGGTCGATGTTCCATTATGTTTAGCAAGCTTGTCTTGCTGAGTGATTACTACTGAATAACGAGTTCGATCCTCACTGGATACCCCAATACTTGTGAACATGTGTCACATCCTACCCAAGATGAATGGGTTAGGTAAATAGGGATCCCATTATGGTGTAGTGGTTAGCAAGCTAGTTTTGCAGATCTATTACTATTGAATAGTGAGTTTAATCTCCACTGATTGACAACATTGTGTCACATCCTACCCATGGTGAATGGGTTGGGTAAATAAGGCATTGTGATGTAACAGATAGTAAGCTAGTCTCACAGATCCATTACTACTGAACAGTGAGTATGATCCCCACTGGATGCCCCATACTTGTGACCATATGTCACATCCTACCCGTGATGAACGTATTTGATAAATAGGGCATCACATTAGGATGTAGTGGTTAGCAAGTTAGTATTGCTAGATCCATTATGACTGAATACTGAGTTTGATCCTCACTGGATTCCCCATACTTGTGACTCTGTGTCACATCCAATCCTAATTAAATCTACTGTATATATTTAATGTCTTTTTGTTTGTTTTTCCTGTGTTTGTTAATTTTTTGTTCTTGATAAAAACAAACTATTCTTACTAACACTGGTATAGAAAAGAAGAAAGAAAAAAAACAAACAAGAAAAAAAAGACCTAACCTTCAATATTTGCCTTTTTGTTGTCCACTAACCAGATATTTTGCTTTTTTTTTTTTTTCTTGTTTTTTTTTTTTAATGATCAGATATACTGGAAAAATGTTTGCAATGAAATATCTTCTTTGATATAAAGTGGAATGTGTTTTACCATTTATGCTTTTGTTTTAAGTTAATAAAAATGGTTCTAACATTGTAATTTTATTCATGCAAACTAATGATTGATGCAATTTGATAATTTATTTTGTCATTTATCTGAAATGTTGATTATGATTGTTTGATTTGCTACTCCAAGCGTGTACATGTTATTCATTGGGCACCATTATTCAAACAAAAATGCTTTGCACTCAGATACTTTTTAATACAATATATATATATATATATATATATATATATATATATATATATAATGTCCAAAGGGCTCAATACCTAAGTAATAAAGTTAAATCAAATTAGTCTGATATACCAACTGATAGTTTCGCTTAGAAGCTCATCAGGGCAAGAATCTGTCTAAAGAATCCGATTCTTGCCCTGATGAGCTACTAAGCAAAACTATTAGTAGGTATATCTGACTCATTAGGTTTAATATATATAGGTGGTAGAATATATATGTATATAGATATATGTATATATATGTATATGTGTATATATATATATACATAGACATATATATACATATGTATATATATATATATATATATATTCATATACATAAACATATGCATATATGTGTGTGTGTGTGTGTGTGTGTGTGTATATATATATATATATTTATATATATATATATCACATTTGTTAAAAAGTTTCCAGCAAAAAGTAACTGTTTTCTACTGTGTATTCAGTCTCTCATTTTCAAAAAAGAGCATTGCAAACTTTTGCACATACCTAATATATCTATATGTATCTGTGTGTTAGTGTAAATGTTCATATCACAACATACATACATACATATGTGTATGTATATATAGACACAGAGACAAATATATGTATTTATATAGATAAAAGGTGGCTTACCGGTGAATATGGGCACGATCATTGGACGTGCCCAAAATCCAGGGGTTAAGTCCGTGATAAAACAAATACAAAGTGCTCAATACAAAGTAGAGCAAATTTATTAAAGAAATAGATACAATAGAAACCTACTCGAGTTTCACCATAAGGATCTTCAGGGTTAAATCCACTGAATTAATCGAGGTACCGATTAATTACAGCCGATTATACATGTATAATCGGCTGTAATTAATCGGTACCTCGATTAATTCAGTGGATTTAACCCTGAAGATCCTTATGGTGAAACTCGAGTAGGTTTCTATTGTATCCATTTCTTTAATATATATATATATATATTTGTAGCGAGCCTGAAGGGTTTTGGTCTGAAGATCGCATGAGCATGAACCTAGCAGTAACCAGGTGTTGACTCCATGTCAACTCTATGTTAACTTAAATATATATAAATATACACACACACACATGTATATATATATATATATATATATATATATATATATAATTGTGAAAAATTCTGCATCTACTGTGGTTTTGATTAGTTAAGAACATTTAAGCTCTACTTTTTACAAAGTATTGAGCACTCTATGATAAATTACTGACATAAAAAAACTCGGACAAAAACACTGAAACGGTATTTGAACATTATATATATATATATATAGCCATTCACTTACAATCTTGTTTTGCTGTTTCATGGCTCATCAGTGCTGCTAGACTGGCAGGCTGTATCAGGCTGGGATCAAAATTCAACCAATTTGTTGTCAGTCAGAGCCTTTACTTCCAAGCCATTTACTTAACCCGCTTTTAGAAAGGGAATCTACTGACAGAAACATATATGGCTACTTGGAGCACTCTATCCATTAAGGAGAGCTATACAATTTTAGCGTAATTAGCAGCCATCATAAAATTCCATTTCCAGAAAGTGCAACCCACCAGAGATAGGTACAGTCATCCAATGTATATATATATATATATATATATATATATATATATATATATATATATATATAATTGTTTATATAAACAATTCTATCTTCAATATTCTTGTGACTAGTAAAGCCAGAAAGGCCGTCTTAGGGATCGATCCAGGGGACATATATATATATACATATATATATAAATATATGTGTGTGTTTACTACAATAATTGAAATTTGAAAAATTTTATTGAGTTGAAAACAACTAAAATAAAGACTATTATCGTCTATATTTTTTTTGAAAACTCTACACAAAATAACAGCAGAATGGGATATATATATATATATATATATATATATATATATATATATATATATATATTGGTTAAGAGGTTGATTTAGAAGGCTATCACAATGTAGGTGTAAAGAAAAAATAATAATACGGTAACAATGATGTTGTGTGTTAACCCGTATTTAATTCTTGAATTTTCGAGATAATATCTCTTTTTCAAAAGATCACTGGAACTGAAGCAGTCTAGTTCCAGTGATCTTTTGAAAAAGAGATATTATCTCGAAAATTCAAGAATTAAATATGGGTTAACACACAACATCATTGTTACCGTATTATTATTTTTTCTTTACACCTACATTGTGATAGCCTTCTAAATCAACCCCCTAACCAATATATACACAATGCTTCAAGCAAATTATAAAACTCTCTTATATATATATATATATATATATATATATATATATATATATATACAATTCTTCTGTTATTTTGTGTAGAGTTTGCTATATATATATATATATATATATATATATATATATATATATATGATGTATCATGTTGAATACTGTATATTTGTTTATCAAGTCATTTCTTAAAATGATGTATGTATACTAAAACATGTATAACAAATTCAGAATTTATATATATATATATATATATATATATATATATATATAAATATATTTTTAAATATTTTGCAGTATGATTTTCAATATTTTTTTTTCTATAAAATCTTTCTTTTATGAAATTTTTTCTATAATTTTTTTTCTAGGAAATTTTTTTTTTAAATTTTGGTTTAATGATTTTTTTTTTTATAATTTAAGATTTTTTTCTATAAATTTTTTTTTGTATAAAATTATTTTGTATTAAATTTTTTTCCATTTTTTTTTCTATAAGAGTTTTTTTGTCTACAATATTTTTTTTAATAATTCACTAATTTTTAATTTCTTTATTCCTTTAAATGTATAAATTGAGTGAACTGAACTTGCTTGCAGCGTCTGATCCTTCTTTTTCTTTTTTGCATCTCTGTATTTATTTTTGTTTCCTTCTTCCTTAGCCTATGACCAAAATCCAATTCTTCTCATGGGCAAAAGACGAAGAAGGACGACGTCGGAAGAGGTAGACCTCAAGAAAACTTCAAGCTCTGAGGGCTTCGTTGGTGGCGGCCAAAATGACAGCAAACGCTTCTCTAAGTCAAAGTCCTCGAACCAGAGTTATAAATCGTCATCGAAATCCCTGATTAGGAAGCAACACCAACAACAGGCTGCACCACCACCACCCCCTCCGCCGCCACCTCCACCACCGCCTCCACCTCCGCAGGTGTTTCAGTTCGACTCGGCGGCAAAGTCGTCGCACAAATCCAACGTAGACTCTAAAGTCGGGGGTTTCAAGGCGTTGTCCGCGTCTTCGTCATCATCTTCCTGCATCGGGGTGTCGTCAGCCACCACTGCAAACTCTGCAACACCTTCTCTGACTACCGACTCCTCTCACTGCCGTAAGTCCTCCATGAACTCGTGTTCGTCTTCGTCGTCGTCATCGTCGTCGTATAAGAATGTGCTTAGCAACAAATATTCTCACTCTAACAACCCGAGAGATGCAAATTCAAAACGAAAACACAAACGTCGGAAAGACAACGGCCTTCAGAAACACTCTGTGCACCATTCACACGCTGCGGATAAATCTTTGCAGCAGAAAGATAAGATGAAACGGAAAAAAAAATCATCTTCCGCTTCGTCGTCTTCATCGTCGTCGTCCACCTTTTGTGAAATACCGTCCGCATCTGAGCCACCAATATCTATATCATCCAGTGGTGAGAGCTCGTTGTTCGTTCCTAACATCGAAAAAACATCCATTCTTCCAGGTTACTGTAAGCTAGCACCAAAACACCCTAATCCCAATTCTTCATTTGCTATTATCCGGGCTGCATCGTTTGATTTTAAAACTAGGAAAAACCCGAAAGCACTCAGCTCGTCTTCTTCGTCTTTGGCCGTTGATCGTAGTGCAGCGAGTATTAACAGTGAGAAGTGTCCTTCTCAGCCACCCTCTTGTAACCAGGTTGCTACTGCCGATAAGACCGGTGATTACTCTGGGGTAAAACGAAAAAGTTCTGAGAAATGTCATGCAAAAGATAAAAAAGCAATAATGAAGAACGCAAAGTCTAACGGCAACAAAAAGAAACAGGCTGAGAGAAGTGGCTCGACCGACAGTAAAAGCAAAATTGCAGGTACACTTTCAAATTTATTAATACTACTAGCACAACGATGTATGTATACATAGCCCCATACATACATGCTAACCACACATATATACATATGTATACATGATATATGTAGATGCATATATATATATATATATATATATCAATCTCGGGCCTTTGAATTGTTATATATACAATCCACCCGCACGTGTATGCATGTCTCTTGAGAAAATGCTTGCTCTTTTCCTTATTATATTAATATTGTAGACATAAGTTAAGCCGTGCGTCTTTATACATATACATCTGTGTATATTATCCGTGGGTGTACAAAGTAAGCTGTTTGCAGTGCATATACACAAACACACCCATACGTGTGTGCACAAGCTGTTTATATATATATATGTGTGTGTGTGTGCACGTATATCTACATATATATAAGCATGCATTTACTAGTGCATATTTTAAATATATATTTTTAGATTGATAGGTATCAGACATAGGTACTCCTTGTCTGTTTTCTTTAGTGTGTGTCCCTATAGGTGAGAGTGTGTGTGGTTGTATATATATATATATATATATATATATATATATATGTATGTATGTACACACATGTATATATATCTATATATATATACATGCATATATGTATATACTTATGTATGTATATGTATATATTTATGAGGTGCTATGCAATAGTTTGAAGAATTTGACCTTGAAAAAATTAATTCCCATTATCTTTGAAATTGTCCCTTTTGGCAAATATACAGCAAATTCACTATAAGTACTACTCATAAAAGGTTGTGCCAAAAGTTATGTACTACATTCAGTTTCCTATGCATTGTTCAAATTCCTCACACTTTAGTGTAGCACCATATATTCAAATTTGCTGTTCACTACAGTCTACAATACAAACAGTATTCAACCTACTGTCCTCCTACTTTTAGCTTACCCTATATATATATATATATATATATATATATATGTGTGTGTGTGTGTGTGTGTGTGTGTGTGTGTAGTGTATACGTGTGTATATAGATATCTATGCATATACATGTATATATACTGTGTGTATCTTTATCTATATATATATATGTATATAGTAATATATGGTTATCACTAACTCACTTGGTGAGTTAGTGGTGGACTAAGTTTTTTGCAGTATTATTAGAGGAGTGCTGAATATCAGTGATAGAGCTGTTATATATATATATATATATATATATATATATTACATGGGAATTCTTGTGACTGGCTTTTATGTTTTTGCTCACTCGTCTGTGCAAAAGCATGAAACCTATAGTTACATATATACACACACACATATATATGTATATATATGTGTGTGTGTGTGTGTGTGTGTGTGTGTGTGTGAGATGTAAAATCGACCCTTGATTTATGGTCCCAAAATCATTAATTTATTGAATAAATTTTTGAAACTAAGGGTTGCCCCATGTCCTTTCTATCATAGATTTATCATTCATTTATTGGTTGACAAAAAATTTTGGGGGCCTCAAAATTAAGTCAACAAAATTCAACCACCCCACGCACAACTATATACAATAATTACTATGTATATATGCACATGCAAGCCAGTGTACTCATATGTGTGTATATGGGACTGCATGCACATACTATATATATGTGTGGGTATCAGTGTGTGTATGTGTGTGTGTGTGTGAGTGTGTGTATATATATATATATATATATATATATATATCAATATGCATCCCAAACACACGTTTTCGCACAAGTCATGTGACACATTAGTAGTTTGATGATGTAGACGCAATTCATACTTAGTTTTTCGACTATTGGTTACAGACTTTATCTTTCCTTTTATCAGGTAAAATCTTGACAAGTTCTTCTGGGTAAACCTCTATAAATTAAGGTATACCTGTGAGACAGAATCGCTTGGTAGCATTAATCATTTCTCAATTGTACCTGTAAGAGTCACTTAGCATAAGTCACTAGTCTGTTATAAGTATACTAGTATCTATCTAGTGGTTCTTAAACTATTATTCACAAATAATATCTATTTTATTATAAAAGGGTAGGGTATTTTTGAAAAATGAAATGTGTATATATATATATATATATATATATATATATATATATATATATATACAAATGTAAATAAGGAAAAAATAAGTATTCCAAAGGATGAATTTGTTTATAGATAGTGAAGTTAGTTAATGTTTAAATGTTTCGATTTGCTTTTCATAAAACCTTTAACAGGACAATTGGATAAATAGGATAAGAAGTATAACCTGAGTTAAAAAAATTTTTCAAAAAGAAAACTGGGTCTAACTAACTCTAAATGAATAATCTAACTCAGGATAGACAACATCCTACTTGTCCAATTGTCCTGATGAAGGTTTTATGAAAAACAAACTGAAACGTTTTAACATTGACTAACTTCACCATTTACAAACAAATTCATCCTTTGGAATATATATATATATATATATATATATATATATAAAAACTGGACTTCACTAGGGTAAAGTAGGGGAAATATTTTATTCTTATTTTTCTGCTTTTATTTAGAAAAAATCATGTTAGCTTTGTTTACATGGTTTGCAAAAGTGTTTTACTAATTTCTACACATGGGCATATTACTCCCCACATGTTTGCACTACATGCATAAAATGACGTTAAAATGCCATAAAACATAAAATAATAATAATAACACTCTACCCCCCTCACAATTTGCAGCTGGGTGCATTTTATTTCTTTATATCACTACCATATTCTCAAATATGCAGCCTATATCATAGGGACGTCTGCCATTCCATTATTGCTTAATAAACCTGTTCATTTAATATGTAATGCAGCCTACCCCACCCCCAGGGCTTTTTTTTTTCATCAGGAAAGAATCGCTTATTTAGACTTTATCATTTTCAATCTCTTTCTTTTATTTTTCTGCGATTAAAAAAAAAATATTTTCTTTTTTTTTTTTAATTCTACCATCCAACACCAATTTCTAATTTTTTCCTTTTTTCTAATTTTTTTTTTCACATAATTTTTCAAAATTCCCTTTTTTTTCTTTTGTTTTTTGCTTTTTCATATTTTAAAATTTTTTTTTTTTTCTCATAATTTTTTAAAATTCCCTTTTTTTTCTTTCCTTTTTTGCTTTCTTTATATTTTAGAATTTAAAAAAAAAATTAAATTCCAATTTAGTCTTATCTATCATGTCCATCCATCATCTTTTTCACCTGTCTATTCACCTATGCCTTAAAAAAAAAGAAAGAGGCGCCCATCTCCTCACCCATTAATTAACCAATTAAGTACAGTGTCCTGGCGGGTTTCACACAGTCATTGTTGTCACATAAAAATCATTTCGTCTTTTTCTTTGTCATCTTCACTTTCTCATAACATCAGCCATTTTTCCTCATTCACTCCCTCCACCCCAGTTTCCCCTCCACATCACCCCAACCAGCCCCCACCCTCACAATATTGTTCATTTTTCATCTTTATCATCTTTCATCTTCGTTGTCTTGTGAATTGTTCATAAATTTTATTTTTGTTGTTTGTCTCTCTATTTTTTTTTTCTTTATTTTAATCTTTCCTTCAAGGCTTTTTCTTTTGTGTTTATATTAGCAAAACGCATGTCCACTGTTTTTTGTTGTTTTTTTTAATTTTTTTTATTTATTTATTTTTTTCCGGTGAAATTTTCTATTTTACCTTTTCAGTTTCCTGCTTTGTAAAACAACTGAAAATATATAAGATTGTTGCGCAAGTCATTTTAACACAATTCCAAATCGTGTAAATTTAGATCTAATAAGACCTGAAAGAAAAAAAACAATTTGGTGAAGTGTTTATAATGAAGTTTCAACCCAACCCATATAGACTTCATCAGATAATGATTTAGAATGATCTTTAATATCTGGTAATGTTAAAACTGTCTTTGAGGTTGTCTTGGCAATGTATTCAAGAATTCCAATCATTATATAACTGGTAATGAAAAACTGTTTGAAATTGTACTTAGGATCATTAATTTGCACATATTATTTTTGTTCATTTAATTCATAGCTTAAATAACAGTAGGTAGGGCCATGGTTTTAATTAAAATTTAACAAAATTTGGAAATAATGAATGAAATTCAATGTAATTTTTGCCCTATTATGAAGAGGAAGTATTTTTTTAAAATCACATGCAAAAATTATCTGTTTTACAGAATTTTATAAATTAAAATCTGTATATGGCAAAATGGCGCATTTTTGCTGGTTTTTTCCTCTCTTGAAGATGGTCTCTTTTTAATGTGATTTATTTCATTGTTATGATTAAGAAATTCACAGAAAAAATGTTTAATGAAAGAAATTAATATAAGTGACTATTTACAATTTCAATTTTTTTGTTATAAAAGTTTAAATAAAGGAGGAGGTGCTGTTAGTAGAATTTTGTATTAGATAATCAGTATTCAGCTGTATTGCAAATTGAACCTGCACTGGGCATCAGGGTGTTAGTAGGTGGCCAAGCTCATTCCCTGGACTCTGATTGGCAGCTGTTTTTCAGTGCAGATACTTTGATCCATAAATACCCAACACATGGCTGTTTTGGTTGTTAGTACAGGGTTTGTATTGGGTTACAGCCTGTCCTTTTTTTTTTGTCTGGTAACTGGACCCTATCCTGTTGTATAAAAAAATCAGCCATATATAGATAACAGTCATCTAAAGATTTCATAATTATTGACAATCCTAATTATGTTGCCATGACAATCTTGTTGACAGTTTTAATGTTCCCCAATATGTTTCTTAGAACTGAAAATTCTTTCAAATGATTATCTGATGATGCACATAAAGGGTGTAAATGATATGATGAATATATAAACACTTCATCAAAATGGTTTTTACTTCTTATTTTTCATCCATTAGGAGTAAAAAGAAAAATAATTTTTTTTGCATACCATCTTATTATGCCAGACATATATATCATTCTTTTGATGCATCAAGTTGCATTATTCTTTTTCTGAGGATTAAATTAAAAAGAAAAATCAAATACTTAAAAACTAACTCATCTCTCGTGTAACTTCAATCTTTTATAAGGTTAACAACAAAATTTGTATGGCAACTGAGCTTTATAACAATAAACAATATTACAAAACAATCTAAAAACCTCATTTAAGTATCCAAAATCTTCTTTCTTATGACTGATAGTAGCTGAAAAGCTGCCCTATTGGAGGGTTCTTGATTGCTGCATTTAAGTATTGCATTAATATTTAAGCTTACCATTAAAAAATTCAACAATAATTCTTCTGCTGCTTCTTAATTCAAAGAAAATAGATGTACATATGTCCTTACTATCCATACAAACAATTATGTCTATTTCAAGGGTGACTTTCGTTGGATTTTGCAATTAATTTCAATTATTCTCTAATTTATTTCCAAGTTATAAAAATTGTTATCATAGAAAAAAGTCGTCACAAAAAATCACCAAACAAAATCTCAGTAACTAAAAGTATGAATCCGCTCATCTTCCCTCAGCTACAGTTTTAATAGTACCACTACTGTTCTTCTACAAGAATGGCTTTGGCATTAAATGACCCACGAAGGTTGATATGCAATTAAACAAAGAAACCAAACATCTCTCTCTTTCTTCTTATTACTTTCACCTTTGGACTAATACCCTTGGGAAATCCTTATCCTCCCCAGCTATGGGTTAGATAGTACCACTATTGTTCTTCTACAAGGATGGCTTTGGCATTAAATGACCTATGAAGGTTAATATGCCATTAAACAAAGAAACCAATGATAACTGTTACACCACTTGCACCTTCAGAAGTATAGGTTACCGAGTGATTTTTAAAATTTTTTTAATGGCATGTCAATCTTCATTGGTCATTTATTGCCAAAGCCAAACTTATAGATGAACAGTAGTGGTACTATTTAATCAATAGCTGAAGGAAATGAGGAGGTTCATACCTTTCCCAAGAGTATTAGTCCGAAAGGGAACGTATTAGCTTCACTGAAGTTCGAACACACTTACTATGATGTTACAGTCTAGCACGTTAGACATGACACCACAGGGGCTCCCAATCACCCAGTGAGAATCAATCTCATTCATAATGGTCTCTAATGTATCCACTAATAATGACAGTAATCATACTAAGCATTCTATTTCATGAGTTGATTTCATGTTATTAGCAAGACTAGCAAGAATATTAAGTTTTAATATAATGAAATATGTTAAATTAGAAAGACTAAAGAAATTAAATAAGAACACATATGTAAGATCACACTTATTTTAATTATATTTCAATTAGTTTCTATATAAAATCATTCATAGGATTGATTTTAATACGTTGGAGAATTAAACAATAATATTAGCAATCAATAATACCTAGTAATTACTTATTAAACCTGGTTTTGTTAAAACCAGTATGCAAATTAACCAAACCATATATTATGTAAACCATTATTTCTTAGTGATATACAAGACACATTGCATGATTTTAAATGCACTAATAACATGGGCTGTTTTGAGGCAAATCTTAGATTTTCCTAGAAACATCATTAATAAATAAGATTTATTCTATGTATTAATGTTTTCGACTATAAATTAAATACTCATTGATAAACTTATACAATTACCGAATCTCCCTTATAATAAGATGATGTTCAATGAAAAATTTTTCTTTGTGTTATTTTTCTATATTGTCGTACATTTTATATATTTCCAAGTTGCTTTGTGTTATTTTTGTGGCTTCCAAACATATTTTAATTCCCACTTCCTACTCTGGAATTATGAATGCTAAATACAATATGCTTCAAGTTTTGTTTTCTTTCTTTTCTTTTTTCATTTCTTCATTTCTTTAAAACCTGTTGTAAAGGGATTCCAACTTTGCCAGGTTTAAGATTTAATTTAATTACCCTTAATTGTTTTGTTTTAAAACTGGAAAATTTGTTTGTAATTTTTTGATTGATTTAATTTATTTGTCCCTGGAAAGTCTGACAGCTTTTCAAGGAGTAATTAAACTAATTCATCTGTATTGAATAATATATTAAATTCATTCATAATATATCTTAAATTCATTAATAATATATTTTAAATTCTTTAATATTTAAGGATAACGTATTCATTTACCTTTTTTGTATATATTTGTATTTTTGGTAGAATTCTTACCACAAGTAATTAAACAATTTTAATCTAACATTATATTGGTATTCACTAACATATATAACCAATACATATTCTAAATATCTTAATGTAATTCTTCAGGGTTTATTAAAAGTAATTATTAATACTATACATATTTTGTACTCTCTATAAAGCTAAAGATTGTATTTTAAACAACCTTAATAAAACATTTTTTTATGTATGTTTATGAGATGAGACTTGATATGAATAATTATATTTTGGACTGTTGTCCTCATCTTTACTGTGTACAAAACACAATGTTCAGGCCACTGTAACCTCAGGCTCTGTTTTAGGTGATTTTTATTTACTATTTCAATTACCTAAAAATAAGTCATCTTCAGACGATCACCCATGAATCCAAACTCAGTTTTGGTGGTTAATCGTTACTGCTCACTCAAGGGGGTTCCAAGCATTTTGTGGACCTTCTCATTTCATATTTTTGGTTAGATTAAGGTGGTTAGGTAAGTGATAACATTCTTTATAATATTTTGAAATTTCAGTTTTTACAATATGTAACTTCTTCAATTTAATTTTTCTATATCTAATCACAATTTTGTCAATAAGTCTGGTGGCATTTATGATGCTTGGAGCGCCCTTGTGTGAGCAGTAATGATTAAGCTCTGAAACTGCATTTGAATTCATCTGAAGATTACTTATTTTAAGGTAATTAAAATAATAAATAAAAAACACCTAAAATAGAGTCTGAGGTGACAGTGGTCTGAACATTGTGTTTAGTACACAATAAAGACAAGGAGAACAGTCCAAAATATCCTAATTATTCTTAATAAAGCTGTGAATCATGCAAAATTCTGAGACTTAAATCAAGACCTTCTGCAGTTGGAAATTGAAGGCATACCAGTTGGCCTAGGCCTAGCCTTGGTTAACTATTTATACACAGAAAATTTATATCTTGTATATGGTGTGACCTTCTAACATTCGGCTGAAATTTAGGTCTCAAAAAGGTACATGATACATAAGTACATACAGTAGAACTTCACAATTTGATAAAGTATTTATTATTAATACTATACATATTTTATACTCAATAAAAATAATGCATGTATTTTGAATAACCTAATGTAATTCATAATTTAGTAAAAGTATTTTTTATCAATATTATACATATTTTTTTACATTGTATAATTTATTGTGTAAATATGTATTTTAAGCAACTTGATGTAGTTCAATACAATTTGATAAAATATATTATTATTTATATTTTGAAGGTAATTACAATGCATATAAAATGAAATTAAATATTGTCCAATGTCTAATCAATTTCGAAGTATCTTCATCTTCAGAGACTGTTTTCAAAAACAGTCTCTGAAGATGAAGATACTTTGTAAATTGATTAGACATTAGACAATATTTTATTTTATTTTATATGCATTGTAATTGCCTTCAAAATATAAATAATAATATACTTTACTTAACAATGCTTCAAGCAAATTACCAAATACTATTAATTTGATAAAAGTATTTATTATGAATACTATATGTACAGGGTGTTTAAAAAAAATTGATATCATTTCATAATTTAAAAACTTGACCAATTCTCATTTAAATGATCTCAAATTTTAACATCATGTGTAGAAACAACTAAAAAATTTGTTTAATGTTTAAATGCCTTTTCTCTTGCAGTGAATGGCATTCCCCGATAAGAAAAAAAAATCATAAAAAATTAAACATAGAATTTTGAGTTGTTAGAATTTGAGATTATTTGAACAAGAATTGGTCAAGTTATTAGATTATAAAATGATATTAATTTTTCTGAAACATCCTGTATTTTATAGTATCTACAAAGCTAAAAATTGTATTTGAAACAACCGACCATACTTTTTTACAATTCAGTAAAATTATTTGCAATCAATACTATATATATTTTCATAGAAAAACCAGTACCTACCATTTTCTTTATAGAAGAATCAACCAAACTATTTTTTTAAATCTATCTTTTACTTATCGAATTTTTTGGTAGCTACCATACCATTGGACTGTCAGAACAAATCTTTGTCACTTCTGTTTCTACAAGCCTCTACTAACTCCACAAACCCTGCCAAAGCTTTTTCTAATGTACCATTTTCATGCATTCTCAATACCATGCCATACCATTTTTATGTTCCTCTGAAGGTAACACACTACCCACAAGACCACCTCCATAAATTCTCATCTATCATACCACTCATAACCTCTTTGGGTTTTTTTCTAGAGAACCCAGACTTCCCATCATTATAACCGTAAAATATTTCCTTGCTTTACCATCCTGATGGTCCTTCTTTGGGATTTCAGGAATTCTTACTGCTTAAGATTTCTTTTGGTTTGGATCTGTTTTCCCCAAGCTTTCTATCTTAACTGGATCATCTCTTTTTAGTGGAAACAAAAGGTCTTTTGCATCACGTTGATGAATCTGGTCATATCCCAATCTCCTGCTGAAATAACCCAATCCATATTTTTATCTTTCTTATTCAAGGGAAAATTCAAACATATTTAACATGTACTACTTTATTGCAATAAGCTGGTTTAGCTCAGTCATAGAGCATCTGCCTAGGAGTAGCAAGGTTCTAGGTTTGATACTGGTCCCCACCAACTCAGTGTATGAGTAGCATAGCTTGGTTAATCTGATCTGTGTGGTAAAGTCAGGAGCTGATGGTAGGTGTGGTGCTCCACATCAGCAAAAACAATCTCCCTGATCTAGCACTCGCAAAATGTGGATAGACTCCCTCATTGTCTGGCTGATACTGACAACAGACCATTCCACCAACTTTGCTTTTTACTTTCTTATACTAAGAATATTTCATTGAAAAAAAACTTGGTGCATACCTTATTACCGACAGTATACGTTACCTTGCAAAAGTTTGGAAATTCCACCCCAAAATCATTTTTTTTTTTTTAATTAAAAAATATCTAATTCTTGTGCTGATTTATCTCAGTTGGTAGAGCATCTGCTACGGAAACACAAGATTTTGGGTTCGATACCAGCCCTCGCCAACTTAGTGTATGATTAGCACAGCTTGGGTCTGTGTGGTAAAGTGGGGAGCTGATGGTAGATGTAGTGCTCCACCTCAGACACAAAAACAATCTCCCTGGCCTAGCAAGGGGATAGACTTCTCTGCTGTCTGGCTGATACCAAAAATAGGCCACTCTGCCTACTGTACTTTTTTTAGTGTTAAAAACTTAGTGTCATATACATTGCTACAACATAGCGCTAATACCCTTGGGAAAGGTATGCACCCAACTATTTTCCTTCAGCTAGGGATAAATAGCAGGGCAGACTGGGTACTTTAACCTTGGTAACACCTCTAGGAGAAGGAAAACTCTGTCCCTCATCACAAAGTTAAACAGTGATGAGTCTGTTCAATACTTAGATGGGTGACCACTTAAGCAATAGCAGGTACTGTAAGTAACTTGAGGCCTGTATACCATATCTAAGCAAAGCTTTGTAAATAACAACTGTCCCCTCATCACTGAAGTTAAGCAGCAATTAGCCTGTTCAATACTTATATGGGTGACCACTTAAGCAACAGCAGGTACTGTAAGCAACCTTTGTTCTATACCTAAACAAAGCTTAGTAAATAACAACATCTAATTTCTTTTTTAATGGGCAAAAACATTTAATTCCTAAAAAATCAGAGATAACTATTTTCAGTACTAGCAGCAGCAGGAGAACATCAGTAATAGTAGTAGTTGTGAACACACAAACACAGCAGCCCATTTTGTGTCTGTGTGTTTTCAGAACCTCCCCTTCCTTTCTTTTGCTTTAGCATGAAGGAGTTACAGACAGAGAAACATTCAGAAAAAGTGACACTACTTATTATTATAGTACATCGGAAACTTTACTGTTATCTATTTCATAATTTTTTGCTAAGAATAGGTCCATTAGATCGAGGGTTATAAAATTACTCATTCTTTATTTTAGCAAATAAAAATTACAAGCAATTATTGTTATGGCATTTAAAAGCAAATTCATCTTGAATATTTGATTCATCTTCTGAAAAAGATCTTTTTGTTTTCACTTACAACTCTTCAAAGAAAATTTCATTAGCGAAACCAGCAAAGAAGATTGCCAATGGATTATCAAGAAGTAGAAGGCAAAACAAAATGGAAAAGGGGGGGGGGATCCTATTTTAATTACCCTAGCTTGGATGAAGGTAAGCTGGAACCATTACTTAGTTGGAGATTGTAAGCAGAAGGAATTTATGTACAAAGATTAGATCTAAGAGAAGTGATGTACAGTGCTTCCATGACAGCTAGTTGAAAACTGGAACTGGTATAGTTAAGTATAGTTTTCTATATTTGACTAGTTCTCTGAAGAGGCATATTATAATGTTCCTCATTGCCTTGAAAGGATGGCTAGAGCCACCACCATCAATTTTTTTGTGGTTGATGATGCCCTTCTAGATCATATTTTTGTCAGCTGAGAAACCAACTAAGAATGCTGAAAATCTGACAAGAAGTAAATGACTGTTGTAGAGAAGAGATGATACCCCTCTGGAATAGAATGGACTGTTCTATTTTCAATATAAACATTGATGGTGTTAGTTTCAGGGGCCCTTCTTTCCTAGCGAGACTAGCTTGTATTATACTACTGTTCATCATTCTTGTGTCTCTCATCAAAATAAACCCTTTCTTCATTGTAAGTTACAATTCAAATTATTATTAAAATAATCTACCTCTATAACATTACGATAAGGACAAAACGTGAAAATAAAACAAAAGAAAGACTTTTGGCCCTTTTCTTAGCTGGTTTCTTTTACGAAATTTTCTCTGAAGAGTCGTAAGCAAAAAAAAAAAAGAAGATTTTTTTCAGATGAATAAAATGTTAAATATGAATCCACTTTTAAATTCCATTTTTAATTTTTGTATAAACAATAAAATTTGAATTATGCATAAAATTGATAGAATATTTTAATTTTTTATCAGAAAATAGAAATAAAGAGTGATATCATTTAAATTTTACAATTAAATCTCCTGAGGGAGTAAAACAAGGAATCTTATTATTGAAAATGGACATTTTTTTCTGCAGTATCATGTCTATCAGTATATATATATATATATATATATATATATATATATATACACCATCTGCTTTTGAATGCCATTTTAAAATTTTGTACACATATTAAAATCATTAGTTATTGTTAAGTTGAAATCTTTTCTTTTTTAGTTTCGATTTCAAAGTGTTTTAAAAAGAAAAAAAATATTTCCCTTTACAAGAAATTTCTTGTGTTTATTTTGTATTTGATCATTGTAACATTCTATTTTTGGAGACAGAAAAAAAACAAGTTAAAATTTAATAAGCATTAAGTTTATTGAGAATATAATCAACATTATTAGAAATGATGAAAGACAAATTGCAAAATTAATTACTGCATTTCTTGTCAAAAAATTATACTTTTATGGACAAAATGAATTCTGATAATACTAATAATGCTGCGAATTCCACTAGGCTGTAATGGTTAGGAAATTAGGATTGCAGATCCATTACTATTGTATAGTGAGTTCAATCCTCACTGGATGACCAATTCTTGCAACCTTGTATCTCATTGTAGTTGAGGCCAACATCTTGGGTAAAAAAAGAAGGCATCCTATCATGATGTAAAGAGAGATTTGGTTTGGATACCTATCAGCAAGGCTTAGAATATACTGACTGTATCCCCTGCAGAAGAGGGAAAACCCTCACAAAAAGAGGTTCCTTGGTTTGAAACTAAACTGCATCCTGTTGTAAGAGTTCCATTTTGGAGCTCTCGTGAGTGTGGAGAACCCATTCATTGCAATTATTTCCAGGTCCACTGTGACCCAGAGTGGTTCCACTTGTTAGGATCCCATAGATCTGTTTAAAAATTATTCATATTTATAGGAAAACTTGATATCATATAACCATATGCAAAAACTCTTAAGAAACTATAGAAAAGAAATGTAAATAGAAATATACAATGTACACAATTGTATAAGCTCTAGGCAGAAAATAACTCCAGATGGGTTGTTTTCTTTGTTAAATGGCATATCAACCTTTGGGGGTTATTTAATGTCAAAGACATCCTTGTAGAAGAACAGTTGTGGTATTATTTAATTCATAGCTGAATAGATGAAGGGGTTATTACCTTTCCCAGAATTATTAGTCTAAAAGTAAAAGTGATAGCACAACTAGAGTTCAAACTCGTTTACTATGATGTTGCAGTCCAAAATGTTAGCCATTGTGCCACAGAGACTCCCTCTGGACATAGAGACTTTTGGTTTAGATATTTTTTGTCCAGAATCTTAGATTCTTTCAACAAGAAATAAAAGAATCAATTTTAAACTATATTCCATTAACTACTCACCAAGACCTTAATGGAAGTAGAGACTTTTGGTCCAAATGTTTTTTGTTTTTTTTTGTCCATAATCAATTTTAAACTAGGCTTTTTATCATCAATAATGATCATGATTATAATCTTGATAAGAATCTGTAACATTTGTCTTCATTTGAATTGGACTTTTTTATTTTTTGTCTCCAAAAAAATGCCTCATTTTTCTCCAAACAACCTCATTGATTCTAAGCTGTTTTATTCCATTTTCTCCATTTAAACAAAATTGTATTTTTTCTTTTCTCTTTTAGCATTTCTACCTGCCAGGCAGCTGTGGCGCTGGTCTGGAAAGAGTACAAAACGGCCTGGAATGAAAGGCAAAGCCAAGAAAGAATTCTACAAAGCAATTGTACGAGAAAAGGAAACTATAATGGTATATAATACTTTTGACTATATCTAAAATTGCCCCCACTTCCCAGGCTGGCATGGGTATGACAAGTAAATGTTCACAGAGTAGTCTATTGTCAGTGTTAGTCAGAGAGGGGAGTTTATCCCTTTTCACTCCCTGTTGATACCAGACTGTTCAATACCCTGTCAGTGGGGCTAAACCCCCTTCACCCAAGAAATAGGCTGGCCTGAGTATGACACTAAGTAAATGTTGGCATAGTGGCATATTGTCAGTATCAGCCGGATAGTGAGAGTCTGTCCCCTTTTCATTCCCTATTGATACCAGACTGTTCAATACACTGTCAGTGGGGCTAAACCCCCTTCACCCAAGAAATAGGCTGGCCTGAGTATGACACTAAGTAAATGTTGGCATAGTGGCATATTGTCAGTATCAGCCGGATAGTGAGAGAGTCTGTCCCCTTTTCACTTCCTATTGATACCAGACTGTTCAATAAACTGTCAGAGGAGCTAAGATCCCAACTCCCCTCAAAAAATAGGCTGGCCTGGATATGACACTAAACTAATACTAAATTATATGGTAGAAAGTCATGAGCTGAATGAACCCTGATGAGAAGAGATAGATTTGGTTCTACCAAATATAAATATTCCTGTTTTTATGCCTGCCCTCCTCTTGTTGATACAAGACTGTTCAATACCCTGTCAGTGGGGCTAAGACTCCTTTCACCCAAGAATAGGCTGGCTTGGGTATGACACCAAAGTATATGTGGGCATAGTGGCCTAGTGTCAGTATCAACCAGGCAGTGAGTGGATTTATCCCCTTTTCACTAGCACTAGATCAGGGAGATTGTTTTTACATCTGATTTGGAGTGATACACCTACCATCAGCACCCCACTTTACTGCACAGATCAGATTACCCAAGCTGTGATACTCATGCTCTGAGTTGATGGGGACCGGTATCAAAACTGAACCCTTGCAATTCCTAGCCAGGTACTCTACAAACTAAGCTATGCCAGTTGCATTTCACATAATGCTAATAACATTCGGAAAGGTACGCATCTAACTGTTCTCTCTCCAGCTATGAGTAAATAGCAAGGCAGACTGGCCTCTTTAACATTGGCATGGCACCTGATCTAGGAGCAGGAAAACTATGAATTCAAACCTGTTAAACTCTGCTTAAGAAATTGACCTCATGTCACATCTTGCTTGTGCAGTGGTTGGTAAATCTAATATCATTACTACTGAAGGAAATGGACTTGGTGAGCCAAGTTCAATTCTTGGACAAGCGTATAAAATCCACCTCTTCTCTCACCAGCTATCAGTAAATAGTAGGGCAGAATGGGCTTTTTAACATTAATATGACAACTGGTCTAGAAGAAGGAAAACTCTAAATTTAAACCTGTTAAACCTAATATCATTACTACTAAAGGAAATGGACTCGGTGAGCCAAGTTCAATTCTTGGACAAGCGTATAAAATCCACCTCTTCTCTCACCAGCTATCAGTAAATAGTAGGGCAGAATGGGCTTTTTAACATTAATATGACAATTGGTCTAGGAGAAGGAAAACTCTAAATTTAAACCTGTTAAACTCCACTTAAAAAGGTGTTGATAAATACATTCCAAAATAATGCAAAATCTTTGATTCACCCTAGTATAAATGAAGTTCTTTTAACTTGTCCCTGTCAGTGCTAATTAAGCTTGCATTTATAAATCCCTTTATAACAGGACAATAAAAATCACTGGATCATTTAGGCAAATTGTCAGATATCATACATCTAGACAAGTGGGGGTGATGGCCGCTAGCAATATGTCATTCATATACGATTTATTCAAAACATTTCTTATAGAAGAATTTATTGACATGAATTTTGATCTTGAAGCAAAGTTTACGTACAGATTTAAAGGAATTGGATGTTACTGGATGGACGAAAAAACTGTAGCAAAATATTCCAAGCTTTGTTCAACTGTTGAGCCCATTTTGCTAGCTTTTCTAAGTTTGTACATGGTGGAATCTGGGTTTAGCCGTGTGCATTATCTACTAAACAAAAAAACGTTTTAAACAAGAATCTAAGTATAAATGAAGTTCTTTTAAATTGGTCCTGTCTGTTTAATTAAGCTTGCATGAGTCAAATCTTCTTTAAAGGACTTTTCTAAAACATTCAAAATGTCAAGTTTCTCAGAGAAACTTTTGCTTTTAACTTTCCTTTACTATAATCTTGTTTTTGCGTTCAGATTTAATTGTTTTTCTTTTTTACAATCCTCATTTTTCAGGTCGGTGATTGTGCCGTGTTCTTGTCCACCGGGCGCCCCCACTTGCCATATGTAGGCAGCATTGAAAGTCTTTGGGAAGGATGGGGAGGCAACATGGTTGTCAAGGTGAAATGGTTCTATCATCCTGAGGAGACCAAAGATGGCAAAAATCTTCTTAATTTGAAGGTCAGTATTTGATTCAGCTATATATTCTTTTCTAACATTTTTTATTTGAAAATTTGGTACAGCCATGGTAGGCAAAGAGTTTTAAACTATTTTAACTTTGTATCTCAGAAAACAATAGTTATAGACAATCCAATCTATATTCATGCATAAAAAGTGTTTAAAAAAAGGCTTCAACTGTCTTTTTGACAAATTGTATTTAACTCTTTGCCTACCAAATTTTCCCCATAGCTGTACCAAATTTTTTACTTGTATGATGGGATATTTTAAAGTTTACTATCTATTCACCTCAAAACTCATTCTATTCAAATAAAGTCCTATCATTATTGTAATCTGAGTCCTTCTTCTCAATTATAATGAACTAACCATCAGTTTTTGTACTTTGGTGGGAGAGCCGTGTGGAGCGATTTAAAGTAGGCAAAGAGATCATTGTATCCCTGAAAACAATAATTATAGACAGTCCAATCTGCATGTATGCATAATATTTTAACTTTGAGAACCACTGATCCATACAAATTTTTTTTAATTTCAACTTTTTTTAATATCCATATTTTTTTTCTTTTTAATTCCAGGGAGCTTTATTTCAATCAACTCATGTTGATGAGAATGATGTGCAGACGATCTCACACAAATGTGAGGTGCTTTCCATCGCTGATTTCCGTAGCCGCAAATTTGAGAACAGTAACAAGCTCGATGACTGTGAAGATATCTATTTCCTGGCTGGCTCTTATGACCCAATGACCACACGAGTGACCTACGAGTCTGGCATCCCAGGTATCATATGATGTCCGACCACTCCACCCACACCAGCTGCGACCAGATGATTGTATTTTATCCAGATCTAACCAAAAAATTGACAGTTTTTACTGAAAAAAGTTGACAGAATGCAGAAACAAAATCCAAACGAAAAAAAAAGAAAGATTTTTTTTTTAAATTGGGGCGAAAAAAATAAATGAATAAAAAAAAAGAAAGAATATAAATGTATAAATGAAGAAAATGGAATCAAGGAGATATAAAGAAAACGTTAAGAATGAAATCAAATCCGAAAGAAAAAAAGGAAAAAACAAAAAAAAAAATGCCAAGATAGAGGATTCACACCAGAGGCAATTTTTTTTTTTTTTTTTCCTAATCCGGCAAATTAAAGATTTCTGAGCTGCTGCTGCCGCTGCTAGTCCGTTTACACAAAATTACACGGTTATTTGATAATTTTCGATCTGAACTACTGTTAATTTTTACAAGTCATCTTTGTTGAAACTGAAGAGTAATAAGTTCCTGCATACCCGCAAGGAGAGGCAGAATATTTAGAGGGTCATGAGGAACTTTCTACATTGTTTTAAAAAAAATTTTTTTTTTTTCCTAAACCCGGATGTCCACTATTCATTCTCTTTATTACAAATGAGATGAAAGACATCACTATTATTATTATTATTATTATTATTATTATAATTATTATTATTATTATTAAAAGTGTTATTAAACGAAAATAAACAGTGATAAAAAGAAGAAAAAAAAAACAACAAACAAATTTTTACTTCATTGGGGTGTGTCTCAGACCCCCACTTGTGGGTTGATATACATAAGGAAACGGACAGACACCTTAAAGAGCCTTCATTTGCGATTTTAGTCAAAGATGGTCTTGTAACAAATTGCCACTTTGGCAATGAAACAATGAAGAAGGTAACTGAAATATATATATATATATATATATATATATGTATATATATATATATATATATATATATATATGTGTGTGTGTGTGTGTGTGTGTGTGTGTGTGTGTGCAAAGAATAAAAGTCTTCATTACAAATAAAAAGACAATGACAAAACAGGAAAACAAAATGTTTTATCACACAGGATAGCCTATTATCAAACCAGAAACAAAGAAACAAACGAAGAAAAGGAAAGAAAAGAAAGCAAAAAAAAAAAATCTTGAATATAACCTACAATGAAAAGAAAAAAATATTCTTCAATTTCAACTTCTATATCATTGATGTAAATGTTCCTTAACTGATGATGACACACGGAATAAAATTTAACAGGGAAGAAGAAACCAGATAATAGAAACAAAATGGATGCTTTCATTGAATGAACTGACAAAAAAAAGTTGTTGCTCTTTTGAAAAAAAAGAAGAAAAAAAGGAAGTCCAGTCCAAAAAAGGGAAAAAAAAAAAAAACAAACGAACAAAACAAAACAAAAAAAGAATAATCCAGATATTTCGTTAACATGTTTGCAAAAATTCTATAAAAAGAAATAAAAAAATTGAATAATTTTTTTTTTAAATCTGGTTATTTAAATTTATTTTCTGCTGCTGTGAAATTTGCATATTAATTCATGTCAAATTTGCATAATTAAAAAGACCGAAATAAAAAAACAAAAAAAAACAAAACCTTTCCATCGCCCTCTGCCTCCTCAGACAAGAAGACAACTACCAACCTACTATTTCATCGATCTTTCTTGCTTTTAAAACACATGCCGATGTTTTCAGTGTGTGGGCTGCGAGCCCCTCTTCCCACGTAAAAAAAATAAATATATAAAACACATCAGACACACACCCCTGTTCCAGGATTTTCCATGCCCCTACTCCAGGATTTTCCATATATCCATGTTATCTTCAAATGTCTTACATTGTTAGTTTCTTTCCTCAAAATGGAAGATTAAAGGAAAACAAAAAAGATTTTTAAAAAGAAGCATTTTGGTGATGAAAAAAGAACTATGTATATTATTCTATTTGTTTGAGATGATAACTTGAAAACTATCAAATTGATGATTGCTATGAAAGGAGTGACGAAAATGGTAAAAAGGATTTTTTAAACAAGGTGAAAAAGTTTTTTTGTTTTGTTTTTAATATAAAAACTAAATACAACCTGTAATATATATATATATGTATATGTATAAATATATATATATAATGAAAAACTGCTTTACCTAAAGATATGGATGTGATGATAAAAATTCTCCAGGATTAAATTCTGGTTTGGATATTAGGAACAGAAGAATGGCGGAAATGCTTGAATAGAAAGTGGACGCAAGCAGACAGAATAAGATTTCTGGAAAAAACACCCCAAATTTAAAAAAAGAAAAAAAGGAAATATAAATGAATGAATGAATAAACCAGTTCCACATATCCTGCAACTCTTCAGATTTAAGAAAAAGAATCTTGAAGAAATGAAAAATATGGATATGAATAATTGTTTAAAAAAAAAAAGAAAAGAAAAAACAATTTATAAAAAAACAAAAAAATCATTGCAATGATGCTAATGATATTGATGACAATGATGGTGATGACAATGATGGTGATACAATAATGGGGACAGAATATTACTAAAAAAAATCATGATTAAAAAAATTAAAAAAAGGAAAAAAAAATTGTGGGAAAAGCAAAAAGAAAAGAAAAAAAATTCTAATACCCACATAAGCAATTATACAAAAGTTGGACCCTTTTTTTCTTTTTTTTTCTGAAGATTTCCAACAAGACATGCAACTTCTCACTCTGCTCTTCCCCCACCCCATACACACACACCCCTTTGTAGTGAGAGCAAACCTGTTGGCTAAATACTGTGATAGATAAAAAAAGAACTAGACAAAAAAAAAGGTTTGAAAGAAAAAATAAATTTGAAACAAACAAAAAAATCATTCAGATATAAAAAAAAGTTGAAGATATAAAAAAATATATATATAAAAAAAAGATGAAAAAAAGTTGAAAAAGAAAAAAAAAAGAAAAATGAAAACATTATTCATTAACATAATATGGGATTCTTTTTTTAAAAATTTTGATTTCACCTCCCCTCTCCCCAACCCAAAATGTCCTTCCCCCCACCCCACATCAGATTTTTACAATTTTTTTTCATTACTTTTTCATTTTTTTTCTTTTGTTTGTTATTGCTTAGAAAAAAAAGATATTAAAAAGTTAAAAAATCTTACTAAGAGTTCCAATTTTGGAGAGAGAAAGGAAAAAAAAAACAGAAAAAAGAAAAAAAAATCATCCTGCCACAAAAATATTTACAAAAATTAACAATAATTTTGAAAATGAAGAAAAGTAATTTTTTTTTCATTTTTCTTTCCCTTCCCTTCCCCATCTATCACCCCCCCCAGTACCTCACCTTTTTTTTTCTTTTTTTTCTTTTTTTTTAAACTTCAGATTTTTTTTCTTCAATGACATTGAAAAATATGAAGAAAATGAAAAAAAAAAAAAAAAAGAAAAAGAAAAAAAAGGAGAGTAATCTACTTAAAGAAATGTTTTTTTTGGTACACAAGAGTTCCTCCTTTGGTAATTCTGTCGAGTGAACATTTTTTTTTTTTGTTTTGTTTTTTATGTTTTCTTTTTCCTGACAGACTCTATATAAGAATATTTTGTGAAGCACATTGGTTTAAGTCTTTGGCATGACGATGCTGGGCTATTATTGGGCATGAGACCAGTGACCAAAAAAAAAAAAAAAAGCATCTCTTTTAATCATGAATAGAACCATTCTATCGTTATGACAAAATTCTTTTCAGTACTCAGGCTAACAAACCTTCAGAAATTCCATGGTGTAATTCAAAACAATCACTAAGTATTAAAATCAGGAGCATTTTAATGCTTTATATATAAGTTACTATTAGGGAAGGCAATGTGAAATATGTTTGTTAACTTGACTTATCATACCCCATTTAAGCTGGCATCTGTCTAGAGGATCCTTTAGACAAATGCTCTAATGCAGTTGTTGCTATGGTAACTACTATTAAAATTACTTGATATAAGAAACATTGTTCAATAGTTCTGGATTACGGTCAAGTCTTGCTGAAATCACCAGTTCCCACTAGATCACCAAAGTTAAGCAGTAATGAGCCTGTTCAATATTAATTAGGTGACTATTTAAGCAACAAAAGGTATTGTGAGCAACCCGCATCCTTTGTTTATCAAAATGACTTGATTCGGCATTAGGTAACCCGAAAAGGTTTGATAAAATAAAAACAACCAAGCAATAGTTCTGTATGCATTGTATCTAAACCTGTTATACCCCATTTCTGCTGGCATCAGTCTTTATACTAATGATATTGTTTCTTTCTCTACTTGTGGAACCTGTGAAAATTCCATGGTGTAATTAGAAACAACCTTCAAGGATAAAAGTTCAATATAACACTTTTAAGGATTTATAGATGAGATATACATCTGGATAATGTATGAATACTCACCTGGTTTTCAGACCCTGTGTCCAGTGGCTTCGGCCATTCTACTGGTAAGATATTAATATCAGCATGATCTCAGGGGGCCATCTCCCACTTGCCCCCTCGATTTAAAGGGGCAGGGATGGGTTTATTGTCCAGTGCATGAGGTGCCTCAAAAGAGGAATGCAGAAGGGATACATGCAATTCTTAGCACTGGCCAAACATAAGCTTCGGTTTATGCTTGACTCCCCACGTTAATCGATCCTTGTGTTCAACTGACAAGGTCAGAAGTTTGGGGTTTCCTAGTGAGAATAGAACTCACTAAGAATGGTCTGAGAAACTAGCTTGCTAGCCATTACGTAATATGAAGAACCCACTAATATATATATATATATATATATATATATATATATATATATATATATATAAATAAAATAAATCAAATAGATTTTAAATTAACTACTGAAAAGAATATTTTCAACATTTATTATAATAAAAATAATATATTTCCATAAATGCAAATTCTCTTTTAGTTCTTTTTTCATTGCTGGATTGTGCAACATTCACTTTAATATTAAGGTATTCTTAAGGTCTTGAGTGGGGAATGTTGAAAATCAGATGTGGTGTAAATTTATCTATCTCTTTCTTTTCTTTCTTTATATATATATATATATATATTATATATATATATGTGTGTGTGTGTGTGTGTGTGTGTGTGTATAGTGACATGTGGGTTTCATTTGATGAAAATGACATGGTCTATATATTTAACTAATGTTGATAAATAAAAGAAACTGTTGAAAAAATATTACTTACAATTAAAAGCTGTTGGAAGTATCAGAAAAAAATAAATAAATGATTTGTTATATTTCTGGAAATATCCCCTTCAACTGGTAATAAAAATGAAATTGTAGCATATATATATATATATATATATATATATATATATATATATATATACATATACATACATATATATAGAGAGATATATAGATAGAGGAAATTATATAAAAAATTTCATTACCATGACCAGAAAATCCAGCAAACACCACAGTATACACCACTGATGAGACCTAATAGGTCAAAATATGTCCAGGGTTTCTGTGTGTCATACATGGTGTTTGCCTGATTTTCTATATATATATATATATATATATATATATATATATATATATATATATATATAAAATGTTGTTCTGGTTCCAACAGGAGAAAATTCAATATTTTATAAAAAAGGAAGGTCCGCAAAATGTATTTTGTTCTCAGAAAAAAATTTTTAATTCTTTTTGTTTTATCCTTCTCCCCTTCCCTCAGGCTACACACCTTAAACTTTTAGGTGAGTAAGTAAGGATGGAGAAGTAAAGTCTTACAGAGAGTGGGGTATCTGGTAGGGAGGCCGAAAAACCAATGTGTCATCAGTCTCTTTTCCCCCACTTATTAATCTGGGACTAAATTTAACCTGCAACCTAAATTTAATGTGCTTCAAATATAGTGTACTTCATTTTTACCCTTCAGGAGCAAACAATCTTTACAAATTTTTGGGCTGTCTAGTAACAATCTGGAGATCTGGCTGAAACAGGAGAAGTGTTTCAAAGAAAGCCTTCCTAAGTTGACTCAAAGGTCAGACATGGGTTTCAGTACTTAAACATCATCATTACTAACCCAGGGTACACCAGTGATGCCACATCAACTTTATTTACAAAACCTAATTTATAGCCAGGCTCTGTCTTATCTATTTAAGAGTTAAGGATTGATTTGAAGCATTTTTTTCTTTTTCTTTCTCTTCAAATGACTCTATCAACTATTGGTCTTTACTGGGTATGAAATAAAGTGGGAATTATAATTATATAGGAGAATATATATAGAGAGAATTATAATCCCTACATATATATATATATATGATATGGGTGCTATAACTATGAATGAACAGTGCTCAATATCATGGATAGACCTTTTATTTCTGTGTTAGAATAGCATGAACATGGAGTCAACAGCACTTGGTTACTGATAGTTTACCGCTTATGCAATTATTCCACCCAAGTCAATTTGATTTGAATAATTGTATAGGTGAGAAACTGTTTTTTACATTTTTAGTTATGTATATGTGGCATTATTAATTCATCAAATGATCTCATTCTTATTCTGTCTCTCTCTCTCTCTCACTCTCTCGTATATATATATATATATATATATATATATATATATATATATATGAGAGAGAGAGTGATATATATATATATATATATATATCAGTTAGTTGAATGTCTTCACTTCTCCCTCCCTTTCTATGCATGGCCTATTAGCTGAGAATGGAGGAAGGGTGATGCCCAATTTCAGGCAGCACCACCACCCCATTACACTTAACAGGATAAGGTCAGGGTAAATTCCTGATGCCTGAAGTACCCCAATGGGAATGCCAAAGAGCACACAGGGGCTTGCTCATAATAGAAAACTCATTGTCCTGTAATGCCCCCCTCCTCAAAGGAGGGTAGTTAAATGTCTTTTTATAATTATATATACTTTTTCTCTGTATATCATCTTGCCTTAGTTTTAAATTCCCCTCTGCACTCATCTGTACTCCAGTCCCATCTTTTTCTTATATATATATATATATACACACACACATATATATATATACATATATATGTAATCTTTCTTATTTATATATATATATGTATATATATATATATATATATATATATATATGCAATATTTCTTATATGCATATATATATGTGTGTGTTTGTGTGTGTGTGTAATCTTTCTGTTACTCCCGGTGTGTAAGTCTGTTTTAAGCAAATATCTCCTCCACTGCTCAGAGCCAAACGTAAACTGGCACACCCATGAAGTACCCATCGTTTCATGCCCGATTACCACAATAAACCTTACTTGTGTTTCTTGTACAGAATTTTAAAGGTGAAAAAAAATTTTTTTTTTAAATTAAATAAAATGAAGATGTCAGGAAAAGAAAAAAAAAGGCAGAAAATTTTTTTTTTGTTTTGTTTTGTTTTTTTGTGCTTTCTTTAACTGGAAAATGATGATAATAATAATGATAATGATAAAATAGAAAAGAAAATAATGATTCTATGACGAGCTGAAAAAGAAGAGGAGGAGGATAATGAAGAAGGAGCTGTTTTTTTGAAGAAGAGAATTTTTGGTTTTTCTAGAAGAAAGAAAGAACATTCGGAACAGAACCAAGGAGGAACAAAATGATAAAAAAGTGTTGACATTGGTTGTGTACACATTGTAAGAGAAATATCTATTGTGTTTCAAATACAACTCTATGCTGTAAATAAAATATTATTTTATACAATTTCCATCTCTAGTTCTTTCAACCACTTTCTTTATTTCACAGCTATTTTCAATGTTTCTCAAACAAATATTATTTTCCTTTTATTCATGTGTATTTATATATATATATATATATATATATATATATATATATATATATATATATATATATATAGTCACCCACAGACACTGTGTTTCAATGTATCATGTCTCTTCAGTGTCATTTTGTAAGCTACCTCCAGCCAGGATAGAAACCCAATCGATTCATCATCAGTCAGGGTGCTTAAACACAAATATATGAATACATTATATGTATGGCCAAAGCTGCTGTTAGCACCAGGTGTGGCAGCCATCAAAGATACTTTTAATTTTACTTACACAAATATTCTTTTACTTTCATTCATATATATATATATATATATATATATATATATATATATATATATATATATGAATACATTATATATTATATATGTATGACCAAAGCTGCTAGTGGCACCATAGCCACAAAACTGTTTGGTAGCTAGTGTGGACATAATATACAGAATGTATGAAAAAAAATCTATATATTGAAGAGTGGGTTCCACATATGCTTCTTATATAGATAGATAAAAAAAAATATGAGCCATTTAATTGTCATCTATTTTTATCTATCAACATATATATATATATATATATATATATATAAAGGTAAGAGTATCCAATTGACTTGGTGAGTTGGAGATGATTCAATTTGGTATCATCTATATTCTTTGTATATCCACAATGCATGCCCATGCTGATGCACGAATATATATTTATACAAGAATCATTTCAAATCCCTAAGAGAGCTCAATGGAAGATCATTGATAAATTATTTAGATACAGAGCAATAATAAAGAAAAATTTAACAAACCATTGTTTGGTAACTTAATGAATGAGCCCAGTTTTGCCAGACAGCCTTTACATAATAACCTTATTATGTAAAGGCTGTCTGACAAAACTGAGCTGTTTTATTGAGTTAACAGTCGAAATAAATTTATAATAGCCAAATTATGGTTTGTTAAGTTTTTCTTTCTTATTGAAAGTGTATGTATGTATATATATATATATATATATATATATATATATATATATATATATATATATACAGTGATACCTTGACTTATGAGTGCCCCAACTTACATTGAAGTTGCAGTGAAATAGAAGCCATTACAAATTATGCTAAGAGTGAAGAGATATCTTTCATATGAAGAAGATGTACCAACTATCATATGGTTGTCACAGAAAAGTTCCATTATTTTTGTCATTGGAAATATATAAACACAGTGATACCCTAACTTACGACTGCTTCAACTTATGCGTTTTCCAAGTTACTAGCTATTTTCTGATTGTGTTGAGAGCTATAAAAGACAGGGCTTATATTAATTTTCAATTCAAAATATAACACTGGGGCTTATTTTCGGGGGATATCAAGTGTTTATGTTGCATGATCTGATTGGGAAGAATGCTTATTTCTTTCGTCTTTTTGTTGCTTTCAACTAGGGCTTATTTTAAGGGGCTTATATTAGAATCATCCTGAAAAATCATGCTAGGTCTTATTTTGCAGGGAAACACAGCATTTTTCTTATTCAAAATATCTAACCAAAAAATTAGGGTGTTTGGTGGAGGCTGGAATGGATTAATGGCATTTCAGTTTATTTCAATGGAAAAATATACAAGGAATTTGCATTACAAGTGGAACAAATTAAACTCATAATTCAAGGTACAATTGTATATATATATTATTGAAAATAACAGCCAAATGTATTTTACTTTTTTTTAAACATGGTTTGTCTGTGAGCAAGTACCAAAATTCAATAAGCAGTACTTGCCCATATTACATACGGTTTTAAGATGGTCAGCATTAAAAATAAAAGATATAGAATGGCTTCTATTAAAGTTTATGATAATTATCTGTATTTAAAGGAGTCAAACTGGTAGACTTACCCATGTTACATAGGGGTTCTAAGATGGGCATTAATAAGAATAAAAGACATAGACACATTTTTATTAAAGTTTTGGATAATTATTTGTATTCAAAGAACATTTTATTTGTTTTTATTGTTTATTTACTAATTTACTGAATTTACTCAGATACCATTGAAAACCTATAAAAATTGATAGATATTTCCAACCAACATCTGATTTTGTTATTTTCCAGAGATAAGAGGTGTCACATAATTGATATGTTGCCTATAAATTGTGTATGGTAGTGTAGAAATTAAAAATAATGGTAATTCTGAATCATGGAAAAAAGTAAATTGAAAGAGTTTGGCCTTCTGCTGAACTTGTACCTGGTCTCTGATTGGTTAAAGTGATTTGAGAGAACAGGATGTAGACTTATAAAAGAACATTTTATTTGTTTAGTGGAGTTTTTCAAAGGAGGCAGACCTCAAACAAATAGCTCACATGGATGAACTTGCTTCTCCTAAACTGGTTGCCATATTTCGGTTAAAGAGTCCAGTCTGCCCTTAATTTATCCATAGCTGGAGGGATAATAATTGGATTCATACCTTCCCTGAGGGTACTTACACTATATGAAATGCAAACAGCCTCACCCAGAATTTGAACTTGCTTCGCTGTGTCCATTTTTTTTTTCAATGATAACCATTACATAACAAATGCCTCCACAAACTTAATAATCTATTTAAAAGTAAAATAGACTTTTGATAGTTTTTAAACTGTCTAAAACATCAATTGCAACATATAGTTTGCCAACAAGAATAGCTGCATAAAAAGCTAAACATCAAATCCTTTTCTGTTATTACAATAAAATATGCCTACAAGAGAATATGCTGTCTAAATACACATTATATATATATATATATATATATATATATATATATATATATATATATGCATCTCTGTGTTTGTGTACATGTGCATGTATACATGTATATATATATTATATATATACGGGTATGCCTTTGTATGTATGCGCATGCATGTATGCACTTATGTGTGTGGTTGTATGTTTGCGTATATGTGTATATGCCTATATGTCTGTGTGTGAGTGAGTATGTCTGTCTATGCATGCATATCATATGATAATACCAGTATATATTATAATGTACATGATACACAATAATAATAATATTAATGATAACAATAATAAACACACACACACATACAATTATAACAAATCTTACTATCACCCCGTCCTCTCTAACACTTACAACCAAAATTTACACAAATATTCCAACAAACAGAATGTTAATTGTAAATCCATCTTTCCCTAAAAAACAACAACAAAAAAAAACATACAATCATAACTAATCCTTATGCCATCCAGCATACATACATATAACCCAAGCACCTAACACCTATGGCACTATCAGAATCCACCATGATACATTCCCTATTAGAGAAAAGGAAAATCCACCTCCAACCTCTTCTGACACCATCACCCCCCCCCCGTTATTCACGACCTCCTTAATTCATTAGAAAGAAAATATTCACCACTGAAGCAAGAACTCTATTCCTAAAGTCCTGTAGAAGATCTAACAGACCGAAACGTTGCTTCGTCGACATCACTACCTACAATAAACATCCATTTTCTACAACATCCCGTGTTTGTCTAACTTTCTCCACATATATATATATATATAGTAAACTGATATAGTCAAAATATGTCTACCCAGATTTCACTGTGAGGATCATCAAGACTATCTGCATGGAAACAAAATACTACATAAACTTTCCAGACTAATTATTTACTAAATAAAATATCAGAGTTAATAACTAAATGCCACCACGAAAATAAATATTTACTTTGGAATTTGACAAGGTGATTTATTGTAATAGTTACGTGACCCAAAAAGAGTATAAAAGTGTACATTTGTTCAGCAGAAAACATCAGACGTTTTGAATATGTAGCTTACCTAACAATCAAATCTGACCCTTGAGTTTTTATCCTGTTTTATATTATATATTTTTTTACACTTGAAATATATTGTGATATTGCTTTGCATTTTTGCGCACTAAAAATTTTACAGAAACGCTTTGAGAGTTAAATTTTAAATCATAATTGTGTATATATATATATATATATATATATATATATATATATATATATATATATATATATATATATAGTGTTTGTGTGAATGTGTGTAAGTAAATATAAAATATGAAAAAACAAAATATTCATAGGATGTATTTTTTTATATATGATAACATACAACACTTCATTTTTTTTGTCAAACCATCTTCAGCTCAATTAATAGCAGTTGAAAAATACATCTTTTTGAAAATATTTTTAAGATGAAGCATTTTGAAATCTGTTATTAATTACCCTGCCTATGGTTTAACAAAAAAAGAAAAAATGACAGCAAATTATCATAAGACAACTTCTGAATGTATTGTTTTTTCATATTTTTATATCTATATAATGTCAGATTAAATTTCATTTTTTGCTAATGTGTGTACATATATATATATATATATATATATATATATATATATATATATATATATATATATCATTTAGATAATATGGGTGTTATATGTATAAGTAAATAGTGCTCAATATCATTGATAGACATTTACATTTAAATTAAGGTAGCGTGGACATACACCTGGTTTACTGACAGTTTCTCAACTATGCGTGCAATTGCATACCTTAACTTAAATAGCTAACTATCATGCTACCTTAACTTAAATATATGTGTATGCTTTTATATATATATATATATATATATATATATATATATATATATATATATATATATATATACATTTTTGTCTGTTTCTATTATTTCATTTTATGCAGAATGCTCAATATTTAAAATAGTTAATATTGATATTATAATATATTAATAATAATATCATTAATATTTCATAATAATTATAATTGATCAATTATAACTTATATTGACACCTATTTATGTTTTAAGTTCATTACAATTATTCAAAGATCCATTTCTAGAATTGTATTAAACATGAAATAGCAGTCATGGACTATTAAATAAAAAGATTTGATTATAATCAATCATTGAGTATATATATATAATCAGTGGTGTTTTTTTCTAAGAATCACGGTATGCATTGTTTACCCAATAAATATCATTCCGTACAGTATTAAAAACTGTATTTATTAAATTTAACATATCTATTTCATTCATATCATACTTCATTACTCCTAGGTCCACTCTGACCCGGAGTGATAGTAACTGTTAGAGTCTCATATATGGGTTAAATAGAAAAACTGTGTTTAAAAAATTGAGTTTGAAAAATAAAAATTGAATACCATCAACAATGAATTTAAAAAAATGTCTTCAGCATGAAATAACCCCACAAGGGTTGACATACCATACCAACCAACCAATCGTATCATACTTCATTTTTAGAACATAGATAGAGGGAGTCCCCCACGGCATATTGGCTAACATGCTAAACCGTGACACGAGTTTGAAACAAGTCACACTATTACATTCAGTTTTGGACTAATACCCCAGGGAAATGTAAGAACTCCCTCATTCCCCGGCTATGGGTTAAATAATACCCCTACTGTTCTTCTACACAGAAGACTTTGGCATAAAATAAACCACAAAGTTTTATATGTCATTAAGAGAAAGAAACCAAATGATATATACATTATTTTAGTACTTAGTGAATTTCTACCTATACCGTGTTTCCCCAAAAATAAAACCTAGCATGATTTTTTAGGATGATTATCAGCCTTCCCCTTAAAATAAGCCCTAGTTGAGAGCAGCAGACAGATGCAAAAAATAAGCATTCTTTATCTTGCATAAAAATCAAGTCTTCAATATTTTCTCAAGTATTGACAATTGACATCATGCAGCATAGTGAGATACATTTTGGTATAGTTTAAAATAGGGAGTGACTTTTCAATCCCCCTGTATATACAATGGTACATTGACTTACGAGTTTAATTTGTTCCACTCATAACTCAGTTTCCTCATATAACAAATCAATTTTTTCCATTGAAATAAGCTGAAATGCATTAATCCCCCCCACAAACACCTTAATTTTTTTTTTTGTTAGTTTTTTTTTAATAATAAAATAATCTCTAGTTGAGAGCTGCAGACAGATGAAAGAAATGAGCATTCTTCACAATCACATCATGTGACACAAACACTCAACATACCCACCAAAATAAGCCCTAGTGTTATATTTCAGAGTAAGAATTAATATAAGCTCTGTTTTATTTTCGAGGAAACACGGTAGTAAGGATGTGGTAATTAATAAGAGTCAGTAACAAGGTTCGTATCCAGATCCAGAAATCTAAAATCGCAAGTCCAACGTCAAATACACAAAGAAAAAAAAAGGGTAAAAATATCCGACTTTCAAATCTGCACAAAGCGAACCCCCTCTCGCCCAATGAGCCGAAATCCACACTGTCCGCTGTTTTATACGGGAAGCCAGACATTGTGATTGGTCAGTGACCAAACGCTGCCATTTCTATGTAAATGACACAATCAAAGATATCTTCACATGTATCAACCACACCCTAGTCACTGTAGCTTCTTCCGATGGCTTGGTTCCCTGCTACAAAGGAATACAGTAAAACCTCTGTTCTCAAACATACACAAACAATGCAAAGAATTTGCACAAAAACAATATCAGACACTCGTTCAAGATAGCATCTAACGCTAACTGATGCTGCTCGGTAGGTACCAACAAAATAGGTCACATGATCAGTTTAGTCCATATTGAAGGAAGAAACGTAAATAGTTTTGAACTTCTTTTTTTTTCTCACAAAAAAGGAATAACGAATATAAAGAGTTGTTACAAAGAAAAACAGTTAATTCAAAGATCAAATTATCCGATTAGGGAAAAATTACTTACCTTTATCTTGAAAAATAAGTAAAACAGTCCGTTTTTTTATAACAGGCTCAATTTCTTTATTGATATTTTTTAGCAGAATTCTGTATTCATGGTTCTTTTACTAAAAAGCTTTCGCATCAAAACTTATAAAAATCTTCTGATATAATTATTCAGACTCTTTATAGAAAAAAAGTAAAAATCGTTTTTTGTCGCTTCATTTTTTCATATTTCATAAAATAAAAAACGGGGGGTAGACCTCGTAAAAAAATATTTCCCCTAATATATTTTAGGAAAAAAACTATTTTAGACATATTGTCATCAAAAGGTAAGCAATTATGAAAATTTTCGTGAAAATCGGACCAATTATTTATTTTTCATAGAATTTTTAAAGAAGCCTCTAGTCATAACTTCTTTTTGGCTATGTTAAATTTCAATTGATTTAACGGTGCAAAAATGTAAACATTATTTTTCGTTCATAATTTTCATTATTTCCGTTACCTGAAATTTTTTTGTAAAAATCAGGAGTTTTTTTTTTAATGTTTCATCTTTCGAATAGTCAAAAAAATTTCAAGATAATATTAACCTTTATGTAAGTTTAATTGTGTTAAATATGGGGCGGGGGTAAGTTTTACAGGGAAAATTGGTGGTACCTGGGGTCTGTAAATATTCAGGGGTCAACAAGGGGTCTATGGAAACTACTAAGCCTTCTTAGCAATTAGAAGAAATTAATTCCATAAGAATCCTAGAGAACATGCTCATGTTGATATATTTTCAAAAGTTTAAGCCCAATTCATGAACTTATCTAAAGTCATCAGCATCACCCATCACATTAAGAAATGTACTTTCTTGGTAAGGTATTAAGTTAGTATTAAATATTTGCAGCTCTTTTTTACATGTTATGTTTACTTTACTGTTTATTTTATGGTTATTTTACAATTAACAGGTTTTCATATACGTTTGTGCAGAATTCATTAATTATGTAGTATCGTATGCAAATAAGATAGACTATAAAAGTAGTCTGCCTTAGTAGCAAGGCAGACGGCTACTATCTTTACCTGAAGATAAACGTAAGTCTCCGAGATTGATTGACTAAACAGCAAATTACATAATTGGTTGCAACAAAACAACTGCAAAGTGGACTGGAGTATACAAGGAGGGGGTCCATGATAGGTCAATCAAATTTTTGTAGGGGTCGACACACTTAAAAGTTTGAGAACCTCTGCTCTAGATTAATGTACAACATGGTCCGAAAGTCTTGTCACCTCTACATATTATTTTTATTTTTTCAAAGGTAAAATAATTACATAATACATCCCGTAATTCTAGAAAATATTCTAATTTTTAAAGATTTTTTTAATAAGTGAAATAATCACATAACTTATATCATTAAATCAAAAATAATGAAAATTAAAACAATTTGTAGGTGTGACAAGACTTTTGGACCAACCTGAACAAAAAAACTAAATTCATAAATGTTTTGTTTACCGACTTTAAGATTTTTTTTTTTTTTTGCATAAATGGAAATTCAAATTTTTCAAAATGTTGAAAAAAACAAAGCAATATTTTACAAAGAGAAAAATAATCAAAAATAATTTGAAAAAATAAAAATAAAAATCAATTAAATAATACCAAATAAAGTTTTTAACTTCATTTACTTCTCTTTAAAAAAAAAGAGTTAAAAATTAAATTTGTTTTTTCTGTTGTATTTTCAATGATAGTCGACTAAAATTGACCTAAAAATTCTTCGTTATACTTAAATTATAATTCGTACAAATAAAATTAAAAGCAAAGATTAATTACTTACCTTTTTAACTTTTTTTAGTGAAAGTTGTAAAAAATATAAATTGGTCAGCTACTATGGTGGCGTTGGCGTCTGCTTCTCGCAGTGCATGTCGGGAATTTTGATCAATTTAGTAAAACCTTTTTTTTTTTTTTTTTTTTTAAGTAAATTAAATGCTTACCCGATGTCTGTGGGCCTCGACCTCTGGACTAGTAAATATAAATTAAACAGCGTGAATTTCAGGGGGCCATCTCTCAGGCAACACCGGGGCCCTCGTTTAAAAGACACAGGGCTGTGTTTATTGTAGACGCTGCCAAAATGTCGTCTGCTTTTCATTTAAAAAACGAATTAAAATTAATTAAATCGATTATTTAAGGTCAAATTTTTGTACAAGTCGAACAGTATTAACATAATGAGTATCAGTAGAAAAAAAGCAAAATAATATTACACATGTAATTTATTTTTAATACATTTTAAACTATTTTTCAGTGAATTTTGAACAAATATATCCTAAACTATCCTAACATGACGTAAAAATCCGTATTTTACAAAATACCCCCCCCCCCGATTGAAAAATAATTACCAAAAATCAGGGATTTATCCGATTTTAATGAAATTTTGAGTGTTGATTTATCAATGAATGAATTTTATAATTCATCAGTTATTTTATTTCAAAACTTTCTGATTTAATTAGGTATTTCTGCTATGGTAAATTAATATATAAAATTCATTGAAAATATGAAACGCCTAAAATTAAGTTTCAAATTTCATATTTTTAGATTCTAAAAACATATTTATTTAATAATTACTTTAGTTTATTATCGTTATCTAATCATTTCTGTAGAAAACCTCTATTGAAAATTTAGCCCCCCCCCTTAAAAATAACAAATATCGATGTATATTTGTTCTTTGATAATATAATAGCCAATTAAATAATTATTGAAAAGAGTTTAAAAATTTTTTTAAATCTCAAAAAAAATTTTTTTTTAGTTTTTATTTTAAATTTATTTTCCGATTTTCGGTATTTATTTTCTACCAGAATAGCTCCCTTTAAAAAAAAATATTTTTTTATTCACACCTTAGGTTTTTGGCTTTTTATTTAAACTGTAATTAGTTTCAACTTTATATAACCCCACCGATATTTTGCGCCCCAAAGTAAGGGGTGTCAAAGTTAAGTGAGCTGAAAATAATCAGAAAATTTTGAAATAAAATAACATGCATTATAAAATTCATTGATTGAAAAATCAACACTGAAAATTTCATTAAAATCGGATAATTCCCTGATTTTTGGTAATTCTTTTCAATCGGAAGGGGGTAAATTTATTTTGTAAAATATGGATTTTGCGGCAACTTTGGCAGTGCATAGTTTATTGCCCGGTGCCTGAGGCGCCTCAAAAGAGGAATGACGAGGGGATTTGTAAATAGTTTGTTGGCAAATATTCTTGTTTGGTTTGGCTTTATAAACTGGTAGAAATAATTTTCATTAACTTCATGTGTATTAATAAACTGGTAGAAATAATTTTCATTAACTTCATGTGTACTAATAAACTGGCAGAAATAATTTTCATTAACTTCATGTGTATTAATAAACTGGTAGAAATAATTTTCATTAACTTCATGCGTATTAATAAACTGGTAGAAATGATTTTTATTAATTTCATGTGTATTAATAGATTGATGGAATTAATAAACTGGTGTTTGTCTCTCAGCCACTGCCCTCTAGCACCCATGGAATAAAAAGGGTTGGTTTGTTTGCCATAACAGCAATTTGATGAATACTGTCGGGACAATCATATAGGTGCTAGGGCTTGACATGAACAGCCGATTGATCGGCCTCTCCGACTGCCCATCTTGCCCAAATATGCATCGAAAAGTATTGCATGTCACAGTACCCAGGTTACAGACCGCTCAACTACCTCTGGCATTACGGGTCGATACTCACGGCCAACAAGTTGGAAATATACCCCTCTGCAGAGGTGTAGTCGGCGTATTCTACATTCTCAGATGACAGGGCGGTACTGTTCTGGTGAAAGAGAAATTGAATGAAGATGTATAGATTTTATTAGGAAGCGCGGTGGTGTACTGGTTAGAGTTGCAGGAAATGGACTTGACCGAGTTCAATTCCTAGACTAAGCTATAGTTCACATAGCGCTAATACCTTTGAGAAATGTATGAATCCAACTATTCTCCCTCCAGCTATGGGTAAATAGTAGGGCAGACTGGGCTCTTTAACCTTGGTTAGGCAACCAGTCTAGGAGAAGAAAAACTCTGAATTCAAACCTAGCCACAACTAGAATACTCAGGCCTACTTAGTTATCTATTTCAGTTTTATTATTTTTTCCCAGCAGTAAAAAATAAATAAATACATTCTGTTTAATTTGAATTTATTACGTATTATCATAGTTCTTGAATCATGACCTTAACATAAATAATTTGATAATGCAAAAAGAAATAATCATAATTGAATGGAATAAATATTTTTTAATTTATTAAATTTTCTTTTGAGGTTATTTATATGTTATACAGATAAATAATATTTTCATTAATAAAGTAAAAAGTAAAGTCATCGGGGTGGTCTAAAGTCGGTATCAGCCAGACAGCAAGTGAGTCTATCCCCTATCCCCTTTTCACTAGCGCTAGACCAAGGAGATTGTTTTTGGCGTCTGAATTTTTTGAGCGGAGTTTAGCAGGTTTGAATTCAGAGTTTTCGTTCTCCAAGACTGGTTGCCTAACCAAGGTTAAAGAGTCCAATCTGCCCTACTATTTACCCATAGCTGGAAGAAGAATAGTTGGATTCATACCTTTCCCAAGAATATTAGCGCTATGTAAAATGCAGAGAGACTTGTCTAGGATTTGAACTTGTCTCGCCGTGTCTATTTCCTATGACCGTAACCATTTCACAACGTGCCTCCATTTTAGTAAACAATTATAGCTTCAAGTAACTATTCTTAATACAAATAATTTACAGTTATATGATATCAAATTTGCACACAATTATATGATATCAAATGTTTCTATCAAATACTAATACTTTTTATACAATTATATGGCTTCAAGTAACTATTTTTACTAGCAAGACCTGTGGATATACCACAGTATGATAATTTAATAATTACAACGTTTGATATGTTTACTTAAGAGCTATTGCCAAATAGTTCAATATGTAAGTAAATTAAAGTCGTTGGGGTGGCCTAAAGTCAGTATCAGCCAGACAGCGAGGGAGTCTGTTCCTTTTTTCACTAGCGCTAGACCAAGGAGATTGTTTTTAGCGTCTGAGGCAGAATGCCACACCTACCACCAACTCCTCACTTTACTGCCTAGATCTCTGTGCTACTCATACACTGAGTTGGCGAGGGCCGGTATCGAATCCCCCGGAACCTTGTGGTTCCTAGTCGGACGCTTTACCGACTGAGCTAAGTCAGCCCTAGCACAATAATCTTCATTTAACTCTCTCTATCTGTCGCTCTTTTTTTTCTTTACTTTTTTCATATTTTCATAATGTTCGATTGAAACAGATTAGTTATCGCTTCCACGCGCTTACCTACTCTCTCTTCCCCATACTGTCTTTCTTTCTTATTATATTATTTTGTGTAACATGTTTTTTTCTTCCCTTTCTTTATAATAAAAACAGAATGGTCCATTATTTAGCTGAGGTGATGACACTCATAAGAAATAAGAATTCGGTAGATAAGGAACGCCAGATAATCAGGATTTACATTTTTGTATTTTATCTTGGACGGTTTCATTTTTAACCAGAGAGTGTTGCAAGATGATAACGGTCGTACAATTAAGGGACACGAGTATCAATATATAGATTTAATAATAATAATCGTTTGTTTGTATACAGTTATGATATATTTTAATCTTTATCTTGAGATTCCCGGGTTGCGAAACCTAAAGGTCTATTAATTGAAATACAGAGCTATGAAAATAACCCGACAAAAAACACGGGAGGTAAGAGCAAAGAAAAATTATAATCATCCTCTCATATCTTCTTGTACACAAAGGGAGATAACTCAGCTATATTCACATATACGCATGCGCCGATCAATTTTTCTACCACAGCCGTACATCTCGTGTATACGTCTATGGATGCACACGTTGCTCTACACGCGCGCAAGCAAAATAAACCCCGAGGAAAATGCGTCTATTTTGAACAGTGATATATTCATCCTAACTTTGGATTCCCCACCCACCTAGTGGCCGGAGGGAATTGTATAAAATGAATTAAAAAAAACAAAAAAAACAACGGGTTTTCAAATCTTGGTTAATGGTCGGCCATTGCTCGAAGCGCAGATCTGCCTCCAAGACAAAAACTGCGTTGGTTATTTAAGGAACATCGTATTTGTTCTTGCCTACTATTGAACAGTCAAAGACTATAAAACCAGGAATCGTTCACTCGCGGCAAGAGGTACGTTTTTCCCCCTTTTCAGCCCAAGGGGAAGAAGAATCACCGTTGGACAAATACGCATTCATAAGTGATCGCCGAAAATAGGAATCTGCAGAGAAATTCTCTAAGGCAATATCAAAGTATTATCAATGGTCTGGCTGGTGAGGATCATTACCACCAAAGTCAATAAACACTACGGAAAGACGGATCAAGTCTCCAATAAGTAAAAGTAAAGTCGTCGGGGTGGCTAAAAGTCGGTATTAGCCCATCAGCGAGGGCGTATATCCCCTTTTCACTAGCGCTAGACCAAGGAGATTGTTTTTGTTTTTGAGGTGGAGCGCCACACCTACCATCAGCTCCTTACTTTACCGCACAGATCCCTGTGCTACTCATACGCTGGGTTGGCGAGGATTGGTATTGAACTAAGAACCTTGTGGTTTCTAGCCGAACGCTCTACCGACTGAGCTAAACAATAAACACTCCAAATCATCAAGTTAATGAAAGGTTCACATTTTAACTCGTCACCGGTAACTTCCGCTTTCCAAATATTTGTAAACAAACAAACAGACGATTTTAATCTGAAGTTTACGGATTTGTTGCACTTACGATAGATTAAATAAATAGTTAGTTCATGTTATTATTAACAAACAAAATATACATTTTTATATTAAAGTAGTTTTGGGGTACAAATGCAGAATAGCGCGCAATGGATAATATCATTATAATCGCATTTTACGTATAAATAGCATTAGATTGCGGAAATTCCTGAAGCAGCCTAACTCTAACCCTAACCCTAATCCTAACACTAACCTTAACTTTTATCCTAGCCCTAATCCTGGCGTCTCAAAGATTTCGGGCATTTCCGTGAAATGTAATGAAATCTAATGCTTTTTATACGTAATCTAATGATATCTCTTGCGCACTATTCTGCATTAGTACCGCAATATCAAACTATTATCAATGGTCTGGCTGGTGAGGATCGTTACCACCATATAACTGTAAATTATTGTAGTTTAAGTATAGAAAGCAAATGCTGAAAAATCGCTGAGCTTAACAGGAAGAGAGGAAAAACTGAAGTCGAACGTAGCAAGAATAAGTATTTGAATTTTAATGTAATGTAATATATTAAATTAGGAAGACCAGCAAAATTAAATAAGAACGCATATAAAAAGATTACAGTTATCTTAATTATATTCTAATTGATTTCTATATAAAATCATTCATAGGATTGATTTTAATATGTTGGAGAATAAAACAATAATATCATATATATATGATATATGTGATATATAAGACATATTGTAGGATTTTAAACGCACTAATGTCATGGGCTTTTCTAAGGCAAATCTAACTCAGATTTTCACCGAGACATCGTTAATAAATAAGATTTATTCTATGTATTAATGATTTAAACTTTAAATTAAATACTCATTGATAAACTTACGTAATTCCCGAGGGTATTATGACGTAAGCAGGGACGTACTTTCAGTTACAGACACTGAATCATCGTTATAATAAGAAGATTAGACCAGAAATGAGGAGAATTGTGGGAGCATGATCGGAGTGATGATGTGTATAAAAGACTAAGGAAAGAGACAGTCGACACCGTTTTTTTATCAAAGGCGAACTGAGCTAATTGGGACCATAGAGAAACAAGACTATAAAGAAAGAGAGAGAGAGAGAGAGAGAGAGAGAGAGAGAGAGAGAGAGAGAGAGAGAGAGAGAGAAAGAGAGAGAGAGAGAGAGAACTTTTGTGCGTGAGCTAGTTTCAGACGATAATTATCAATCACCTTGTCAGTGAAGTTTAGAATATGCTGACTAGAGAAGTGTAAAACCCCCACAAGGAGCGTCCTGGGTATGAATCTAAACTAAACGGTGGTCTGAAAGTCTTGTCACTTTTACATATTGTTTTAACTTTCAGTATTTTTTTTGTTTTAATCATATAATACAAGGTGCGGAAGTTATTTGAGGAAATATTTCAGGTTAAGAAAAAAGAACTCCTATATAACAACAGAAAATAAGTGTATTTGAACAAAAATAACATACATCTATTAATAATGGAGATTCGCTTCCGGTTTTTGTCTGTAACAAAAATTACGTCACTGCTTACGTCACATTACCCAAAATCATCATAACATAGAATAAATACACTCAAAATTTGAACATGCAACATTAGACGGTCCTCATTGTTTTTTAAAAGTTTTAATAAATACATGACTGGTATTATATATCTATATATAGTTTGTTTTATTTTAATACATATTTAAAGTTTACATTTCAAATTGTTTTATTTTTCAATCCTTTAATGAATTTGATGATTTTACTTACTTAGGGTACAAACTCGCTGATATTTTTTACTCCCACCCATCTGGCAATATGTTTCAAAAATCTATTTTTATATCGCCCGGAGTGTGTTTTTTATTTTGTACTAGTAAAAGTTAATTAAGAAATTGAGTAATTTTATTCAATGACTCTACCACTAGCATCAATAACTGTCTCTAAACGAGGTCGAAATCGGTTGGAAGCTCTGATTAACTTATTTTTGTTGGTCATTACTGGAACTATCGCAGTCTTTAAAGAGTCTTTGGCGTTATGAGGGATGTCCATTAACTTCTTTCTTAATAATGTTCTACTCATAGTAGTCCAATGGATTGAGATCCGGTGAGTTAGGGGGCCAAATGTTGGGAGTGACGTGATCGTATAGATTGTCAGCCATCCATTCTTATGTTCTTTGAGTCTTGTGGGTTGGAGTCTTGTTGAAATATGTAAGCCCTTCCATTGCATACACTGTTGATCCAAGGATTGACAACTTTATCTAAAACTTCAATGTAAGCAGCAACATTTCCTCTAAGACCTTGTGGGGGAAAAAGTGTGGAGGCATAACATGTCCTTCGTTGTTAACAGCACCCAAAACCATAGCACTTGAAGAAAATTTTGTATGCATTACTCGCGTATATATTATTATATTATAATCAATAACATCATATATATTATGAAATTATTTTACCACTAAAGAAATCTTTAAAAATTAAATCATTTTCTAGAATTTCAGGTTGTATTACTGTTATATACCCGACCTATGAACATTAATGGGTATGTCACAATCCTCATAAATACGGGATGATTATGCTGACTGAGTAGTCTTATACCACTAGCAGTGATTTATCTTTTTCACATCGCTAGCGAGCATTGTATTTTGTTAATGTTATAAAGATTCCATTGCATTTCCAACCTCCGTTTGGTTATTTCTCGTTTAGTAACCTTTGTTAGGTTACAACAATTACTTAATCATTTTACTTGTAAAGAATATGTTTTGTTTTTTCATTGGTTTTATTTTATGTATTGGAAGAAAATCTTCGTGATGTTTACTGTTCTGTTTCTTTGTGTGAAGGGTTAGAGCAATTTAGGTACAAGCGCCCGGTCAATCAATGTGTCACTGAGTTGGGGTGCTTATGTGCTACTTCGATATCTCGGAGTTCTAGAAGCCGCTGAGAAAAGTGTCCTTCATCGAGTGAGCCTAGCGGTAAAAAAAAAAAGAACAAAAATAAATAAATAAATAAAAACAGACAGAGCATGGCCCTTGACCGGAAATTTTGGAACCTTGAGCTCAGCTGCACAAAATCACTTGCACGATGAGAAAAAAGGTAAATTCATATTCTTTATTTTTAAAAACAGGAAGTACCGGCGTGAAATAGATAAAAAATGTATATTCAAAAAAGTCTGCGTACCCAACTAGAATGAATAAAACAAAAACGTCTTCGGCATAAGATAACCGTAGGGTTAACATGCCGTAAAAATCCAACCAACCAGCCAACCAACTAACTATCCCCTTTTCACAAGCGCTAAACCAGGGGGAGTACTTTTTGCGTCTTAGGTGGAGTGACACACCTACTATCAGTTCCCCACTCTCCCACACAGATCCAAGCTGTTTCACTGAGTTAGCTAGGGCCGGAATCTGTCCCAGAACTTTGGGGTTCCGAGGCGGATGCTCTACCGACTGAGTTAAACCGATCACTACTGACGTTTAAGTAAGTAAAGTCGTCGGGGTGGCATAAAGTCGGTATTATCCAGACAGCGAGGGAATCTATCCCCTTTTCACTAGCGCTAGACGAAGGCGATTGTTTTGCTGTCTGGGGTGGAGTACTAGACCTACCACCAACTCCTCACTTTACAGCACATATCCATGTGCTACTCATACGCTGAGTTGGTGAGGCCCGGTGTCAAACCCAAACCTTGTGGTTCCTAGTCGGACGCTCTACCGACTGAACTAAACCGGTCCTATTTGGGAGTAATGGCAATAAAGGGGTACTACAGAGCTCCGGAACTGGAACCTCATCATCCGATGTGCTTAAGTGTTAAGTCCTTTGATTATCAAAGGTGAAAAAAAAAGAATGTTCTTATATTATTTGTGTCCTTATAAATATCATTATCACGTTTCTAGTGCTTTTTGCTTTTGTTTTTTGTCTGCATTTAGGTATTGATTAGTAACCTCATGATCATAGTGTTCCTTTTTCTTTTTTTTTTTTTTTTTTTTTTTTTTTCTTTCTTTGTGGTTCTCTTTGGATGCAATCCATTTTATCCGCTACCCTTCAATAAGTACGACATCTGTCATTTTCTGTATTTGAGACCAGCTACATCTTTGGCGGTGTTTACGGCATTTCTTTATTCAAATGCCTCCCCCCCCCACACACACACACCAAATTTCCGCCCCCTACAAAGCACCATTTATTGCCCATCATTTTCACTTATTTCTTGACTACACTTCCCCCAACCAACACCATCCTCCCACCATCCACTTTGCATATCAGATGCAGCCGAATAGTCAGTCAGACGTCAAATACAGTGGACGCTATGTCATTACGGAACACTGCTTTCATCTCTCTCTCTCTCTCTCTCTCTCTCTCTCTCCTCTCTCTCTCTCTCTCTATCTATCTATCTATCTATCTCTATCTATATCTCTCTATCTCTCTCTCTCTCTCTCTCTATATATATATATATATATATATCCCTCTCTATCTATCTATCTATTCACCCTCCTTCTTTTTTATCTATATATCTCTCTTTTCATCTCTCTACTTCTCTCTCTTTATCTTTCTCTATATTTCTCTCTCTCCCCCTCTCTCTCTCGTTCTTAGTATTTCTCTCTCTCTCTCCCTCCCTCCCTCTCTCTCGCTCTTTCTATTTCTCTCTCTTTCATCTCTCTACCTCTCTCTGTCTTTTTATTTCTCTCTCTATCTTCTCTCTCTCTCTCTATTTCTATTTCTCCCCCTCTATCCCCCTTTCTCTCCCTCTCTTACTCTCACTTGATATCTCCCTCTCTCTCTCTCTCTTTCCTCTCTCAACCTTTATTCACCCCCCCTCTCTCTCTCTCTCTCTCTCTCTCTCTCTCTCTCTCTCTCTCTCTCTCTCTCTCTCATTATTTTTTTTGTTGTCCGTACAATGTAATTAATGGACGACTAGCCAGTGTCACCGACAAATTTATCGGATGAAGTCAGTTTAGGCGGGTGG
>CM042156.1:57074340-57084340 GCA_023376005.1 Doryteuthis pealeii
TTCTCTTCTTTTCAACCATATGGATATTTTTAAGATTGGACTACAAATAGGCGATAAATTTCGAGCTGAACGGCTTAAGACTGCAAAATTTATTCACTAAAACAGGAGTTGGTATACGGACATTTTCGTAAATTGGGTGATTTTGGCTTAATTAATTAATTATATCCCTTAATCAGTAAAAAAAAATTGGCGTGTTTCTTAGTTAGAAGGATATTAATATGTATGCAAGATTTCGAATCAGCGTGACCTCCCGTTTTGAATTTATACGTCGACACGTACATACCAAAAACTTAGTTATATATATATATATATATTCAGTTCGCCGAAGGGCACACGGTCTGTTTGTTGTTATTATTCTCTCAAAAACGCCCCCTTACCTATTATGGTAGAAGTGTGTAGTATCATTTGACAAGCTTAATTTCGCTAAGGATTGTTAGCTGTGTACTGTGGTCGAGGCGATATAGTGGTTCACTATGCTCGCTGAGGTCCCGGTTTCGATTTCTGTCGGAGGGAAATCGTTAGTATATGTCGCTGATGAGACTTAATAAAGTCGAAACAGTCTGTACGGCATTCTACACACCGAGCGATCCTTTGCCGGGATTACACTTGTCAATTTCATTTTCTATAAGAAAAAGTATCGAATTTTATGCGATACATGCGTTGTCCTTCAAGTAAAAATTTAATATATACTTTATTCAGCAACGTTTCTAAAATAAACAAACATCCAAATATCTTATATATATATATATATATATATATATATATATATATATGCACACACACACACACACACATATATATATATATATATATATATATATATATATATGAACAGGGTTGTTTGCATTTCACATTGCGTTATTACCCTTGGGAAAGGTATGAATCCAACTATTTTCCCTTTAGCTAGGGGCAAATTTTAGGACAGTCTAGGTTTAAGAATATATAGACGAGAAACTGCCAGTAACCAAGCGCCGACGGCTTTATGTCCACACTGCTCTTAGACATACAAGCTTTCTTCTTTATGATTTTCAGTTACAGACGTTCAAGTCTTCTAACATATCTATCTATCTATCTATATATATATATATATATTATATATATATATATATAATATATATATATATGTGTGTGTGTGTGTGTGTGTGTGTGTGTAAGGAAAAGTTTTGGAAAAGTGAATAACGAACACAAACAGTTAAATTCAATTAATATTTCGCCTCTGTTGTTTTCAGAAGCTTTATGAAAATGAAATCTCATTCTGATGAAACTTCTGAGATTACAGAGGCGAAATATTAATTGAATTTAACTGTCTGTGTTCGTTATTTACTTTTCAAAAACTTTTCCTCACATTTTGTCGGATTCTTTCTTAATCTGTTATTTTCTCCATTCATATATATATATATATATATATATATATATATATATATATATTGTAATAAGGGAATACGGGATATTTTACAAATAAACTTTCTGGTAGCAAAAAAAAAGTAAAATAGAATGACAATTTATATCCGAAATCGTTTTTTTTTTTTTTTCTTTTGTTTTCTTTTTTATCGAGACAAGAAAAAAATTCAGGTATCGTCCCCGAATATATTGTCGCGAAGGAGTCGACTAATTCAGTCAAAGGGAAAGTCGACTTGTCATACAAACATGTGTGCGTCTGTGTGTGTCTGTGTCTATCTGTCTGTATGTGTATCTGTCTGTGTGTCAGTACGTTTGTATGTCCGTTTGTGATAGGTTGCTGGTTGTTTTGTTTTACGGCACATCAACCCTTTTCGCGTTATTTAAGGTCGAATCAAGTTATTTCGGCAAACTAAGACTCGGGTTGCTTACATTACCTGCTGGCGCTCAATTAAGTATTGAACAGGCTCATCACTGCTTAACTTCGATGATTTAGCGGAGACCGGGGCTTTCAGTGCGTCTGTTTGCGTTTGTCTCTGTCTTTACTCGTCGTGTGTGTGTGTGTGTGTGTGTGTGTGTGTACCAGTCTGTCTTTACGTATATGTGTGCTTCTTTGTTGGTGTATCTTTGTCTTTGTATATATGTGTCTGCCAGTCTGTCTTTGTGTGTGTATGTATGTGTATGCCTTCACGCACGTCCCTATCTGTTTGTACGTGTGTATATCTTTGTGTGCGTGTCAGTGTTTCTGTACATTTGTGAGTATGTGTGCGTCTATCTGTCTGACTGACTTTAAGTATGTGTGTGTGTGTGTCTGTGTGTGTGTGTGTACGTGTCTGAGTCCCTCTCTGTGTAAATGTGCCTGTCTGTCTCTCTGTATGCGCACGTGTCTATGTGTGTCTGTCTGTCTGTTTTTCTATCTTAATGTGCGTGCGCGTGTGTGTGAGTCCCTCTCTGTGTCTCTCTGTGTAAATGTGTCTCTCTATACGCACACGTGTCTATATATGTGTGTGTGTGTGTGCGTGTGTCTATCTGTCTTTCTGTCTTAATGTGTGTGTGTGTGTGTGTATGTGTGCTATTGATTCTTGTAATCGATTTCTTCTAATCTCTGCCAAACATCATTAACGGTCATTGACATTGGTCATCTTTTACCACACGATCATTTCTCCCTCCACTTGTGGGGGTAACTTGCCGCAAATTCACCTTTGGTCACTAACCCCCGAGAATCGAAGGGAGCCTGGCGTTTGCACTTTCTTGACCTTTTCAGCTTTTCTCTTTTTTTTCCTTTTTCACCGTTTCCATTAAACAGACCCAAATGAACAAACAGTTTTTTTTCTTCTCGGAGGAACGGAATACCTGTGTTGTGTTATCCACAAGAAACGCCGCCGTGTGGTAAGTACAAAAACACAATTAAAGAAATACTGGCTATTTCCTATAAGTCTAACATAAACGAACACTCTTGACTGCTAAATTATTTATTTATTTTCCGATTAAACTATCCCTAAACCCTAACGGGATTTTTTTCCTAGTAGATCAATAAATAAATAAATAATTTAGCAGTCAAGAGTGGTCCCCCTTTGTTTATGTTAGAATTATAGGAAATAACCGAAATACCAATTAAAACTTAATAATGACTAATAATACTAACTAGCATAGGTAATTCAAATTTATTCACAATAGCAGGACCTGTGGATATACCATAGTATGATAATTAAATTATCACAATGTTTGATATGTTTACTTAAGAGCTATTGTGAAATAGTTCAATATGTAAAAAGTATAATAATCTTGATTTAACTCTATCACTTTTTTTCTTTCCTTTCATCCTTTTTATCTTTTCATTGTGTTCGATTGAAACAGATTAGCGTTATCACTTCAGCGCGTCCATACCATCTCTCTATATTTTCCCTACTTTCTTTCTTTCTTTCTTTCTTATATTTTTTCTGTGTAGCATGTCCTACCAAAAATATCCTCCTTTGTCTTTCGGAAGACATTTTCTTTTAGGGCGAATATATAGGTACTAGCAGGACCTGTGGATATACCACAATATGATGATAATTCAATTATTACAACGTTTGATATATTTACTTAAGAGCTATTTCTAAATAGCTCAATATGTAAAAAGTATAATAAACTTGATTTAACACTCTATCACTCTTATATTTTTCTATATAGCATGTCCTTTTTCTTCCCTTTCTTTCTTTCTTTCTTTCTTTCTAATAAAAACGGACTGGTCCATTATTTAACTGAGGTGAAGACACTCATAAGAAATAAGAATTCGACGGATAAGCAACACCAGATAATCAGGATTTACATTGTTGCATTGGAGGGTCTTATTTTTAACCAGTGAGTGTTTCAAAATGATAACGGTCGAACTTTTAAGAAACACGAGTATATATATTATATATATATATATATATATATATGTGTGTGTGTGTGTGTGTGTGTGTGTGTGTGTGTGTTTTGTTAAAATCCACAGACAATTCTTGTCGGACGAGTTTTTGTTCGATCCTATCTGGCCATCTTTTTAATATCCGGGTGGATTCCTACACCAATTCCACCCGGATATTAAAAAGATGGCCAGACAGTTAAAAAGGATCGAACAAAAACTTTTCCGACAAGAATTGTCCGTGGAGTTTAACAAAACATGTTTAAAAGAAAAAATGCTGCCAATATATATATATATATATATATATATATATATATATATATATAGTTGACCAGGTGAGTTGGGTATGTTTCTATTTGAAACCTTCTTTATACTCCATATGTCCTATATGCATACCCATACTTACACATAAATATACATATATAAACACCCTTATACTCTAGCCCACTGTGGAGTGATTCAATAAAAAGCGAAATAAGAATTAAGAGAGATATTAGCTCCCGTTCTCATAATGTATCCCTTCATTGCCATTAACCCCAGGTCTACTCTAACCCGGAGTGGTAGAGTACCTTGTAGGATCTCATCTATGGGTTAAATAGAGAAAAAAATGAGTTGAATAACAAAAAAATTGAGTTTATAAAAAATATTTTCAGTATCTATCCAAAATGAATAAAACAAAATGTCTTCAGCATAAAAAAAACAAAACAACAAGGGTTGACATGCCATAAAATCCAACCAACCATCTTTATTGTTTTGGTTAGTGGTCAGTCTAGATTTTATTCTGTTATATACACAAATATAGATATCTCCCCGATTCACTAAGTCACCAAGTTCAATTCGCACACACACCGCAATAAAAAGATACATACACTCGCCAACAAAACAAAACATAAGTTGTTGACGCCATCGGAAGTTAACTCTACGGTAGCCTAAAAATAAATTACCAAAATAACACGTTTCTGTGCATAGGCTCGATATGAACTTCCGACTGGAAAACAAGCATTCCTAAACAATAAAGAAAATAATTTTGTAAATAAAATTCGCGTTTTCATCCAATGAAAACGATTCCTGGGTGAAATAAAAATGGTCTCAGTTGATCCGATTTTGGGTCCCGATAACCTATTTAAAGTCGGCTTTGAAAAGCCGACAAGCAGAGAGATCCTGGCATCAGCGTCGAACACTTCAACGAGGGCCGACCTTGCAGAACGAAACATACATCACCGGGCGGCGGACTTACTTCTATCTCCCAACCCCTACTCTGACCGACCGGCAAGTTAAAGGAGCAAACATCTTTCAACAACTAAAATACGCCAACCATCATACACAATACAACCTGCTATTGACTGCAGAATACCAAAACACAAAATTATGCCCACATCTCCGCCCCACTACAATTGACTCGGCCACCGGACATTTTACTGACTTTATTATTCACGTTACAACTATCACCAAAATCTCCTTTAAATTTATTTCTATCTTTTCCTCGCTTTTCATGTTCCTTCTTCCAATACAATTATTGAAACTTAAAATCTGTGTTTGTTTTTTCCTCGTCACCATACGCTTGCTAATAACCCGGTTCATCCCAATTCCTTCCACTAATTGAAGCATAACTATCAATACAATAGGAATAATCACTGTTAGTCTTTTTTGATGATTTATTCAGACTAATATCCTCATCTTTATTATTCTGATCATTGTTTTGACGAGTGGTCAGTCTAGTTTCTGTTCTTTTTTTTATAACTATCATAAGAATTAGGGGAGATCTTAGCTCCCATTCCCATAATGAATTGATTACCTAAAGGAGAGTAACCCAACACAGAATATTCGGTAGGAAAATAAAGACAAGTCAATTAATACTATATAACATTTAATTCAACACTTAAAGGAGGGAACAAAGTTTGCAGACTATAAAAGAGTCATAATGTGTTTGAAGACATGTAGAAATGTCTAAATAACAAAGAAGTGGAAACCACTTACTATTTTTCAGGTCTGGAAACAATGGCAAGCACCATGTGCGCCGTTGAGGAGAAACGGCGACTACGTCTCTCCTTCTCAAGTCGGTTTCTAAAAAGAGAGGGAGATTTTGGGTTTCCCTTGTCACATGACCAAAAATGGACTCATGACATGGGAGAGTTCCTCAAACCCTGTTACAAGGGAGACTTCTCCATTTTGTCTACCTATAGCGGAAGAAATAAAAAAAAGTAAAAAATGAATAATAATTTACAATGCTTCATCTAAGGTTAACCAGTAGGCGTCATTCAAAACTAGCCATATAGTTATTTATTAAGATGTATGGGGCGCTCAATGAGAATCGAACTCATTAACAATGGTTTGCAAATCTAGCTTGCTAACCATTGCACCACAGCCATATAGTTTAATCAATTGTAGAAGCTAATCATTATTTTCAAAGGACAATTGGGGATATAGACCTCAGATCTACTGGCTTTTACTATAAGAATCCATTAAAAATGAATGAGTGTGTGTGTGTGTGTGTGTGTGTGTGTGTGTGTGTGTGTGTGTGTGTGTGTGTTTGGTGGTAGGGAAGATATTAGGTTAAGTCTCCACTTCAACTTTAGGATTTTCACATGGCGCCCCTTGATTCTGGCCTTGTGCCACAACAACGTTAAGCTTATAAAATAATGAGTGAACGCCTCGCGTGGTCTAACTGTTATTTATCCGGGATAGCTGACAAGTGAGAGTGAGTTCGATTCTCATGGTGTTCGTCTTGCGTCATGACTTATGCTAAACTAAGCAAGGCTTAGTAAATGGCAACTTTGGTAGCCTCACATGGCGTAATGGTTGGCGAGCTGAATTAGTGGATCGTTGTTAGTGATTACGAACCTTAAACTACGCTAAGCTTATCAAATCATAACATCTACTGTGTTCCCCCGCAAAATAAGACCTACCTGCAAAATAAAAACTCACGTGATTGTAGTTTTAAACCACCTTTTATTGCAGTATTTCACAATGTTTCGGAAGTGCAATAAAATCGCTAATCCCTCAAACATTAGTTGAGTCTTGTGTTTTAATATTCTAGCAAAAGAAAAGCCCTGTCGGCTGGGGCGTTAGAATGCACCGACTGCACCTTTGCAGAGGGGTAAGACTCCCCCAATGGGGCCACCTGTTGGCCGTAGGTGGCGACCCGTGATGCTTAAGGATAGAACCCAGGTGGCTGAGCAGTCCATGACTTGCAATATTCCACTTTAGGCTTCTCTTGGGCTAGACGGGCGGGCGGAGAGGGCCCCTCCGATTAATCAGCTGGCCACGTCAAGCCCCTAGCACCTATATGATTGCCCCAACCATATTGCCCTTATGGCAACCCCCAAGATTCAAGATGATTTTAATATGCCCTCCCCTTAAAACAGAGTTTTTCAACCTTTTTCCTCTCACGGCAAAATGAGCTGGGCAATGAATTGATCGAGGTACACCATCAGTATATAAACATAATTATTCTATCATTTAATTTTAAAAGAAAAGGAATGAGAAAAATATTTAAATAAAACAAAAAAGATCTAATTAAAACAAAAATATTAAATTAAAACAAAAAATATTAAAGTAATAGAATAAAAGAGATTGATCGACCGCCCTCAACACTCACGGAACACCCACGGAACACCCACGGAACACTTACGGAACGGCGCTTCACGGTACATTAGTGTGCTGCGGCACACCGGTTGAAAAACTCTGCCTTAAAATAAGCTCTAGTTTCGAGCAATAACATTTCAGAGGATGGTGATATGATTGTTTTTTTTAATTTTTTTTATTTATTATCATTCATTAATGAGTTTTTGAATAAAAGAACTTGTTAATGGTAAATAGACCTAGATCGCTTTTCGTAATATATGCTTATTTAGAAATTTCGTAATTTTCTACTTCTTAATGTCGTTTTTCGATATATAAATGTTATGGTAATTTATCACGCACGCATGAACTCTTCCAACTATAAATAGCAGCAGGTTCTGCTATTTGTTTAGCTCATTTCCTCTCTTGTGTTTTTATTCTGGCCCCTAACCAGGCCACAATAAAGAATAAGACATCCCCTGAAAATAAACTCTAGTGTTATATTTCGGCATGAAAAATTAATATAAGCCCTGTCTTATTTTCGAGGAAACACGGTAACATGTTCTCTTGAGTGACGCTCTTTTTTACCAAGACTGACCGTTGTAAGTAGGGGTTTTTGAAAGGTTAGATTGTTTCAAGGCTAAAATCGGAACGATGACAATTAAATGCTTCTACCTGTTGTGTCATTGCACTTAATCCAAACCGCAATCAGAACAGATATTTATGCTTCTTATAGGAATAGGAAAATCGTTAAACTCATTGCTACGAGTTCGGTGTGTGTGATAAGTGGACCTCTCAGCTTTCTCTTTCTCCCCTATCTCTCCTTCTTACGCCACATTCTTCAGAATATACCCATTCATGTGTATACAAAATGGAGCGCCTATTCCGTTGGCATTACTTCAGTTTCCCGCCTTTTCTGCAAAAACTTCCTTCTCATAACCTTAGTGACCATGACATTTATTTTCCGCGCTCTTTTTTTCCCGCGGTTATTTGTCATAATGTCGGTACATGGCCAACAGAAAGGGAGAGAGAGAGAGAGAGAAAAGGGAAAGAGAATCGCCTCTATTGTTGGGGGATCAAAATAGAAGCTACTTCTCTGGTGGTGCCCGTTGCAGCGTCTCTGCACGTTTCTGGTGCGGCACGCACGCGGCTAGCCGGGTGAGTGCACTAACATTTTGCCTGGACAGCTTCGATATGCAGATCTGCGCAAAAATATCTTTGGTGCATTGCTTTCGTTTAAAAGGCGTAGCATTCGTTTCTTAGAGGCGTAGGGGGGTAGGGGGGTACCCGATTATGGCCCCGTGCCAGATTGAGCTAACCTTAATAAATATCAGTAATTCGGTTGTCCATTTGCGTTCGTGAAAATTCTTAAAAAATCACATACACGAAACCATCGCACTCAACAGGGACGGACTTATCGGGGTTATCGTTTCAGCGTGTGCAACCGTGCAGAAATTCTTATTATGGTATTACATATTACTAAAAAGATGAATAGAATAAAAAAAAAGAACATTTCCAACGCATTTTCATAGTAGAATCCTTCCCAATGGATTTTATAGTAAAATCCTTTTGAATGCATTCTTATAGTAAAACCATTTCCAATACATTTTCATAGTAAAAATCCTTTCCAATGCATTCGTATAGTAAAACAATTCCCAATGCAAAACCTTTTAGTAAAAGCGTTTCCATTGCATTTTATACTAAAACCCTTTCCAATACATTCGTATAGTAAAATACTTTCTAATGTATTCCAATAGTAAAATCCTTTCCAATGCATTCCTATAGTGAAACCGTTTCCAATGCATTCCTATACTAAAACACTTTCTAACGCATTCTTTTAGTAAAATCCTTTCCAATGAATTCATACATTAAAACCATTTCCAATGCATTCCTATATTAAAACCCTTTCTATCCTATAGTAAAACTGTTTCCAATACATTTTTATAGTAAAACCCTTTCCAACGCATTCCTGTAGTCAAATATTTTCTAATGCATTTCTATATCAAAACCGTTTCCAATGCATTCTCATAGTAAAATCTTTTACAATACATTCATATAGTAAAAGACCCGTCATGAGTTTATTAACAAAATTGTATTATGCATTAAGAATGAATTTATTTCACAACTTTGTCGGCATTAAATGACCCACTGAGGTTGATATGCCGTAAAACAAAACAAACCAAACCAATCTGACAAAGCCAGATGTGTGACAAACTGTGAAGGTGGATGTATACACCTTGAAATACTCCCTGCCTGTCACTGCGGCCACAGAGATGCTGATCTCGTCCCAGAACCTCCTTGCCAGCTCAGCATATTCTCAGTGAAGGAAACAACTGGCAAACCCTAAACAAGCTTTGCCTGCTTTCCACCTAACTCAAATATACAAGAAAGAAAGAGTGCCATAATATCTAAAGAGCCCCCAAAATACAATATCGACGTTGTCGCTCTGAGCGAAGTCAGATTCGCTGAGAATAGCTGCATCAGAGAGGAGACGGGCTACACCTTCTACTGGAGTGGGTAGCGTTCAATTGAGAGAGAGAGAGAGAGAGAGCGAATCTGGTGTGGCCTTTGCGGTCAGAAATGGTTTTCTACCAAATATGTCTGAGTATCCTAATCACGAACATTCCTATAGGCAATTGGCAAGATGCAACTAGA
>CM042156.1:57089340-57101840 GCA_023376005.1 Doryteuthis pealeii
TGGAGACAGTAATCGAATCTAAGTTCTTAAAAGAAACAAGATTGAGAAATATCTAAAGATGTAAGCAATGTTGTTTATTATAAAACTCTGCTTAGTTAAATCCTTTTTTTTATATGGATTGAATAAAGAAAATATATTGAGAAAAAGGCTTAATTTTTCTCGGCTAAAGATAATACCGAGCACGCGTTTTTGAAACGTTGACATTTTGTAACATTTCTCTTAATGATCCAGCCATCTACAGTAAATGGAAAGGTATTGGATACCAGGTTAAAGGTACCAGGTACCTGGTAAAAAGTCAAAGTTACCATGTAAAAAGTAAACGGTAATAGGTAAGGGTTATATTTTGTAATATATATTGCGCAATATATTATGCGAATCTGTAATAATGTAAAAGTGTGTATTAGGAAGAAATTAATATGCAAAATGTAAGACCTTTTTTATTCTAAGGTAAAAGATGAATAATGGGTTACAGGTAGAATATGGCTGATGCAAACTAAAAGAATAAACATTGGTCAGTTGAGACAGTCGTCAAATTAACGTTCTTAAAAGACACAAGACGCGAGAAAGTCCAATGGCACCAACTACAATTGGTATCATCGTCACCCTCATCTTCATCAACTTTTTCAGCTCTCTGGCAAGATCCAATTGTTTTCGTTTTCTTTTATTTCCCCCCTCACTGGAACACCAATATTTACTACATGCCATTTCAAGCTACTAGATGAAAAGTTATTTTTATTGTTAATTAATACTAGGTTTCTTTCTTGGACGATCTGTATGTATGTATTGTACTTATGTGTCGAAAAATCTTTCGACCATGAGGGTGTGAGAAAAAGAAAAAGAGACAAGGTCCGTGGTTAATTATCCAGCTCTTGTGAAACAATACCAGTTTCGCGACCCTCTGGTACAATCAAGGGTCAATTAACTGTCCTTTCAAGGGTAACAAAGTTTCATTCTGTATATCAATCTCAAGTGATCAAGAAGACTGGTCAGCTAACAAATGTGATCAGTACAACGTCAAACGATGATCTTCTCCCCCTGTCATTTGAAGTCTATTTATACAAAAGGCAAACCTGCGCACATCCCGGTAGAAAGGTATAAAATTCCCGTCAGGCGCAGATCTCGCCTTCGGTATTTCGTACAGGACACTGCCACTGCAGCCGACGCCATCCACGTGAGTAGAGGGCCCACCTCAAATATTTTTTCCACATATGTCATGGGTCTCATTTTCGGGGACAGATTCTAGTTTCTATATATACCATTCATCAACATGGTAATATTCTAATCTCCAGCACATCTAAAGTTGTAAGGAATATTGTTTATAGTTATATACTAAGTTAAACTATTGTTTTATATGAACTGAATAGAGAAAATATATATATAAAAAAAAAGGTCTAAATTTTCTCGGCTGAAGATAATACCCGACACGCCTTTCCAGATTTTAGTGAGGAGACAATGTTTATGAGATTATTTGATGATATTTCACTTGTGTATATAAAAACACAATCCAAGTCTACAAAACATGGCTGTTATTTTCGAGAAAATAAATAAACATATGTGCAAAATGCCGCCAACAATAAAATCTGGTAGCCATCCCCACACTTTTTTTTGTTTACCCAATTCTTCTTATCGTCTGCTTGCAACGTATCGCCTGCAGTTTTCTTTTCATCTCCCCCTTTCTTTACACCCCGCCCCCGAAATCTCTCTCTCTCTCTCTCTCTCTCTCTCTCTTGTTTTTCTCGCTTTCCATGGGACTTCTTACATCAATGAGTATTATTTCAACATTAGAAAGACAAACGATTCAATTCCCTACACCTCTTGCCGCTCCCTCAAGCGAGTGGTGCACAGTCGGTAAAAAGAAGAAGAAGAAAAAAAGACTCCTCGGTGCCCTGTACAAAAGTCGTTTCTTGTAGGAATTACAATCTCCGTTCATCGCCACCATCTTTAGCGTAGTTCACTTGCAACTGAATTTATTTCATTAAGTTGAGTTTTGTGTTGGGACTAATTCCAGCCGATGGCGTCGTCCGACTTTGTTTCTTGCTATTTTCAAACCAGTTCCAACAATCCAACAATCCCATTTGGGTTTCCGTTACACTTTCCTTACCCCACCCCTCCACCGACATCCACCCCTAACCCCCTTTTCCCCTTCCCCAGGTGAAGACTTCGCCATTTCTCATCTTTGTTCCACTCAGCTCTTTCTTCTGTGTCAATTTGTTTGTCTCGTGTATTCCCTGTCTCAAGGCCTTAGTAAGAGACTCTTTACTAAAAGGAAAAAAGAAAGAAAGAAAATCAGTGAAAGAAAGAAAAAAAGAAAGAAAGACAGAAAGAACGAAGGAGAGAAAGAAAGAAAATCAGCGAAGGAAAAAAGAAAAAAAGAAAATAATGATAGAAAGAAAACAAAAAAAAACCATGAAAGAAAGAAAGAAAATAGATGAACAAAAGAAAGAAAGAAAGAAAGAAAGAGAAATTGTTTAATGCATTTAATTCAATAAAAGAGAAAGGAAGGATAAAAGAAAGAAAGAAAGAAATGACGAAAACCGGAAAAAAAGAAAGAAAGAAAGAAAGAAAGAAAGAAGAGGAGAATAAAAGCAAATAAAAAAGAATGAATGAAGAAAAGAAGAAAAAAGAAATCTAAACATGAAAAAAGAGATGAAAGAAAAGAAAATAAAGTAAGAAATGAACCAAAGAAAGAAAGAAAGAATTGGTAAATAAAAAAAAGGAAGAAACAAAAGAGATGAAAGAAAAGAAAAAAAAAGTAAAAATAAACTTAAAGAAAAAACAGAGCTAATTGAATAACTAAATAAACCCTACTCCCTAAAAGAAATCGTTAACCCTAGTACTCCTGTCTACGTCCTTCCGAACTTACCTTCTCTGCGGCTGGTTATTGCGTTAATTACTTAAATAAATAAAATATAAAACAGCGTGTGGGATGGGACATAGCGCATGGGGAGGGGGTACCGTTGTGTGTTGCATCTTTACGCCAACCGCACCATCACCCCTGAGGTAGATACACACACTGCCACTGAGAGTACATTTTTCTCTGCGCCCCCCTCCGCCCTACCGCACCCCGCTCCGCTATCCGTCTCGTACTGACACCGCCGAGCACTTGCTATCTGTTCCGAGCAATGGAGCGTAAGAGGTCCTAAAAGTACCCTTCAGCAGCATTTTAAGGTTCGAGCCTGACCCCCTAAAAAAAACAAACAAAAAAAAAACACGAGCAAGCAACTATATATAAAGCACGTTGTGGGGGTTTGAAAAGGGGAAATGGCTTTTGTCGAGTGCTATGCGTTGTCACGTGACCGGGCTAGCCTCGGGGTCACGTGAGTGTCACGTGCTTAGCCGACGAAAACGAGTTTTGTTTCGTTTAGTCCTTTATCTTTATTGCATTGTTATTATTGTTTTTGTTGTTGTTTTTATGTTTTTTTTTGTTTTTGTTTTTTTGTTGTTGTTGTTTTGCTTCTTAATTTTTTAATACGTGAATTCCATCATCCGTTCTTCATTAATTTTTTTTTTCTTAATGCAATATTTGGTTTTTCAATCAGCATCAATGACAACCATTCCGACCTGGTCGCCTTGCCCTCGAGCGACCTGCGAGAGGACTGAAGACCCAAATCTTTTTAAGACGTTCTTAAATTTCTTAAACTTTATTTACAAAAAACAATAGAGTAAGAAGTAAAGTCTGCGGATTGACCTATTGTCGGTATCAGCAGAACAGCGAGGTAGTCTATCTCCCTTTCGCTCGGGAGATTGTGTGTTGCTGAGGTGGAGCGCCACACCTACTGTAGTTTGCAGATTCTTTACCACACAGATCAGATTACCCGTGCTGCAGTACTCATGCGCTGGGTTGGCAAGGATCAGTATTGAACCCGGAACCTTATGATTCCTTAGCGGATGATCTACCGACTGACCTACCCGTGCCATAAAAATGATGGCAATATCTTGAAATGTTATAATTGTATCCAATGCTGACAAGTTCTTGGCCCCACCAAGAATGGGATGACTTAAATGAGGCATGGGAAACCGTTTTTGAGAAGGGAGGTATAATTTGTAGCGCGTCAATGAAAATTAGGATATCAAATGTATTGAATGCTTCTTTAATTTCATGGAAAAAAACTCAATGAAAATGTATTTTGAGGTAAAACAAATCAAATTTACTGACAAAATTTTTCATTAAAATTTATTTTTACGCATTTGAGGTGTTCAGCTAATACCGACAATAGGTCAATCTATTTTTTTTTTTTAAATTGTTACAAAGATTTTCTCACTGAATCTCTAACTTTCATATATATTGGCCTGCGATGTGACTCATATAACCTTCCTTGATGTCCAGTTGATACCGACAATAGGCCACTCTGTCTACCTTTATTATTATTATTTACTCCTTTTGGGTTTTCACATCAGCATTAGCTGATGGTCTTTCACTGGAGTCTGAGTGACAGCAAGTCTCCTCAGGTCTCCAGGGCTCTTCTGAGTATTCTGGCAGATTGCAGCAGTGCAGTGTTCTGAATGGTTTCAATCCTTCCTCTGATATCCAAACTTTCCAAACCCCTTTTCAATCCTTTTGGGACTGTTCCAAGTGCACCAACCACAATTGGTATTACTTTCACTTTCATATTCCATACCTTTTTCAGTTCTCTGGCAAGGTCCAGATATTTGTCCATTTTTTCATTTTCCTTTGGCTTCACCCCGTGATCTGCTGGCACTGCAAAATCCACCAATTGACAAGTTCTTACTTTTTTGTTTATCAACACTAGGTCTGGTCTTCTTGCTGGGATTCTTCTTCTTCTTCTTCTTTTTCTTCTTCTTCTCTTCTTATTATTATTATTATTATTATTATTATTATAAAGGCTTTCTCGCTGAATCTCTAACTTTTTTTATATATTGGCCTGTGATGTGACTCAAATAACCAGTCAGTGAACACCGTGACAGGTCAACCCTGGTTGGTAGATAACCATTATAGTTTTTTCTTAGGTGGGGGTTACACTGCACCATTTGAGGAGTGAAGATTTTATGAGAAAAAAAAAACAGACCTGATTATAAAGGTTTATTATTATAAAGGCTTTCTCTTGTATTCTAACTATTGATTTGGTTTATTTGCTTAATAACATACCAACCTTTCCGGGTTATTTAATGCCAAAGTCCTCCTTTTAGAATAACAATAGTGGTACAATTTAACCCATAATTAAACAATTAACGATACCCATAAAAAATAAGAATTCAGCAGATAAGTACATATTTACCAACCCCTCCACACGAGCAGGATGTGATACAAGGTCAATTTTTATGCGGAGTTTTGAATTCAGAGTTTTAATTCTCCTAGACTGGTTGCCTTACCAAGGTTAAAGAGCCCAATCTGCCCTGCTATTTAACTGGAGGGAGAGCAGGTGGACGCATACCTTTCCCAAGGGTATTAGCGCTATGTGAAATGTAGACAGCCTCATCAAGGATTTGAACTCGGGTCTACGAGTCTATTTCCTAGCCATTACACCACGTGCCAGAGAAGCACACCAGATAATCAGAATTTACATTTTTCCATTTCATCTTGGATGATTTGGACGGTCTCATTTTTAGCCAGAGGGTGTTGCAAGATGATAACGTTCGTATAAAATATTCGCACGATTATTAGTATATGGATAGTGACTTAACGAATTGCGCTGAGATCTTTTGTCAGATTGTTGCTTCAAAGGAAAGAATGTTCTTCTTGTTATAAATGGAGAAAAATGCGATACTGTCGGTTTTCTCAAGTTAGCGGGGACCGGTATCGAAACCGGAACCTTATCGGTTCCTTGGCGAGTGCTCTACCGACTGAAGTAAACCTTCTCCATATCAATATCACTCCATAAAAATAGCATTTTTTTGTATACCTTTGCACAAATAGCGACTAACATGCTGGACTGCGACATTGTTGTAATCAAGTTCGAATTCAAAAGCACCATTACATATATTTCATTACTCACAATAGTATTAGATCCCTTATAAGTTATCTCCCTTAGCGGTCCTTTTTTTTCATTAGGGTACATCTCCTAAAATTATCACCGGCTCATGACTTCCGATATTCTGCCTTTTCGTCAAAGGTACAGTCAGGAATGTTTTATATCCTAGTTTATCCACATGTAACATTCCACTTAGGCCCTTCCTTAGACGGAGAGGCCCTTACTGATCAATTAACTGGTTATGTCAAACCCTAGCGCCTATATGATTGTCCTAACCCTATTGCTCCTATGGCAAGCCCTAACACTTTTTATCATATATGTACTAGAAGGCGGTGGCTGATGGTCTGGGTACGACTCTCTGATGGTGAAGTTCCAATTCTGGAGATTTGATGAATGTGGAGTACCTGTTCATCACCATTACACCCAGGTCCACCCTGACTCGGAGTGGTAGTACCTGTTATGGTCTCATCTATGGGTTGAATAGAACAAAATGAGTTTTAAAAATGTGTTTAAAAAACTAAGTTCAAAAATGAATAAAGCAAAACATCATTGTCATGAAATAACTCAACAAGGGTTGACATGCCGTAAAATCCAACCATCAACTAACCTAGTTTATAATTTGTATCTTCATGGTAAGACTCTTCACTTATTCTTCTTCTAACATAGACCTACTGTAATTGTTGTGACCTTTTGTGGCCCTTTTTGTAAACTCTGACAAGTATTTTTTCTCCGTAATACGCGTTGGTTATAATCCCTTTGTAGGTCAGCTAAGGGAGGTAACTTATAAGGGATTGAATATAATTGTTTGTAACACGACACACACACACACACACACACACACACACACATATATATATATGTATATATATATATTATATATATATATATATAGAGAGAGAGAGAGAGAGAGAGAGAGGAGAGAGAGAGAGAGAGTCTCTCGTCGGTTTCGATGCATGACGGTTCATCCAGTGAACAACCTACACAGTGTTTTTTTATGGTGGTGAAGGCTTGTGTTAGACCATCCACACTTTTTAGCATAGTCGATAGGAAAGTATTTGTGCACAAGGAATGCCACAAACCCAATCAACGACTGACCTCAGATTTTCAAATTCAGAGTTTTCCTTCTCCCAGATTGGTTAACTATCCAGGGTTAAAGAGCCCAGCCTGCCCTAGTATTTTACCCATATTTTCAACACGACAGTAGCGCACTTGAATCTCTTGCCTCCAACATCAGCTGCTGCAAAATTCCATTCTATTCACGTATGCTATCAACTAAAATTATGTTTATTTGTTTGTTTTGTTTTACGGAATATCAACCTCGGTGGGTCATTTAATGCCAACAAAGTTTTGAAATAAATTCATTATTGATAGATACCCAATTTTTATAAACATTTTTTCTATTTAACCCGTCTAGCCTAAGTAAGGACCAAAATGGAGTGTTGCATGTCATGGACTGCTCAGCTACCTGTGTTCCATCCTTACGCATCACAGGTCGCCACCCACGGCTAACAGGTGGCCACATTTGGGGAGGTGTTGTTTTACCCCCCTGCCGAGGTGCAGTCGGTGTATTCTAAAGTCCCACCGACAGGGCTGAGTACAATGATGTTTAAATAATAGTTTTCTACATCTCATCATATAGGGTTGGCAGGTGGTGGGTCATATCATAACACAACAAAGTGCAGAGCTCAAAAGAATGCTCCAGAGAAAGAGATTTAGTTTCAATGAAGAAGTGATATCGGAAACTGAGGCGTATTTTGAGGCCAAAGATAAATCGTACTACAAAAAAGCCATCAAATTGTTAGAGTGTTGTAATCAGTATATTACCATAGAAGGAGACTATGTTGATGAATAAAGTCGAATGTCGCCTAAAAGCTGTTGTTTTATTAGTTAGGCCCAGAACTTATTGAGTGATGTTTTAACAGATGCTATCAGCGTCAGTAAGCCTTCTTAAGTTTGTCCGGTGCAACTGCAAAATGGATGGTAATACAACACGGTGTACCTAAAAAAAAACATGGTCTAAATTGTTCAGCAGCATGTGGAGATATATATTTGACATATAAATTGAATCTTAACTGGTACTACCACTCCAGGTCAGTAGATGAAGAGATATTTCCCACTCCCCAGAGCTCTAGAACTGGAGTGTCAACTCTAGATGCAATAAGCATCATACCCAGGACACCCCATTTCTGGGGAAATGTGTTATTCCTCTGCAAGGGGTTAGCCTATTATTAGCCCCACCAACAGGGCGATATTCATATTTGTTTACAGTACCTGCTGTTACTTAGTGGTAACCCATTTAAGTACTGAACTGGCAGATCGTTGCTTAACTTCGGTGATCTGATGGGAACTGTTGCTTTCGGTAAGACTTGACTGTCAGCAAGCGTTGGATAAGCTTCTGTGTAATTCCATGTCAAATCAACCAGGCCATGTTCCCCACTCTCTTCAATTTTTCTGAAATTTTGTCCATGTGTGGATTATGATGAAGTTAGACTCAAATTTTAGGGATTGTCTGTTAACATAGTCCACACCTGGAAAAAATTGAAGTGGTGGATAACAATTTTATTGGGGGGGGGTGATTTGACATGGAATTACACTTCTTTCTTTCTTTCTTTCTTTCTTTCTTTCTTTAATCACTAAGTTTCACCCTAATCAAAGCCAGTTGCTATTTACTAAGCTTTCCTTACTTACTAAAATAGAGGTTCCCAACCTTTTTCCGTTCATGGCCCACTTTGAAACCAGAATTTATTTGTGGCCCATGAAATTATTATAATAGAACAAATATTTCCATCTTACATAAGATAGTTATTCAATCAAGATACAACCATATAGAATTATAATATTTCCTTGGCCCACCTGAAATTTACTGAGGCCCATTTTGACCATGTGGCCATAAGTTGAGAACCACTGAGAACACTCTTAAACACAGGCTTTAGTTTGCTTACTGTACCTATTTAAGTACTAAACAGACTTGTAATCGTCATCATCAAGTCATGCTGAAACTACTCATTCTCATCATTCTCTCTCGCCAGCCGCCCCTATCAGACTTCGCTCCTATCAAATCTTCCACGCGGCATCCAGTATCCGTACAGACCTGATCAATGTAAGTTTTCTATGTGCAGGTGTCCACAGAAGAACGTCACTTTGGGAGTTCATCCATATACTACACGGTGTATAGGCATAGACTATGATTTTTAGCAAGTAGTATATAGGGCCGGGTTAGCTCAGTCGGTACAGCGTTCGGCTAGAAACCACAAGGTTCCTAGTTCGAAACCGATCCTTGCCAACTCAGCGTAAGAGGAGCACAGGGATCTATGCGGTAAAGCAAGGAGCTTATGGTAGGTGTGGCGCTCCACCTCAGACGCAAAAAAACATCTCCTTGGTCTAGCGCTAGTAAAAAGGGGATAGAACCCCTCGCTGATTGGCTGATACCGAATTTAGGCCACCCCGACGACTTTACTTTGTATAAGGTAGAATCTGTGCTATCGATACAGCTTGATGATGACGATGACAACGATGATGATGATGATGATGATGATGATCTGAATTGTTTAAAGATCCTTTGCTAGTTAATCGTTCCCCGCCCACCCTCCTGAGCTGTACGTGGCTCATAAAACTTTAATGAAAAGCCATCCATTATTATTTCAATATCTTAGTTATTCACAAACAGATTTGATTAACGCACATAAAAAGAGCGCCAATTAAGTAGTTTCAAGGGAGGCAACTCCTGCAAATATGACGACCATCCTTTGAAAGTAGGTCACATCGTTCAGTTTCTGCCTGGGAGCGCAAGTCATCTCGATGTTCAAATTTTCTCGATGGTTGGTCGTAATTCAACTGAATTTAATACCATCATACCAGTCGCCTGGTCTGAACACGGCAGCTGGATGCCGTTCGGCTCTGAGGCAGAGGAGTGGGCGCCGAATATGGAGGCGGGGTTTGCAAAGGTCTCTCTCTCTCTCTCTCTCTCTCTCTCTCTCTCTCTCTCTCTCTCTTTGGCTAAAGGCCCATGCTAATAATTTCCTTTCGCTTAAATTTTGGACAGACAAAGAGACGAGGATGACCTCCTTGATAATTCAATCAACTGTTTCCCATCTGCTGTAGTTTCGGTTTGATAGTCTGTTCCTTCTTTTTTTGAGTCTTTCTTCCTCCCGCTCCCCAACCCGTCATTTTTCATACGTCTTTCTGGCGTTGAAATGGTTTAATTTACAACATATTGATATCACACCATAACAATAGCCCCCTTTTTTGTACATATATGTATTTGTTTTTATTGTGCCTTTTTTATCTATTAATTTCATTTTATTTTTATCGTTTTGTATAATTTCTGAAAATTATAATTCTATTATCATATGGTTTAATCTAAAACATATCAATAAATATAAAGTTGGCTGAGTGGCCTACTGTCAGTATCAACCACACAGCGAGGGAGTCTATCCCCTTTTTGCTAGCGCTAGACTAAGGAGTGTTTTTTTATGGGATAGAGCGCCACATCTACCATCAGATCCCCTCTTTACCACACAGATCAGATTACCCAATCCGTGCTACTCATAGGCTTAGTTGGCGGAAACCGGTGTCAAATCCGGAACCTTACTTCGTTGGCGAGTGCTCTACCAACTGAAGTAAACCTACTCCATATTAATATCAATCCATAAAAATAGCATTTTTTTTGTATACCTATGCACAGGTAGCGACTAACATGCTGATCTGCGACATTGTTGTAATCGAATTCGATCACAAGCCGTAGTATTAGGTTCACTTTAGGACAAATACCCTTGGGAAAGGTATGAATCCCCTCATCCCCTAGCTTGAGGTTAAATAGTACCACTACTATTCTTCTACAAGGCTGGTTTTATCTTTATAGTTATTTACTAAGCTTAGTTTAGATGTGGCACAAGGCCAGAAGTAAAGGGCGCCCAGTGAGAATCGAACTCACTAACAATGGTCTGTGAATCTAGCTTGCTAACCATTACACTACGTGAAGTACCAAAAAAGCAGGTTCCTGCGAGTTTCAAACTCGCGAACCTCTGCAGGTTAATCATATGTGATAACCACTACACCACGGAACCCACAGTTAAAAACACCCAACCCGTTCATCGCGAGTAGGTTTTGACACAAAGTCACAAGTATGGGGCATCCAACGAGGATCGAACTCGCTTTTTAGTAGTAATAGATATGCGAGACTAGTTTGCTAATCATAACACCACGACGGGATGCCTATTTTTGCACATATATATGTGTGTGTGTGTGTGTGTGTGTGTTGTTTTTATAATGTTTATTATCTATTAAATTCATTTTATTTTTATTGTTTTGCATAATTTCTGGAAATCATAATTCTATTATTATATGATTTAATTTATATCATATCAATATCATACCATAAAAATAGAAATGTTTGTATACCTATTTACAAGTAGCGACTAATATGTCGGACTTTGTTATAAGCGAGTTCGAACTGAAGACGTGCTATTAAGTTCACTTTTGGACTAATACCATTGGGAAAGGTATAAAATCCCTTATCCCCCAGCTACAAGTTAAATTGTACCACTACTGTTCTTCTACAAGGATGATTTTGGCATTAAATAACCTACGACTATCTTTTTTAGATATTGAGGGTTGTCCGGATCCTTTTTATTCCTCTTTTAACCTTTTGTGCCATGTCCAAATCTGCAATTTTAGCGAATTATTTCACAAAATGTACGTTGCACAGTCTTGTTGCACTGTGTCCAAGCACACTGTAATAAGTAATTGAGAGTTATCTCTATTTTATTATTACCTCCCAATGGAGAACTCTCTGGTGATTACTAGAGTATATAAGCTCTCAGTAAATGCACAAATTATTTTAAGTAGAATAAAACTTTCACATATTCTAACAAACAAAATGCCTTTTCTTTTATAGTGAATGGCATTTCTGTACCCGAACAAGAAAATCTATTAATAATGGAGATTCGCTTCCGGTTTTTGTCTGTAACAAAAAATACGTCACTGCTTACGTCACATTACCCAAAATCGTCATAATTTGAACATGCAACATTAGACAGTCCTCATTGTTTTTTAAAACAAGTTTTAATAAATACATAACTGGTATTATATATCTATATATAGTTTGTTTTATTTTAATACATATTTAAAGTTTACATTTCAAATTGTTTTATTTTTTAATCTTTTAATGAATTTGATGATTTTACTTACTTAGGGTACAAACTCACTGACATTGAACTTTTTACTCCCACCCATAAGGCAATATGTTTCAAAAATCTATTTTTACATCGCCTGGAGGGTGTTTTTTATTTTGCACTAGTATATTTAAAAAATTAAACATGAAATTTTGATTTGTTTCTACACCTACTCTTAAAATTTAAGATCATTTGAACGAGAATTGGTCAAGTGATTAGATTACGAAATTATATCATTTTTTCTTAAACACTCTGTAGTTTAGATGTAAGTTAAGAAAAATATATTCAGGGTATTTCAAAAATTTGATATCGTTTGAAATATACTGGGTGTTTCCGAAAAATATAATATAATTTCGTAATCTGATTACTTGACCAATAAGTAAAAAAAAAAGTAAGT
>CM042156.1:57106840-57126840 GCA_023376005.1 Doryteuthis pealeii
ACATATATATATATATATATATATATATATATATATATATATATACTCTTTTGAAGCATGAATGGATGATAAATGTCAGTGTTAAAATAGACTAATATTTAAGAAATCCTGTTGACTTACCAATTGTGTCCGAATTAATAGTGTAGGCGATACTGCACTAGTATTGTTGCGAGCCGGTTAAGAGTTTTTCTTAGTAAATCATTTCTAAAGGATTTGCAACATGCAAACCATATTCCAATAAAATCCCATTAATTTAAAAAAGAATTTACACCGGCGATTTTACAGTCTTAATCGGGTAATAATCAATATATATATATATATATATATATATATATATATATATATATATATATATATATCACAGTGCAGTATCACCTATACTACTAATTCAGACACAATTGGTAAGACAACAGTACTTCTTAGATATTAGTCTATTTTAACACTGACATTCACCATCCATTCATGCTACACATGGACGCACTAGAGTAGGCTGACCAGCAAAGATGTACACTAATCAGCTCTGTGTGGGTATTGGATGATGCGAGGAGAATTGTTTGGTTGGATTTTACGGCATGTCAACCCTTGTTGGTTTATTTTTTGCTGAAGAGGTATTTTGTATTATTCATTCTTGTTGGGTATTCAACACATTTTTTAAACTTAATTCTTTTTTTTTTTTAATGCATTTTTAACTCATTATTTCTATTTAACCCATAGGTACTACCACTCCGGATTAGAGTAGACTTGTGAATAATGGCAATTAAAGGATGCTCAACACTCTCCAGAAGAGTGTCAATGAGCATGGTGTATGTAAGACAAATTCGGTCCATTCAGAGATCTCGGGTATCCTTTAAAAAATCCCTAATATCAATAATTATTTGGAATAAATATTCAATGTTGTTATATTCCAGACTTCGATGGATAATATTAACTGATACTATTTGTCTGATTTTTAAAAAAATGAGGCTTGATAATTTGGATAATTTGGATTTTTCGGACTGTTGTCTTCATATTTATTGTTATATAAACAACGTTTTAGCCGATGTGTCCCCCGGCCTTCTTCGAGTGTTTCTTGTCGAACGTTCTTGTCGAACTCGGGAGCCTTCATGTCGTTATCGGGAACCTTCACAGAACTTCGAATCGAACCCTTTATTCAATCCACCAGGGTAGATTGTTCTCATTCCGTTAATCATGACCGGGTACAAGTGTTAAGCCATGTTAAGTATTCTGTTAGTATCACTGTTGGCCAGGATTGAAAGTACAACCTACAGATGATTGTCCATTAGAACTGTATAAACTCAACCCCTATATTTTTTACGCTATGTGTCCAGTTAGATGAGGACAACAGTCTGAAAATCCAAATAATACCATATTAACCGACATATAACAAAGAAAGTATTGAAGGAAGTCAGTCAGTCAGTCAGTCAGTCTACTATTGGTTTGAACAATGTGACTGGCCAAGCACAACTGAACCAGTGTCAAGACAACTGGTACTTATGGGAATTCAGAATAGTCCACTCATGCATTTGGGTGATTCCATTCCCTGAGTCCTGATTGGCTTCTTGGTTTGTATGATCCTCTGAGGCTTCATAAATATCCTGCATTTGCAGTAGTCTTTGCAGCAAACCAGAATCGTATTGGGTTACGACTGCTTGCTGTCTTGTCTTGCCAATTCGACGGTAATTGGACTTGGTATGATTATTCTACAGAAAGGTTTCTAAGTTTTTTGTTTTTTTAAGCTGGATGACTCTTGAGATGAAATGAATACCCTCTTAGCATCTCGACACCTGGCAGCGATAGAGAGAGTCTACGTGCACATAGGGAGGAGGATTGCCATCTGCTTTTTGTAAAGATTACCAAGAGAGTGGGTCGGATGAGAGACAGATTCCAACAAAAATAAATAGATAAATAAATAGATAGATAAAAATGTCTGAGTCCGTAGATTCTTGGTAGAATTTAAGAACTTTGTAGGCACGTCACTAACAATTACTGAATGTTTGGTTAAATACACACACACATACAGACACATACAGACACAAACATAAAGTTTGATTCAATACATACACAAACATATACACACACAAACGTATACACACAAACACACACACACACACATACACAGAAAGTTTGGTTAAATACCCTAAAACAAACATATACATACACATACACAAACATACACACAAAATGTGTTTAAATACACTAGGATAAACACATATACACATATAAACACACAAATGCATACATATGCGAAGTTTGGTTAAATACTTCTGGCCTTGTGCCACGTCTAAACTAAGCATATATATATAAAGCACCGATATCCAATAGATCACTTAAGTTAAGCAATGTCAAGCCAGGTCGCTACTTAAATGAGTGACCACTTAGGAACAACAGATAATGTAAGCATTCTGTGATTTTGTGTGTCAAGGAAAGCTAAGTAAATCATAGTCATATCTAAAGCACCGGTATCCGATAGATTAATGAAGTTAAGCATTCATTAGCCAGATCAGTACTTAGATGGGTGACCACTTAGGAACAGCAGGTACCGTAAACAACCCGAGGCCTGTGCGCAAGACAAAGCAAAATTTAGTAAATTCTAACAATGAGAAAATATTGCCCGGCGTATGCAGAAAGAAAATTTGATAAGAACGACGAGGGTGACTTTCTAATTTTCTCATCGGATGTTTTTCATTGGCGGGAAAATAAAGCTAAATTACCTAAACGCGCATTAAGTTATTGAATTTGGGAAGCCATTAGAGCAACCACTTGAATAAATAAATAAATAAATAAGAAAAAAATCTTAGAAAAAAAAAGCCTCTTTAGTTTGAAAGACACACATTTCGTTTGATAATCTGTGAATGCAATGCCGGATGTTTCGGGGGAGGGGGTATTCGTCTTTTTTGTTTCTCCAAGTAAAAGATTGACTTAACACTACAAGGCAAATTGAAGAGGAGGAGGAGGAGGAGGAGAGGCTGGGTCGTCTGTCGGGCTGTGCTGGGCTGTGCCGCGCCGAGCCGGGCCGGCTGGCTGAGAAGACAAGAATGACAGTTGTCATGAGCACTCTCTATGGCCAGAAAAACGGAAATGCGAAAAGATGCACAATGGTAGGAGGGAAGTAAGAGAGAGAGAGAGAGAGAGAGAGAGAGAGAGAGAGAGAGAGAGAGAGGAAGAGGAGGGGGAGGGAGTAGAGAGAAAGAGGGAGCGAGATCGGGCCCGGCCCCAATGGGCACAAGATAATTATCGTCGGTCGAACAGGAAGGAAGGAAATGATCAGTGTGTGTAGGTGAGTAAGTGAAGAATAATAATAAGAGAGAGGGTGGAAAGAAGATGAAGAAGAAACAAAAACAACGACTAGTGTAAAGAGTTAAGTAATGGATGATGGGAAAGTCTGGAAGGGAGAGAGATGGAGGGAGAGGAAGAGACAGAGAGAGACAGAAGAAAGGTAGGAATAAAGAAAGGAGAGAAATATTAAAGAGGAAAACAAAATAGATAGATAGATAGATTTGAATAGACTGAGATAGATAGATAGATAGATAGAAATGAACAGGCCTAGATAGATAGATTGATTTGAATAGATAGATAGGCATGCATCTCTCCCTCCCCCCTCTCTCTCTCTCTCTCTCTCTCTCTCTCTCTCTCTCACACACACATACACGCATACACACACACGCACGCATACATAAACTTTATCACTTCATCAGTGTCGTTGTTTCTGTCTATTTCTGTCTTTCTCCCCCATCTCTCTCTCTCTTTTTTCTGTGTGTGTGTGTGTGTGTGTGTTGTGTGTGTGTGTGTGTGTGTCTAAATATATGGATATATTTTATCTCCTCATTTCTTTCTTTTTTATATCTTCCTCTCTGTCTCTATCTCCGTTTGTCTGTCTGTCTGTCTGTCTCTCTCTCTCTCTCTCATACACACATACACTATCACTGTCTTTGTTTCTCTCTCTCTCTCTCTCTCTCTCTCTCTCTCTCTCTCTCTCTCTCTCTCTCTCTCTCTCTCTCTCTCTCTCTCTCTGTGTGTGTGTGTGTCTAAATATATGGGTATCTTTTATCTCCTCATTTCTTTCTTTCTTTCTCTCTTTCTCTCTCTCACACACACACACATACACTTTATCATTGTCTTTGTTTCTGTCTATTTATGTATCACCCCTCTCTCTCTCTCTCCTCTCTCTCTCCCCTCTCTCTCCCCTTCTCTCTCTCTCTCTCTCTCTCTCTCTCTCTCTCTCTCTCTCTCTCTACTTGCGACGCGGGTGAGACTGTCCTATGTAGATGATGACAAGTGATAAGAAGAATCCTTGGTTGTCTTCACAGCCTCCTCGCCTCGTTTCCCTTTAGCCAAGGTCTCTTACCCATCTGGCCGAAACGAGCGCCTTTTATCCCGACAATCACTCACCGATGCCAACTCCCCCCCACACACACACACTTCTCCGACTGCCTTTGACAAGTTCGCCCGCCCGCTCGAGCGTCTAGCGCACGGTCACATATCTTGCCGACAAGAGAGAAAAAAGATGAAAAAACACAACCACAGTATTCAAATCCCTTTTAGCCTACTTCGTTTTTTCTTCATAAATCGTCTTCAATATTTCCTTGACAATAATGGATAACAACAACATTGGCTCATTTACACTGACGTTTAGACCCATAGGCAACAGATAGAACTTAAGGTGAAGAGGTCTGTCATTTCTTACCTCATCGTTGCTCCGATCCTATTGCCCTTATGGCAAACTCCCAACCCTTTTCATCATATATGTGCTAGAAGTAGTGGCTGAGGGTCTTAATTGCATCTAATGGTGAAGTTCCAATTTTGGAACTATTGAGACAGTTGAGTACTCCTTTATCACCATTACTCCCAGATCCACCCAGATTATAGGTACCTGTTAGCGTCCTATCTATAGGTTAAATAGATAAAAATAAGTTTTTAAAATGTACTTTTTAAAAATTGAATACCCAACAAGAATGAATAATCAAAACGTTTTTGGCATAAAATAACCCAAGGGTTGACATGCCGTAAAATCCAACCAACCAACCAGCCAACCAACCAATCCTTCCTTGTCTTACACGGTGTATCATCGTGGTATAATAGTGAGCAAGTCAGTCTCGTAAGTCTATTTCCACTATATAGCGAGTTCGATCCTCGCTGATGCCTCATACTTGCGACCTTGTGCCACATCACATCCAGGTTGGGTAAATACATAATTTCCTTCCTAATCACACACACGCTTACATACACACGCACAATGACACACACATACGCGTATACACAACACACACGCACAGACACACACACACACACATACACACACACTGTCGGTAGGGTATAGAATATGCCAATTGCATATATTATAGAGGAGTAGCCACCACACACACGTGCGCGCACACACACACACACACAAAAGGGATGTCCTGGACTTGGCCTTAGACTGAGGCACAATTTATTAAGCCGTGCGGTGTGTTGAGGCACCACTCGTTACTCTAAAGTTAATTCCTGGTCCAGTGTAGCAGTTATGGGACAAATAAATATGTTTGAGATCATGTTTGAAACAATTTTAAACTGCATTACAACATTGATATTGCAACTACGAGGGAGAGTAAAAAAATCCGCACTTTCACCATAAAATATCTATATATTGATACTCGTCTTCCTTAATTGTACGACAGTTATCATCTTGCAACACCCTCTGGATTAAAGATGAGACTATCCAAGATGAAATGCAGAAAAAAAGACCTTAACTGTTAAACTGAACTGAGTCGCTTGCTATGTAATGGTTATCATCGATGGAAATGGACACGGTCACACTAGTTCAAATCCTGGACGAGACTGTTTGCATTTCACAGTCTTCCTCCAAGTATGGATATTTCCCTCCAGGTATGGACTGGGCTCTTTAAACTTGTCAAGGAGAAGGAAACTTCTGAATTCTGTTACTCCGTTTAAAAATTGACCTTGTGTTATATCCTACTCATGCTGAGGGGTTGGGTAAATACATAAATGTTAAACTAACTTCGGCATAAAATAACACAGCAAGGGTTGACATACCGTAAAACCAATCACACGCACACCCACACCCACATTCACAGAGAGAGAGAGGGGGGAGATGCATTTATTTTAAATGAACGTATGATTTAAGTAATGATGGATAAATTTGGTTTATTATTATCATTAATTATAATTAAAATTTATTGGTTGGCTGGCTGACTGGCTGGCTGGCTTGGCTGGTTGGTTGGTTGGTTGGTTGTAATTTATAGCATGTCAACCCTCGGTTTATTTTATGCCGAAGGCAGTTTTCGTTTTATTCAATCTTGTTGGGTATTCATTTTTTAGACTCATTTTTAAAAACATTTTTTTTTAAATCGTTCTGTATCTATTTAACCCATAGATAGGACCCTAACAGGTACTACCACTCCAGGTCAGAGTGTACCGGGGTGTAATGAAGTGGTACAACTTGGATTCTGTTAATTCTAACAAAATCTTTTTGAAAACACACACACACACACACGACGCACGCACGCACGCACGCACACGCACATGTATGTATATATATATGTATGTATGTATGTGTGTGTGTGTGAAGGAGAGACAGAGAGACAGAGAGACAGAGAGATCCTCAACCAGAAATAAAAAGAGGTGCAAGAATAAACTTTTCTTTCAAGTATCCAAGTATCAAGTGTTTTGTGGTTTGGTGGGCGTTTCTCCTTTGTATAAAGGAATCAACATGATTTGTGCCAATGAGTTGTAAGGTTACTCAAGAAGACTTGAACGAAGAACTATCAACCCGGATCAGTGACATTCTCATTTGACTCGTATTTGTCGGCTTATATATATCGCTTTGTACGTCCTCTCTTATCTACATATCGTTTTGCCGTCTTGTATATATATATATATATATATATATATATATATATATATATATATATATATATAGTAAAATGTATTTTTCTTCCATGGTTTCGGTGTTTAAGGTACACCTTCGCCAGGAGAACTAAACAGGTTAGATCACTATATTTCTAAAAAAAAGAATATATATATATATATATATATATATGTGTGTCTGTGTGTGTGTGTGTGTGTGTGTGTGTGTGTGTGTGTGAGTGAGAGAGAGAGATAGAGAGAGAGAGAGAGAGAGCGAGTCATGTATGTAATCTATATATATAAAAGAAAGTTTTTGGTATGATCTATAACCCAGAAAAGAGGAGTCACTCAGATTCAAAATCTTGCATATAGATTCATATCCTTCTGACTAAGAAACACACCAAATTTGGTTATTGATTTTTTACTAATTAAGGGATATAATTAATTAATCAAACAAAAATCAAACGATTTTCGGAAACTATCGCATAGTTGCTGCGGCTGATTATACAGCAGGAGAAGCTTGCCTGCTGCTGAAATCAAGTCATTTAAAGTGTCTGCTGTATTTCTACTAATAAGTCAATAGTGTTTAATGCAATTGTTTTGAGAACTAAAAAAAAATCAACTTTTTAAATGATAAAAAGAAAAATGAATATCAATATTTTTTACGAATACTTTCATATTTCTTAGAATAAAATATATCATTTTTAATCAGCGAATCAAATTTGAATTTATATGCAAAATATTCTACCTACAAATAAGTTAATGTTTAGTTATTAGCAATTACAGAAACTGAATTTAAAATTGTCTTACGCACGAAAAAGTTTTAGAAAAAAATCATTCAAGCGAAAAAAAAGGGATATTAATAAAAGTGGATACCCACATACTATTATTTTCATATTTCTTAGAATCAAATATGATTAAATATATCCATTTTAAATCAGTTTTTTTAAACGTTGTTGAAGGAAGAATAACGAAAAATTGCAATGTGACATTTTATTTCTAACTCAACAAGCAATTAAAAACTGAATTAAAAATTGTCTTACGCATGAAAAAGTTTTAGAAAAAATCATTTAAACCATTCACAAGTTTTTAAAATATTATTCTCAATGTTGTAAACAAAAGAATCGCAATTTTTTAGCGATTAAAAAAAGTGGATATAAAAAAAACACATACTATTATTATTTTCAAATTGCTAACTCGATTTATATTTAACACAATGAAACTTGAATAAAGGTTAATATTATCTTCAAAATTTTTGAACCATTCAAAAGAAGAAACATTATTTGTTGTTTAATTCCTGATGATTTTTTTAAATTTCAGCTTACGGAAATAATGAAAATTAAGAACGAAAACAATGTTTACCTTTTTGCACCGTTGAATCAATTGAATCAATTGAAAGTTAACGTAGCCAAAAACAAGTTGACTACCGGCTTTTTAAACATTCTATGAAAAATCAACTAATAGTCAATTTTTCACGAAATTTTCGGTAATTATTCATCTGTTGATGAAAATATGTTTTTTCTTCAAATATATTAGGGGAAATATTTTGACGAGCTACCTCCTATTTTATTTTATGAAATCTAAAAACAAAATGAACAGATAAAAAAAGATTTTTTTCTATAAGGATGTCTGAATAATTATATCAGAAGATTTTTTATAAGTTTCTATACGGGACTTCAGTAAAAAAAAACAAAAAAAAACCAACATTAATTTTAAATTCTGCTAAAAAATGTCAATATTATTAGACACAATTCCGTAAGTATGTGACATCCAGCAAAGATTGAACTCTCTATTCAGTAGTAATGGATTTACGAGACTACCTTGCTAACCATTACACAATGATCGGACCTCATTTTCTTTATCCAACCTGTTCGTCACAGGTAGGATATGGTACAAGGTCGATAGCAAAGGGCATCTAGCAAGTATTAAAATCGCTATTCATTAATAATGTGTGTCTAACTTGCAAACCCTTACACCTCAATGGGATGCTGTTAATATTGAATAATGTAAACATCTAAATAAACTATTATAATACACAAGCTGTTAGCTTTGTTTAACATTAAATATCCAATGAACGAATAATTTTCGTTCTAATAAAAACTCATTTTTTAATCTATTCAACCCATAAATGGGTTCCTAACAGGTACTACAACTCTATATCAAAATGGCAATGAAGGAGTATTTCACACTTCCGAGAGACCCAGAATTAGAACTCCACCATTAGATGCACTTTAATGTCATACCATTTTTAGGAACACTCCCTGTTTTCGTCCGGTCATAGACCGGGTACTTTTGCTAGTATAACTGTGGTCCTGACAAGTTAAGATTGTAAACAGAGGCGTTATTGAGGGCGACTGTGGGGGGGTTGAAAGATAACTTTTTGAAAACTTCCTTTGGGCTCAACGTGGAACGGGGGACCAAAAGCTTCCCGCCTTTTTTACTAGATACAATAACAAACCTAAACGTTGGAGAGGGGGCCCTCAAGGAGCCTAGTCCTCCCTCTACTCTCGGATCCCTGGAATCTCCAGCTACACCCCTGGTTGTAAGCTTTCCTTCTGTTTACGCCACTCCCCCACTCCAGACCGAACAAATATATTCGATTATTCTTAGGTTTTCTCAATCTTATCAAATATGGAGAGCGAATTGAATCGATTAGTTTTGTCTGTACAGCTGGTCTAGTCAGGCCTTGCATATTTAAGGGAAGAGGGTTTCGATATTTATTTTTTATACCCCCTCCCACTCCAGCACCGGTTTTTCTTTTTCATTTTCGGTGAGAGTCCGCTCTTGTCATTTTAGGCGAGTGTCCGCAGTGTGGGAGAAAGTTCCCCTCACACCCGATACGAGTTTATTGTCCCAAAATGTAAACATCCTTTTTTTTCCTTCTTTCATTTTTCGCTTTCTTTCATTCTTTCATTCTTTCATTCTTTTTCTTTTCTTTCTCCTTTCATTTTTTCTTTCTCTCTTTCTTTCTTTCTTTCACGCTCCCCTGTTCATTTTCTTTCCATTCTTTTCTTTATCAAGGAAAGATGCAGAAGAACTCTTTCTTTCTTTCTTTCTTTCTCTCTCTATATATTTTCTCCCCTTTTCTCTTATTACCCATTTCCCGTAAAAAAAATGCTTGTTTCTCTTTCTTTCTTTCTCTACATTTTTCAATTCACTTCTTCCTTTCTCTCTGACTACCTTTTCCTCGTTAAACTGCCTCTTCTTACTTTCTTTCTTTCTTTCTTTCTTTCTTTCTCGTTCATTAATTCCTTTTCATTCTCTTCTTTTCTCAATTCCTTTGTGTTTCTTTCTTTCTTTCTTTCTTTCTTTCTTTCCTTCTTTCTCGTTCATTAATTCCTTTTCATTCCCCTCTTTTCTCAATATCTTTGTGCTTCTTTCTTTCTTTCTTTCTTTCTTTCTTTATTGTCCCCCCAAATCAGTGTAAACATTAATTTAATTGGGACTGAGCAATTATTCAGATGCATTATGGGTAGTGGTCAACATTGGTCAATTTTAGGCTGCCCATTTGCATCAGTTGAGAGTTGTGTGTCAAGTGATTTTAGAATTAAATTTGTTTAGCAATAATAAAAAAATCGTTGATGACAGAGAAGTGGGAGTTACGGGACGAAATAGTTTGATATCACCCCCATTCTCCAACACCCCTTTCAATTACTTTTACAGATCTTTCTTTCAGTCATTCTTGTTTCTCACTTTCTTTTTCTTTCGTTTTTTCTTTCTTACATTTACGCGTTTCTTTCTTTTTCTTTCTTTCTTTTTCTTTCGTTTTTTCTTTCTTTCGCTTTTTCTTTCTTTTCTTTTTTCCTTCATTCTTCGCTTTTTCTTTTCTTTCTTTCTTTCTTTCTTTCTTTCTTTCCACGTTTCTTTTCGTTTTCTTTCTTTCATTCTTCGCTTTTTTCTTTCTTCTTTTCTTTCTTTCGCTCTTCATCTCTTTTCATTTTCTTTTTCATTGCATACTTTTTTTTCTTTCTTTCCTTTTTATATATTTTTTTCTTTCTTTCCCTTTTCGTTTTCTTTCTTTCTTTCTTTCTTTCTTTCTTTCTTTGTTTTTTTTAAATTTCTTCCTCGTTCCTCTATTCATTTTCTTTCCATTCATTTCTTTCTTTCTTTCTTTCTTTCTTTCTTTCTCGCTTCTTGATTTTTCTTTCCCTACTTTTTTCTTACATTCTCTTTCTCTTTCTTCTTTCTATCTTTCTTTCTTTTTTCTTTCTTTTTTTCTTTCTTCCTCCTTCCTTCCTTCCTCCATTCTTTCTTTCTTTTTCGTTCCTTGATTTTTCTTTCCCGCCTTTTCTTTCTCACATTCTCTTTCTCTTCGTTCTGTCTTTCTTTCCTTCCTTCTTGCTTTTTTCTTTCATTCTTTCATCCCATCTTACTTTTTTTTCCTTCCTTCCTTCCCCCTTCTTTCTTTCTTTCTTTCTTACTTTCTTTTTTCGTTCCTTGGTTTTTCTTTCCCTTCTTTTCTTTTCTTATCTCTTTTCTTCCTTTCTTTCTTTCTTTCTTTCTTTCTTTCTTCTTTCTTTCCTTCTTTTCCTTTTTTTTTCTTTCTTTTTCTTTCTTTCTTACTTTTTATTTCTTTTTTCTTTCCTTCTTCCTCTTCTTTCTTTCTTTCTTTCTTTCTTTACTTTCTTTTTCATTCCTTGGTTTTTCTTTCCTTTTTTCTTTCTCTTTTCTCTTTCTCTTCCTTTTGTCTTTCTTTCTTTCTTTCTTTCTTTCTTTCTTTCTTTCTTTCTTTCTTTTCTTCTTTTTCTTTCTTTCTTTTCTTTCTTTCATTCTTCTTTCTTTCTTTCTTTCTTTTTTTCTTTCCTTCCTTCTGTTTTCTTTTTCTTTCTTCCTTCCTTCCTTCTTTCTTTCTAACTTCTGGTGGCTAAGGGTATAAACCATTGTCAATTCTTGATACCCATTTCTTTCTTTACATTCCCGTTCATTCATTCTTATTTTCTTTTTCCTCCTTCAATTGGCGAACCTAAAATGAATTCAATGCTCTGTGTTCTTCTCATCTAAAAGCAAATTTGGTCAATAAGATTTCCACGCAATGCATGCTGGGTATTAGGTCAAAGTTCGACGCTGCAGATAAACAAAATGGCATGTAAAAATGTTGTGGTCGGTGATTATCTGCTCAACTAACCTAAACCAGGCACGCACAGACACGTCCACTCACCCTCGCCCCCCGACTGACACTGGCCAACATTTTATCCTCTATTGGTGATTCTTTTTTTTTTGGGGGGTAAAGGGGGTGAGGGGGTAATTTTTTTCATGTTTGGAGACAAAATATTGACTCACATATTATTCTCTTCATTTTCTTTCCTGTTCTATTTTCTTTCTTTCTTTTTCTTCTATCTATTGCAAATCTTTTTATCTGTTCATTTAAAATACGTGCGCGGTTTCAGCACACATCCGGGTATTAAAAAGGCTTGGGCGAAAGAGAGAGAGAGAGAGAGAGAGAGAGAGAGAGAGAGAGAGAGAGAGAGTTAACATCTTCGTGACCAAATTTAAATAGGACTGAAGGTCCAGGTAAATGAATTCCAAAATATCTTAACACTTCAGATATGTCTTCTCGTCTATAAACCATTTTCTTCCCATCTCCCTTTTTACCGGCCCTCACAACTCAGTGTATAAGTAGAACAGGGGTCTCTGCAGTAAAGTGAGGAGCTGATGGAAGGTGTAGCACTCCATCTCAGATGCCAAAAACAATCTCCTTGGTCTAGCGGTAGTGAAAAAGAGATACTCCCTCGCTGTCTGGCTGTGTGTGTGTGTGTGTGTGTGTGTGTGTCCGTATATCTGTATGTGTCCGTGTCTGTGTGTGTATTTACCAACCCCTCCACAAGAGTAGGATGTGACATAAGGCCAATTTCTTAAGCGGGGGTTAACAGGTTTGAATTCAGAGTTCTCTTTCTCCTAGACTGGTTACCTAGCCATGGTTAACGAGCCCAGTCTGCCCTACTATTTACTCATAGCCGGGGAGAGAATAGTTGGAATCATACGTTTCCCAAGAGTATTATTGCTATGAGAAATGCAAAAAGCCTCGTCCAGGATTTGCACTCGTATCGCTGTGTCCATTTCCATATTCAACAGAGCTCTAGAACTGTTGCCTCACCACAGTTTAGGGTCATAGCCAGAATATTCTTTTTTGTTTACGGTGGTTCTCACCCATCTGTTGGGGATGCAGTTGGCGTATTCTGAATCTCACCAACAATATTGGATGTGTCAAAATGTTTCTGTATTTGATTAATTATATTCCTTATTCTTCAAAGAAGAAAAGGGGAAATACTCTAGCTTCGTTCTTGTGGGGTGGGAGGTAGAAACAGAGAATGGGGTGCTTAAAAAATAATCTGCGCCAAAAAATTCAAGTGGGGGTGGAGCAAAAAGAAAGAAAGAACTCGAAGAATCTCTTTTATGTTTGAAATGAGAAAATAGAAAAAGAAGAATTTGTCCCGTTTCCTTGCGTAATTGTTAGAACGTTTGACAATGACATGTTGACTTGAAGACAAAAGAATGTCGCCTCTTATACAAGTAGTCATTGACAAGGTGTCCCCTTGTTTGGTACAAGGCCTGAAGTGTGGAGTACCAAGTGAGAATCGGTATACCCCTCCACACACTCACACACACACAAACACACACATACACATACACACACACATATATATGTTAACCTTTAGATAGGACCCTAACAGGTACTACCGCTTCGGGTCAGAGTCGATCAGGGAGAAATGGTGATGGATTTTCCAGAAAAATTGTATATCAAGCCTCATGAATTTTCTGTTTACCATTTCCAATAAAGTCAGCTGTCTGATAATACTCATAGGTATATACTGATACCTATGGATAGAAATAGATCTATAACCGCTATTTTGTTGAATATATAAATACACTTGCATGTTATTAGCATGTAGATTTGGTCAACAGTATTAAGAATGTAAAACAATTTTATTAATAATTGAGATTTAAATAAAAATAAAATCCTGGAGAATGTGACGTAAATAACAAAGGGAATTGTGACTTGAGTAGTAATATAGTTTCGGTTACTGACAAACAATATATATATATATAATTGACGAATATGGAGGCACGTGATGTAATGGTCGTAAGAATGGACACGTCGACCTAAATTCAAATCCTGGACGATGTTGTTTGCATTTCACATAGCGCTAATACCCTTGGGAAAGGGGTGCATCCAACTACTCTCCCAACAGCTATGTGTAAATAACAGGGCAAACTAGACTCTTTCAGACTAATACCCTTGGAAATGTATGACCCCCCCCCCATTAGCGAAATGCCCAATAGAATCTTTGAACCAGTCAACTTTTTTTGATTAACCGCCGTTAACAACTAAAACAGAAAATATCATCTATACATATATAAGGGGCAGATGCGTGTATGTATGTGAGTGTGTGTGTATGTCCAGATGAAACTACAAAAATAAAACAATTAAAGACAATTTATCCGAATGTTTGAGATGAGGCTTGATGATTAGTATTATCTGCGTTATTCGGACAATTGTCCTCATCTTTATTGTTATCTGTACAACGTTTTGGCCGATATGCCCTTGATATGGCTCCCGATTACGACAAGAAGGTTCCCGACTACCACAAGAAAGTTCCCGAGTTCGAAAAGAAGGTTCCCGAGTCCGACAAGAAATACCCGAAGAAGGCCGGAAGGCATATCGGCTGAAACGTTGTACAGATAACAATGAAGATGAGGACAATAGTCCGAATAACGCAGATAATACTAATTAAAGACAAAGTAAATATATATATATACATATTCACCATTACCATATCTTGCTTTTTGAGCAAAGATAATGAAGATTTGATTTACATTCTTGAAAATAATTTAAAGATATTTAATTAGTAACAGCATGGACTTCTTTTTTCTTTCTTTTTTTTTTCATTTATTATTTTAAATAGGAGACATTAATTCTTATTTTTCCGAGTGTCTGTGCACTTTTTTCTGTTGCCCCACCAGGCCAAATCAATGCAATGTCTTTGTTTACGTAAGTATCTTAATGGGGCAGTCTACGAGGATTCAACTCAGAGGATCAGTGATTCAGTAATAATGGATCTGCGAGACTAACCTTTTTGCCCCTTCCCTTTCTACCCACGTGATGTCGGGTAGCCGCTTCTAGTTTCCCCTAATTCCTTAATTCCTCGGTGTCGGCGAGTTCATTTCGAAAACCATGTCGTGAGAATGTGTTCAATTCATCTTGTCAATTGTTCATCTATTTAAAAAATTCAAATTTAACAAACTTGTTTTTTATTTCTTGTTTTGTTGTTCTTTTTTTGTTGTTTCTTTTTTGTTTTTTTCCGTGTCGTTTTCAGAAGTTCAACGTCTTGTAAAATCTATAGCGCCACAGTAAGAAAAGCGACGAACCAGACTTTTCATGAGATATCTCGCCAACTAATTGTGGTTAAATGGGAAGATTTCAAGCAGGGAAATTTCACAGTGCCATGTTAGAATAATTGCCTTACTAATAAATTTGTTATACATAAATTAATATAATCATTACTATCTAAAAAATACGAGATTGAATTTATAAAAATAATATTAATAGAAATAAAATCAATAAAAGAAAAATGAGTATATATATATATATATATATATATATATATATATATATGGAAATAGGATCGATGTAGTAGAATATATATATATATATAACCCCGTAGAGCTCTCTCGAGGAGACTGTCACCGCTTAGCGTAAGGCATTACTCGTCTGTTGTTTACAGACTTGAGTTTTCTGGTGATTGTAAAAACATACATCTATGGAAATATGTATTAGTTAAATGTTCGCCTCTTATTCACAGTTACCGACTGCCGAGATGTGTGTAAATACACTAATATATATTTATATTTATTCTTATATATGTAATTGTTCTATTACTGAAATCGAGCACTCTTCTAATAATACCGAAAAAAAATTGAGTATAAACTCATTATCATCATTAGTGTATTGGTAATCGTCGTAGGAAATAGACCCGGACATCGAGTTCAAATCCTGGATGAAGATGATCTTCTTCAAGCTATGGATAAAATAGTAGAGACAGATTCGGCTCTTTAACCTTGGTATGGCAACCAGTCTGGAAGAAGGAAATCTCTGAATTCAAACCTGTCAAACCCCGCTTAAAATTTAGTATAGAAGGGGCTGAGTAAATACTTATATGGACCATAAAATTGTTTACAAAAAGTACCAATATTGGTATTGAATAACCGGAGGGGTTTACATGCCGTAAAAGCAACCAAACAATTTAACATCTATCTAAATCTTCTTATTATAATGGAAATAGTGTGTTTGTCTATAACCGAAACTATATCACTACTCAAGTCACAATTCCCTTTGTTATTTACATCTCATTTTCCATGATTTTATTTTTTATTTAAACCTCAATTATTAATAAAACTGTTTTGCATTATTAATACTGTTCACCAAATCGACATACTAATAACATGCAAGTGTATTTATATATTCCCCAAAATAACGGTTTATAGTGTGATCGGGAAGGATAATTTGCATATTGATATCAAAAATTTGATTTTAATAAATATGTACTTAGTATTATTGATTTCTAATTGTTTGGTTTTATCTTAATGAATATAAGCAAAAATCTCCGGGATAAATCTTAAAAGAAATCCATTAACTAGAAGAAATAATTGTTATTTTATTCTTGACTTCCTATTTTAATCAAATAGTTAAATTAGGAAAATTCAGCAATGAAAGACGGGAGTGATGGAAAATGGTGGAAGAGTTACTTTCAAAATTGTTCTATTTTTCGATTATACCTCTCTCTATTTCAAATCATTTTATCTGCATTCTTATTTAGTTTCATTAGTGTTTCTAATTTAATATGTCATTTTCATTACATCAAAACTTAAATATATGCACCCGGAGGTACATATATTTGCTAGTATATATAAAGTGTACTTGGTGTGGATATGTGTATGTTTGTATGTCCGGATGAAACCAAGAAAATAAAACAATTAACGACAAAGTACATATATATACACATTCACTATCACCAGAGCTTGTTTTTTGTGCAAGAATAATGAACATTTTATGTATATTCGTGAATATATTTAAAAATTAGAATTTGAATAGTAAGAGAAAGAAAAGTCATTGGTGGTGTTCGTGATTAAAACATACACAAATCAATTATGGAAGACAAAAACAAACAAGTGATCTGCGAGACAAACGTTTTTTTATGCTCTTTCTACCCGGGCAACGTCGAGTAGCCGCTTCTAGTACATATATAAAGGGCAGTTGGTGTGTATGTATGTATGTATGTATGTCCGGAGGAAACTACGAAAAGAAAAAACAATTAACAACAAAGTAAATATTTATATACACATTAAATATCAGCGGTTCTTGCTTTTTTGTGCTAGAATCACGAAGATATTATAATTGCAAAGATATCTACAAATTAAAATGTACATTATAATAATGGATCGGTGAGAAAAACTTGCTAACCATTACACAACTTTTTTTTTTTGTCTTCCTAGGGGGGGGGGGCTACCCAGCTGATGCTGGGTAGTCACTTCTAGTCTCAAATAAGTGATGATTAGCTGTTATTCGAACAGACTATATTTTGGGAATTGTTTGTTTGGAATTGATTGATCTACGCCCCACCCCCTTTTGTTTTGGACAAAGGATATTGCCATTTTTATTTTGCTTGCGATGCCAAAAGAGCATCGAAAACGAAATCCAATGAACTCATAATATTCCGGATGAAAATTTGGTTCTAATGAATCTATTTTGACATTTTTCAAGTGCTTCCTATCGATTTCTGTTTACAAACAATCAAACAACAGTTATATATTTACAATAGAAATAAAGAAAAAAAAAAAAAAGAAGAAAGAAAAAAAGATGCAATAATCTTTTTAACTACTTTTATTTTAAAACTATTTCAGCTTTTATTATATTTTTAAACTGTTTATATACGCTGTGGTAGTGTCAATTAAAAGGACAACACTACAACGTGTATAAAAAAAAACCCACTGAACTAATGTCCCTATTTGGGCTGAAGATTGCATACCCAGGTGTTGACTCGCGACCTTAACTTAAATATAAATACTCTATCAATGATATTGAGCATTGTTTACTTACAAATATAGGTCTCATATTATCTACAATATATATATATATATATATATATATATATATATATATATATATATATATATATATATTCTGTTACAGCATTCATCCTCGGTCGGTTAAGCTGGCTCCATCCAACGAATTCACCTGTGATGAATTCATGGAAGGAGTAACAAGGTATAGGAAATTCACGAGCAGTCTCCAAACTCTGCATGTATATTCCAATCAGAGGAAGGAGACGCCCTTGTTTTGCCGCAGATTTTCCACAGATGCAGTGATAGGTACGTCAAAAGCCGTTGATTTCCGATGAGGATGGAGATGCCCTTTGGATGTTCGCCAGAGTCCCTTTGGCCGGCTTGTGGCACTAATACCATTGGATACCTGACCTGTTCACTTTGGGTGACCCTACCAGGAATAGCTCTGACACTACCAATTTTACACGATCCGATAAGAGGGTTGGACTGTTCGCTTTGGGTGACCCTACCAGGAACTTAAGTCCCCGACAACATAGCTCTGACACTACCAAGTTTACACGATCCTACCATGATAAGGAGGGGTGGACTGTTCGCTTTGGGTGACCCTACCAGGAACTTAAGTCCCCGACAACATAGCTCTGACACTACCAAGTTTACACGATCCTACCATGATAAGGAGGGGTTGGACTGTTCACTTTGGGTGACCCTACCAGGAACTTAAGTCCCCGACAACATAGCTCTGACACTACCAAGTTTACACGATCCTACCATGATAAGGAGGGGTTGGACTGTTCGCTTTGGGTGACCCTACCAGGAACTTAAGTCCCGACAACATAGCTCTGACACTACCAAGTTTACACGATCCTACCATGATAAGGAGGGGTTGGACTGTTCGCTTTGGGTGACCCTACCAGGAACTTAAGTCCCCGACAACATAGCTCTGACACTACCAAGTTTACACGATCCTACCATGATAAGGAGGGTTGGACTGTTCACTTTGGGTGACCCTACCAGGAACTTAAGTCCCCGACAACATAGCTCTGACACTACCAAGTTTACACGATCCTACCATGATAAGGAGGGGTTAGACAAGAAATAATGTGCTAGATGGCCGTTAAGCAAAGTGCTTCATCCGCCTTTTTTCATGTTTTGTTTTTCGTTCAGCAGGGTGTCTAGCCACCTTCCCCACCAGGCAACCTGAGGGATTACTGGTTGGTTGGCTGGTTGGTTGGTTGGTTTACGGCATATCAAAACTTTTCGGGTCATTTAAGGCCGAATCAATTCATTTTGATTTTAGGTTGCCTACAGTACCTGCTATGGCTTAAATGGTTACCCATCTAAGTATTGAACTGGCTTATCAGTGCTTAACTTCGGTGATTTAGCAGGCTTATCGGTTTAAACAGCGATGGTCCGACTATATATATATAGAGTGTTCAATATCATTAGTAAATCGTGCTCAATATCATTGATAGTGCATGTATATATATATATATATATATATATATATATATATATATATATATATATATATATATATGTGTGTGTGTGTGTGTGTGTGTGTGTCCAAGGTTTATTAATTTGATGCCAGCAAATAATATTTGCATGAAATAATACACCTGTGTTCGAGTTTCATCTCGTCAGAGAAAAATAACTCGTACGTATCTTCTTTACTTCTTTTTTTAAATAAGAAAGAAAGAAAGAAAGAAAGAAAGAAAGAAAGAAAGAACGTAATGTGGTGTAGAATTCCGAGTCACTTTCAATGATTTCATTTATTCATTCATAATTTTATTATTATTATTATTATTATTATTATTATTATTATTATTATTATTATTATTATTATTTCAGGAGCCAGAGGTGATTTTGTGCAAGCCCATTGTAGGACAGAACAATACTTTTCCTCGTAGTCCACACCAGTGTATGAATATTTGATGTGTGCAAAAAAAGTAGAGCAAAACGAAAAGAAATGGTGGGTGGGGGTTGTATAGATTTTTATAAAAAGATGGAGGGGAAAAATTTGTTTATACTTGGATCACTTCATAGAAAAAAAATTAAACAATTTATTTATTTTTTTAAATCACAAAAAGAACCCACTC